>CM061921.1:261161969-261214694 GCA_031002005.1 Vandiemenella viatica
TCGTTATTGGGCAGGTCAAGAGAATATGAAGTTTGACTATGTTCCTGGTTGCTTCTGTTTTTAAAATTCCCCATATGCAATAACTCAGCAGCTTCGAATTTCTTCTCCATTTTCTGTGGACTCATCTTCCAATTTCTTATTTTTTCTAATGACAGTTTCACGCTCGTCTATCTTTGTACTTCAATATCCATCTTTGTTGAAATATGAGTGTTTTTTGTGTTTCTCCATCTGACTTTTCGCCGTATCTTAAAGCTTCTGTACCTCCTGTAGCAGTATACTCGTTACCAGGTATGGTGGAATTTCCTCTTTTCAATAGTGCTGTAAAAATACAGATCACTGCATATATTTTTAATTTTGACACTCGAAACACGATTCACATATTGGTCTAACCATACATCGTTACGAAATGATTTTACTTTACCATACGCTGACAAATGGTAACAAATAATTTAATCTGATATTTGAAATGGAAAATTAAAAACAAAAAACAAAACGCAGCTGTAATTATGTTAGAATTTGCAGAGCTTACTTGAACAGTAATGAGGAAACCGGAATTTTATTCCATTTTGTGGTTACCCACATTTTCAGTTAGAACACGTTCCAGTTCATGGGACGGACATAATTTCAAATAAATCGCCAGTAGGGGGGGAAGGATGGAGCTGGGAACAGCCAATCAGCGTTCAGGGATCGCATGACGTCACGAAGTGAGCAGCCAATCAGCGTTCAAGGTCGTATGACGTCACACGTTAGTTCCTTGGCCGGCCGCACAGATGGCGGCAGCAGTCGGGCTTGCGCAAACGTTAGTTCCCCGATCGGCCGCACAGATGGCACCATCTCCCAAGGGCTTAATTTCTTTGCCGTTACTTCTTTGACTGACTGGTAGATGGCGTTCGGTGGCAGTATTTCCGGCGCGCTCTGCGAAATGTGTACAATTCCCACTCGACTGTTTGCTTATCCATTAAGCGTGACGAAATGTGTACTCTTCGCGTCGGCTGACTATTTCTGTTCTGGCAAGATGCAAATATTTCAGCACAGTAAAATATTTTCTTCGGTTCTTAAGCGTAAATCATTTCAATTTTACTAAAAACAAAAAAAAAGTCCACATCAACGGATATTACGTGAACAGACATCGGTAGCGTTGGGGCTAGAGTGCCGAAGGTCGCCGGTTCGAGTCCGGCCGCGGTGTTTTTATTGAAAAAGCCGTTCCAACTCGTCAATATCAAAACGAAAATCAAAATTTTAGTTTCCATACCTAGAGAGTATGGCACCAGCCTGCCTTGAATAAAAAATAAGTCGAAAAGCATAAATGTTTCCTTTTAACGTTCGATATGGGGAAAAAAACCGTCATAAACTCCAGATATAAAACCGAGGAAGAATTCTATGTGTACCTGTTTTCATGAAATTATTTAGCGTTCTTGCCTCGCATTCGGGAGGACGGAGGTTCGAATCCCCATCCAGGCATCCATGGTTTCCCAAAATCACTCCAAGTGAATGCCGGGGATGCTTCCTTCAAAAGGACATGGCCGAATTCCTTCCCATTCCATGCTCCCCCATCCTTTCCCCGTCTCAAAAGGCCACGTTGTTAGAGAGACGTTAATATATGTCATTTTCTCATTGCCACAACTATTTACCCACCCATTAAGTGTTTCAGAATAAAAGCGTCATTTGCTTCTTCTTTTTTTCAACTGGCTAGGCAAGCTTTGTATATTGGGTATCAGCAAATTTTTTTACTTTTTATATATTAAGTATGAGTGATGCAAGATCTACTAAAACTTTACTGGTTGTAATTATTCAAGATAATTTTTAAGTCGCGTTGCCATGAAATATTGAAGAAAAATTTAAGATACCATTAAATCAGGACACCCCCGCCCCCCTTTAATTAAATACTTAGGCCCCATCAGAGTAAATTTCAGGTTGAAAGAAAGACATAGATAAATATCCTAATTTCAGAGAATCATTATAAATAAATCAATACTTGCAGCTTTTTAACGAAAAAGTGGTGTAGTACTCTCTTGCCTCATGACTGGCTGAAAAACAGAACTCTCCTTACATATCATCAGCCTGGCGAGATAGAGAGTGTGTGCAAAAGATGACATGTTTTCACCATAAACCTAAGTGTTTATACCATAAATAGTGTTCACCAAGTGTGACATTTGTTTGTAATTGCATGCTTTGTTCAAGTAACCACGATAGAGTTATCATAATGCTCTTAGCTAACTGATAGTTTCTTGGTCATCAAACAGACATCATAACCCACATTTTCATAGAAGATCCCCACACATCGACAAGTATCCAAAACGTCACCATAGGTTCTATTACGCCTAAGATAGTGCTCACACCTGAACTGTCGTAAATTGTTAGGTCAAAGTGGGTGTTTAGATATTTTTTCCATTCAGACCTCATCACCTAAAGTCTAGTGCGAGATTGTGGTCATGGTCAACTTAGGCTCCATACACCACTCAGAATTATTCCACCAATATCCATTCTAACAGCATTATACGCCACCTACAGCCCCTGACACTCTTCCTATCTTCCAATGACATCCCAACCCCAGCTCCTTTATTGTGTCACTTACTGAATATTTTCCACAGATAAATCTAGCTGCCATCTTTTGTACAAAAAATGTGGACTCCATACTACAACAAACAAGCAATGGTCTGATTGTGGGTTTGTACCCAAGTTCTTCGCTTCTCTGGTACATCACCCCTCTTTGTTAAATGATTTTTATGTAGTGAGAAACACAATTCGGAAGCCAACACAAACGGCAGTAAACTGTAAAGAGCTCAATGAAATGGGAGATTGCCAAAGCCCTGAATCAATGGTTAGAAGCACACGTTGATGGTGAGCATAATTCTAGACTCAAATCCACATAGGAATGACACACGCACACACTTGTACATGCATACAGCAAGGTCGACAGAACTAACAGCAAGCATCACGGAAACGATGAAGTGGGCGCAGAATTGTCGTTACAACTGATTAACTGGACAGAACTATCGTTACAAAAATCATCAGACAGACGAGTTACTTACGCTTACATGCACAAAGAGAGACGCAGATACACATGTCCAAGACTACACAACTACCGGTACCAATCATGGAAACAAAAAAAGTGGTGTAGTAGTCTCTTGCCTCATGACTGGATGAAAAACAGAAGTCTCCTTACATATCAACAGCCTGGCGAGATAGAAGGTGTGCAAAAGATGACATGTTTTCACCATAAACCTAAGTGTTTATACCATAAATAGTGTTCATTGCGCCCCAGTTGATTATATTTACCATCAACACGTCTCTCCCACACCGCAACCCTTTCTACCATTCAGTAAAAAAGTGACGCAGGTACCATGAGTTGCAATAGACACTTGGCTATCAGATCTCACCCACAAATCCATATATCTCAATACACTAGCACAAACAAGCATAAGTGGAGGGACAGCAAAATCATTCGTCCAGACAGACATTTTTATAGAAGGTATCACCATATTTACGCATACAGACACAGAGAGAGACGCACAAACACTCACATTTCCATGCCTTCAGTGAGCTAGACACAACAACCAGCCCCAATCATGGCGACGAAAAAGTGGGGTAGAACCCCCCATGGCTCATAACTGACCAAAAAATCATCAGTAACATATGTTCCAGGCACCATACTCTTCACATCAACATCATCTCATTTATTTCACACTACAGACCTCACTATCATCCAGTATCATGTGTGCTAGGTACAAAACTGTTCACATCAGCACCAACACGTCTATCCCACACCTAAGCTTTTTCTGCCATTCAGTAACATGTGCTCCCCATGTACCACGAGTAGCAGTAGACACTTGGTCATCAGACAGATACCATAACTCCCATATTCATACTAGGTCTCACCCACAAATCCATACGTCACCTCACACAAGCATAAGTGCAGGAACAGCACATCATACATCCAGAATAACGAGATAAAGGAAGGTATCACCACATTTACGCCAAAAACACATAGAGATAGAGATGCATACACACGTACATTTCCATGGCTACAGCGATCTCGACTCAACAACTAGCCCAATCATGGCAACGAAAAAGTGGAACAGAACACCCATGACTGGCCAAAAATCATAGAAAGACACACACACACTCACATGTCAATGCATTCACACAGTTCCATTCATCACCACACATAACTGGAGGAAAGAGACTGAACATGCTAGATCCAAACTGAAGAGTTACAGGATGTGTGAAGTTTGAAATCACAGCCACATCTCGCCCACACCGCAACCCTTTCTGTCATTTAGTAATATGTGCCCCCATGTACCACGAGTAGCAGTAGACACTTGGTCATCAGACAGATATCATAACCTCCAAATTCATACTAGGTCTCACCCACAAATCCATATGTCACCTCACACAAGCATAAGTGCAGGAACAGCACATCATACATCCAGAATAACGAGATAAAGGAAGGTATCACCATATTTACGCAAAAAAAAACACACAGAGATAGAGACGCATACACACGTACATTTCCATGCCTACAGCGATCTCGACTCAACAACTAGCCCAATCGTGGCAACGAAAAAGTGGTACAGAACACCCATGACTGGCCAAAAATCATAGAAAGACACACATACACACACACACACACTCCCATGTCAATGCATTCACACAGTTCCATTCATCACCACACATAACTGGAGGAAAGAGACTGAACATGCTAGATCCAAACTGAAGAGTTACAGGATGTGTGAAGTTTGAAATCACAGCCACATCTCGCCCACACCGCAACCCTTTCTGTCATTTAGTAATATGTGCCCCCATGTACCACGAGTAGCAGTAGACACTTGGTCATCAGACAGATATCATAACTCCCATATTCATACTAGGTCTCACCCACAAGTCCATATGTCACCTCACACAAGCATAAGTGCAGGAACAGCACATCATACATCCAGACAAACGAGATAAAGGATGGTATCACCACATTTAAGCAAAAAAAAACACACAGAGATAGAGACGCATACACACGTACATTTCCATGCCTACAGCGATCTCGACTCAACAACTAGCCCAATCGTGGCAACGAAAAAGTGGTACAGAACACCCATGACTGGCCAAAAATCATAGAAAGACACACATACACACACACACACTCACATGTCAATGCATTCACACAGTTCTATTCATCACCACACATAACTGGAGGAAAGAGACTGAACATGCTAGATCCAAACTGAAGAGTTACAGGATGTGTGAAGTTTGAAATCACAGTCACATCTCTCCCACACCGCAACCCTTTCGGTCATTTAATAACATGTGACCCAGGTACCATGAGTTACAATAGACACTTGTCTATCAGACGGGTATCATAACCTCCATATTCATACTAGGTCTCACCCACAAACCCATACGTCTCCACACAAGCACAAACATATGGGAGGAACAGCAATTCATACGTCCAGATAAATGAGTTTAAGGAAGGTATCACCATACTTACGCATACAGACACAGAGAAAGACGCATATATCCATGCCTACAGCGAGCTCCAACACAACAACCAGCCCAATCATGGCAAAGAAAAAGTGGGACAGAACCCCTATGGCTCAAGACTGACAAATAAAATCATCATTAACATGTGTTCCAAGTAACAAACTCCTCACATCAAAATCATATCATTTAACTAACACTACAGACCTCTCTGCCATTCAGTATCGTTGGTAATATGTACAAAGCTAATTTCATAAGTTACCACATACATACAAGTAATTGCAGGAAAGGGTCCCGACACACGACATCCACACTGAGGTGTTACATGATAGGCAGATGATAGCATGTCTTTACAATACATCTCAGTGCTCACCACACATAATTGATTTTTAATGTGCCATCAGTATAGCTGGTGGCTGGAACTAAGCTCTTGACAATTTTTTGTCAAAAGTCATTTGTTAACAGCAGCTCATCAAAGACAAATTTTGGGTGAACCTGCCCAGGCGGGCGCGGCGGGAGGTGGCCACCCTTCCCCACTGCGGACAGAAATACCGTAATACGCCGGTCTAAAAGCGCGGACCGCGATGGATTACCGAAGATTTCCGACCGGGACCTACTACCGGTAACCGCATTTTTAGTACCGCACTGAAGACCGGAATTTCATTGCGCTCGAGGCGGTAATATGCGCCGGTATACCGACCTACTAAAACACGATGTACGCGTCCGCTGTGAGGAAGGGTGGCCACCTCCCGCCGCGCCTGCCAGGACAGGTTCACCCAAAATTTGTATAAATGCGTATAATGCGTATAATGCTGTTAGAATGGATATTGGTGGAATAATTCTGAGTGGTGTATGGAGCCTAAGTTGACCATGACCACAATCTCGCACTAGACTTTAGGTGATGAGGTCTGAATGGAAAAAATATCTAAACACCCACTTTGACCTAACAATTTACGACAGTTCAGGTGTGAGCACTATCTTAGGCGTAATAGAACCTATGGTGACGTTTTGGATACTTGTCGATGTGTGGGGATCTTCTATGAAAATGTGGGTTATGATGTCTGTTTGATGACCAAGAAACTATCAGTTAGCTAAGAGCATTATGATAACTCTATCGTGGTTACTTGAACAAAGCATGCAATTACAAACAAATGTCACACTTGGTCCTGAATCCGAAGGTTGGCGTTAGATGGGAACATTTTAAACCGAATGGAGAACTCTCCTGGCACCTGATTGGTTGAAAAATATTGTCCTGGAGAATTTTCTTGGAAAACTGCAGTAGAAGCACCTTAAGTGAACATTTTGGTAGCTGGAATCCCTGTTAATGATTAGGAGAAGACTTTGCGAATTTTTGGTTTACTTTAACACACGAACAAAAGGTAACCCTGTCAGTAACTGTTCAGAGGTTGGAGTGGGAATCATTTGAAAACAGAAGGTGGTTTGAGGAAGTGTTGTGGGCACGTTGGCGATGAGGCTAGGGGTGGATCTTGGTGAAAGAATTAGGAATAGAATATCAGTAGGAGCCGGCACTGGATTTCTTCCATAAGGGAGTTGGTAAATTTTCTATATCTCCACCTTGGTCACAGGCGATGGTCTCAGGCATGTTCTGTGCTTAGCGTGACTCGATTTTTATCACATAGGACTGGCGTACTTCGATTCGACAGGGGTGAATATTAGTAAGATTAACAGACGCTGTCTCGTTACTGGAACATACGTGCTGTGCTGTAAAATACAGTTAAAGGTGGGTAAGTACGTGTCACAGCGTATATCTCTCTGTTTCTAGTCAATCACTGATGTGTCACAAGGGATTGATTGGAATTTTAGACAAAGTACGGCTAAGGGCACTCAATTTGTGATTGTTTACGAAAGCATAGCAGAATTGATACACAGATTGGTATGGATAGACAGATGATATACGTTTGAGCTTGATGGCAAAAATTATGAGTGTGATTAAATATTTTATACCAATGGCAGAAAACTCTGTAGTTTTAGTTGTACATAAAATTTTCAAATTCAACTCCCTGCAAAAAGCTACAAGTATTGATTTATTTATAATGATTCTCTGAAATTAGGATATTTATCTATGTCTTTCTTTCAACCTGAAATTTACTCTGATCGGACCTAAGTATTTAAACACTTAGGTGTATGGTGAAAACATGCCATCTTTTGCACACACCCTCTATCTCGCCAGGCTGATGATATGTAAGGAGAGTTCTGTTTTTCAGCCAGTCATGAGGCAAGAGAGTACTACACCACTTTTTCGTTAAAAATCTGCAAGTATTGATTTATTTATAATGATTCTCTGAAATTAGGATATTTATCTATGTCTTTCTTTCAACCTGAAATTTACTCTGGTGGGATCTAAGTATTTAAACACTTAGGTGTATGGTGAAAACATGCCATCTTTTGCACACACCCTCTATCTCGCCAGGCTGATGATATGTAAGGAGAGTTCTGTTTTTCAGCCAGTCATGAGGCAAGAGAGTACTACACCACTTTTTCGTTAAAAAGCTGCAAGTATTGATTTATTTATAATGATTCTCTGAAATTAGGATATTTATCTATGTCTTTCTTTCAACCTGAAATTTACTCTGATGGGGCCTAAGTATTTAATTAAAGGGGGGCGGGGGTGTCCTGATTTAATGGTATCTTAAATTTTTCTTCAATATTTCATGGCAACGCGACTTAAAAATTATCTTGAATAATTACAACCAGTAAAGTTTTAGTAGATCTTGCATCACTCATACTTAATATATAAAAAGTAAAAAAATTTGCTGATACCCAATATACAAAGCTTGCTTAGCCAGTTGAAAAAAAGAAGAAGCAAATGACGCTTTTATTCTGAAACACTTAATGGGTGGGTAAATAGTTGTGGCAATGAGAAAATGACATATATTAACGTCTCTCTAACAACGTGGCCTTTTGAGACGGGGAAAGGATGGGGGAGCAAGGTATGGGAAGGAATTCGGCCATGTCCTTTTGAAGGAAGCATTCCCGGCATTCACTTGGAGTGATTTTGGGAAACCATGGATGCCTGGATGGGGATTCGAACCTCCGTCCTCCCGAATGAGAGGCAAGAACGCTAAATAATTTCATGAAAACAGGTACACATAGAATTCTTCCTCGGTTTTATATCTGGAGTTTATGACTGTTTTTTCCCCCATATCGAACATTAAAAGGAAACATTTATGCTTTTCGACTTATTTTTTATTCAAGGCAGGCTGGTGCCATACTCTCTAGGTATGGAAACTAAAATTTTGATTTTCGTTTTGAAATTGACGAGTTGGAACGGCTTTTTCAATAAAAACACCGCGGCCGGACTCGAACCGGCTACCTTCGGCACTCTAGCCCCAACGCTACCGATGTCTGTTCACGTAATATCCGTTGATGTGGACTTTTTTTTGTTTTAGTAAAATTGAAATGATTTACGCTTAAGAACCGAAGAAAATATTTTACTGTGCTGAAATATTTGCATCTTGCCAGAACAGAAATAGTCAGCCGACGCGAAGAGTACACATTTCGTCACGCTTAATGGATAAGCAAACAGTCGAGTGGGAATTGTACACATTTCGCAGAGCGCGCCGGAAATACTGCCACCGAACGCCATCTACCAGTCAGTCAAAGAAGTAACGGCAAAGAAATTAAGCCCTTGGGAGATGGTGCCATCTGTGCGGCCGATCGGGGAACTAACGTTTGCGCAAGCCCGACTGCTGCCGCCATCTGTGCGGCCGGCCAAGGAACTAACGTGTGACGTCATACGACCTTGAACGCTGATTGGCTGCTCACTTCGTGACGTCATGCGATCCCTGAACGCTGATTGGCTGTTCCCAGCTCCATCCTTCCCCCCCTACTATCGCCGAATCATAATTATTTAGCTGGATTGCAGCTACTTGATCATAATTTACTTTTAACTTTTTTGTCAATCCAGTTATGGATTTCCAAGGCTCACGGCTTCTCCGTTTGCTTCTCAAAAGCAAATTTTAATCGTGTTTTCCCTCTGAAATGAGACCATTAATAATGTTTTCATGAATAGAACATTTTGAGAATCACAAAAAAGTCACAACAAGAGAATAAAAATAATACGTTTCAAATGACTCAACAAACTACAACTAGCTTCCTCAAACTGAGTACATTTTCCGGCCTCGGTAGCGTAGTGGCTAGAGTGCTAGCTCTGCTTGCCGAAGGTCGCCGGTTTGAATCCGGCCGCGGGCATGGATGTTTAAGTGTTGTGTGTCTGTGTGAATGTCCTGTACGACCTGTGGTGTCTATACTCAGGAATTAAAAACGTACTGGAGAAACTAATTCACTGGAAGAGATATCATAAACACACTGAGCTGGTTGAATGGCTTAGTTGCCGAAAGCCAAAAAAAAAAAAATTGAGTACGTCCGTTAACCGCGTCTATTAGTATCGGCGGCGTGACTCGGACAGGTAACCTTCCTAGTTGAAACCAAACACGCTGCCAACACGTAAACCTCAGAACATTTCAGGAATGCGACAGTTTGACGCAGAGTATTAATATTCATATAACTAAGAAACCGGTAAACTCTGCGATCTTACTTTCTACTGATACGTTTGTGAATGTATACTGTTGTTAAAGTAGGTGCAATATATATTAAATACAACTTACGTAATAAGTATCTCTTGCAATCAACTAAAAACAAGAGTCTGAAAAAGTTACTACAGCTAAATAAACAAACCGACTTAGAAAACTACTGAAAAGTTGCAAACAAGGGACCGTGCACAAACTACGTGGCTCGGTCGGGGGGGGGGGGGGGTTGGCTGGAAGGCTACGTGGGGGGAGGGGGGGTTCCGAACCAGAACACGTAGCTTTCCTTTCATAACATTTTTCACAGTTACAATGAGGAACAGAACTCACAAAAGCATGTGAATATTTATTTCCCTCAGTTAATTATCTCCGTATGTAAGAGAAAAACAGTACAAAATGTCTTCTGGAATCAAAAAGGAAAAAAAGCTACGTGCTTCGTGGAGGGGGGGGGGTAGAGGCAAAAGCCACGTAGAGCTACATGGGGGGGGAGGGGGAGGGGGGTTCACAGGAGGCCAAAATGGAGCTACGTGGTTTATGCACGCTCACCAAGCCCTTCAACATCAATAAATTTAATTCCTGAAAGTTGTGATCGATAAATCATCTCCACATTATGCTATAACAATAATAATACGCCGATACTCGCCTCCTGTATTTTAGGTTCACCGTATTATGGGTAAATTAACTGTAGGCTATTCATTGTATCTAGGAATTAATTAAAATCATGTTGATATTATATCCGTACTTATAGCAAGTACCCCACTTGAAACACTTCTTATATAATTGAAATAAGTGTAACAGCAACTTTCACGAATTAAAATTATTGATGGTGAAGAGTTATGGTTCAGTAACTTTTTGCAGTCAGAAGTTTGTTCATATAATTATGTTGGCCGACACTCGGATGGTACCCTCTTTCCGTTTAGGAAGTAAACATATCAACATGATGCTTGCAGGGGTCAGAGGCCAACATTTGCTCTCTTCACTTGGGTTAAGTCATAATAATGACCATTGATCTCTAGGAGAATTCCGAATAAGAAAAATATGCCTTAAACATTTTCACAAGTCAGCTGTCTAGTGTCGCATATGGGAACAGGTAAATTTGATTTACAGTTTTTCTTTTGGACAAAAGATACGCGATTTTCCTCTTGTTCTTGAACCGTTTGATCCATAGTCACGCATAGTAATTTCTTTGGTACTAGAATGTAGAAGTTTAAAAGTTACGACGTTTCGGACTCAAGTGTGAGATACAAAAATTGCATCTTCAGTATTCGTACCGTACGCAAACGTAAATTGTGCTCGTCATATCCTGCACACTGATAGGAAGAACAATTTCATACTCAACCGTCTCTGATTAAACATAAGTAGAGGCAAGCTGTGGCTGGGAAAATCTAAAAAAGTAAAGCAATAACTGTCCATTTGAAATTATTTGAATCCAGCACACTCCCGCGTAAAGACTTCTGTGTGAAAACTGTTTTAGTTGTTTTGTTTTAAAACGTGTTTTTGTAATGTGTTCGCATAGAATAATAATATTTACAGCCATTAAAAAAATTTCTCGTTTCTGTTGTAATATTTCAGCTAGTAATAATTGGCGTTAGTTGCTATATATCACGCTTTAACAACCTTCATGTAGCTCACGGTTAAATAACAGCAAAATTAAAGTCAATGATTATTTAGTGTCTATAGTGGTAAGAACTGACGACTCCAATTCCGAACCGATTTCACATTTGCTTTGCTTTTAGGGATTTCTCATAAATGTCAGATAAAGCGGAGAATCGTGTTGTGTAAAAGGATCATTAATAAAAACCATGCCAATTAATTTGTATCGTAAAAGAATACGCCGAATTGATGACGCTGTTTTTCAAGAATGCTTTTATGGAGTTGCCTATAAACGACACTGACTGATCTCGAAAGCCGTATACTCGGCGTTTTACTGAGCCCTCCAATCAAAGAAACGCCGCGCTAGGACGACGTAATACTGCGCAGCCGTGGCGTTTCAGCTGATTAATACGAGCGACACGTCTGCTCTGAACGTTATAGCGTGCTCAAATCTATTAAGAGGGGACAGTCATCATAAACATGCACTTAAATGCGAAACTAGCTCAGAATAAACAGAAATATTTGGCCCTGGTAGGTATTCAGGAGTGGAAGAAACGTAATTGGGAGCTTGAATGTGACTGCAGCCCAGAAAAAATTTTTGTATTAAAGCTGGCCAGTATAACATATAGAGCATTATAATATGAAAACAAAACAATACATCGTTTGGTAAAATAGCAATCAGATTTTTGGAATTGCTATCATCTCTATATTCATACAACTCTAACTTACAACATAGTAATATAAATGTAGTTCTAGGTTCAAATTTAATATTTTTATCTAGCAAATGGGTACGGTAAAAGATATCGAAAACTGATTAAGTTTACTGAGTAGAAACTTTCTCATTTGGCGAAAAAAAACCAGAATATTAGGTTGCTCTAAAAAAAACGCAGCATTTAACACAACAAAATTATTAATTAAATAAAGGGGTATTAAAAATGAAAAAGCAGATTTTGAATTTATTTCTCAAAAACTACCACACATTCACTGCATGCAGGAAGGATCAAAGTTTTACTGTATGCATTCGACATGAGCACCATTTATTGCCATACTCACATTAACCCGTCTCTAGTTATCGAATTCACAGCTGAAACAATTCGACTTTGCAGCTTTTGAAGAGTTTCGGGCATAGGGGGTGCATACACCTTATATTTTACGTACCACGACAGATAAAAATAATATCTGGTGACCTGAAAGGCCACAGGCGATGAACAAGATCCCCTTGCCCACCCCTTCCAATCCTTCGTTCTGGAAATGTTTCATTCAGGTAGCTTCGTGCATCACATTGAAAGTGAGAAGGAGCACCGTCTTGTATAAAAATAAAAACATGCCCATTTTCTTGAACTTGGGAAACAACCAGTTCTGTAGTATGTCCATATGGGAAATTCCATTTACAGTTTTCTTCATAAAAAGAAAGGTCCATAAACTCTGCTAACAGTAATAGCGCAAATACTTTTAGCTTCCGTGAGTCCCTTTCATGTTCGGTGACAAAGCAAGGATTCTCAAAACTCCAAATTCTGACATTGTGGCTATTAACTTTGCCAGAGAGATGAATGGTTGCTTCATGCAAAAAACACAGTCTTTCAGAAAACGTGTTGTCTTCCAAATTTTGCAGAATGCAGTGCAAAATTCTAACTTTTTTCCACGATCGCCAGGATGCAATCCATGCCTGAAGTAATTGTAGCTTATACGCCTTCATATACAGATTAAAAAAAAAAAAAAAGAACACGCCAAACCATTTTCCGCGATATTCCAAGTTCAGTGCTTTCCTGTGTACTGGATTTCCGAGGGCTCCATGCGAAAGCACTTCGGATTCTCCCAGCTTCTTCATTTGACGTTCGAGGACCACCAGTGCTTGTCCCTTTGCAAATGCACACATCTTCTAGGAATTTCTTATGCCAATTGTAAATCTGTTTATGAAGAGGTGGACTTGATTGAGCTTATGACGAAAATGCACGCTGCATATCAACAATGGATTCACTTTTTGTATACTGAAGCACACATAACGACTTCTCATGTGCCGTCGCCATGTTCACGTAAATAGACACGGTAAAAAGGTGGTAGCGAATGGAACTAATAAGGGGTGGGGGGGGGGGGTTAAAATCATTAAACCTCCCTCTATCCAGTGACGTGTGAAATTTATTTGTATTTTTAATAGTTTTTGAGAAATAAAAATGCAAAATGTGCCTCTTCTTTTTTAATAACCTGTATTTGAATCTTGAAGAGATATTTAACCGTGTCGTGACTTATCTATGTTGAACTGAGTGAGTGGTGCAATGTCAGAATTCACACTGATTGCGACACTGGTCCTCCATGGAAGGGTAAAAAATCGTAAGTAAGTCCTAAGTATTGCATCAGAACGCGTTGGTTTGGCAGAGTTTATAAATACTAGTGGAGAACCACGCTTGACTTTTTCACCAGTTATCGTCAGATAATGAGGTTCGTACGGGAGCGAAGTTTTATTGCAGTATCGAGATAAGTGTGCGCGTCTGATTGTTTGACATTCGCCTGAGATGGTCTATTTAGTTATACATGGAGTCAGTTGATTGTTTTCTAGCCGCTTTTGTTCGTCAAAAGAGAGGATTTGCATACAGTTACTCCAGTTAGGATTTTTCGTTCATCGACGCTAGAAATCCTTAAGATTATTTAAATGTGACTAGAAGTGATTCAAGTTGGGGAAACAAAAAATACCAACGTAATTAGTATTTCTTCTACACTCAGTGGCGGAGACTATTGCACTGTTTACATTCATAGTTAGAAGCAGCGAATCAGCAATCAAGTATTTTTTGAACAAAGTGTTTTATTTCGTAATGGTGCAACAGGTAAGCAAGTAACTGATACGATCTTTAGTGGCTGCAAACAGCTAATTTATAATTTTGCAAAGCTTGTGTGATTGAAAGAAGTGATTATGGATTTTTTGCGAAAGATTTAAGAAGTTTAATGGAATGATATGTGATCGTAACAGGACTGTGTTTTGGTTTTAATAATAGAGAATGAATAATAATTACTTGATAAAATCTGTTGTGAGGGATATTCTGAATGAAATTTAAATATTATACCTGTCGGTGTGTCTCAAAATTTGAGGAAAAGTGTGGAATTACTTAGCCCCAAACGATTGTTATCATTTATTAATTTGAGATCTTTTCTAAACTTCTTTAAAAAGCTTCAGAGAGAGGTTGGAATCGACAACTGATTGAAGAGAAATTACCTTAAATTTTTTATCATTTACTTGACGCAATCCATGTAAAATGTAAGTAAACCCACTTAAAGAAGAACTGTCGAAAGGTGAGAAGTTTGGAGAGGTGATCGCACAAGATTGAAACTTCGAATGATTCAAGGTCATGGGTAAGAGAACATAATGTTAGTTAAGATTTCTGTTACTGCCAAAGGATTCTCTGTTTTATAATTTACTAGCTGACCCGGTCACGCTTTGCTGTGACTTACTAATTATAGTTCGTTGGATTAATGTTATTCTAAAATTCCTCAAGTAGTCAAAGTAATATTCACTAATAAAGACAAAAACATTGTAGTCGATTTGGAAATTCAAATTCAATTGGTAAAGAGTTACGGGAGAGTTTAAATTAAGACAAATGATCATAAAAAAAATTTAATTTACATTCATTACAAATTACTTAATTGAAATTATATACAAATTGATATTTATAAAATAACAAAAATTATTTTTTATTTATTTATATAAACTGAAATTCAGTTACATCTTCAGTCATACTGTTTTTATATTTTTCCCACAAACTCGAAGATTGTGCTGGATAACATGTTGTCAAAATAATTGCAAACAGTTTGACGAATACTATTCGGCGTGGCTGTCAACGCTGCGTCAGCAAGTGTCAGGTCCCAATAATTGTCGTCTACCAGCAGCTGCAACTCGCGACATGCAGCTGGTCCGGGAACATTCACCAATAACAAACGCTGAAAGCAACATTCACGTTGTTTTGGATGCACTGTGTATAGTCTTTGCTTTGAATATGCCTGCGATCGAAGATGTGGTTCTCCTTGTTTACGTGGCTACCATTTTTTACCTAATTTGTTCCATGAAAAATAGCTTGGAACATCGGTATACGAATAATAATGTTTTTGCGAATTGGCGGAACACATCAGATTTTTGACACAATGTGAAAAATTCAGTTTGTGGTTTGTCGTTTTTGGTGACACAAGTATTCTTTGGAAAATATTTTCTTCGGTGAAATATACACGTTGACAGTTTTCAAGATGTATTGCGAGATGCTGGAAGGAAGGGTCTCTTTCATGGATGCGAAACTAAAAATATGCCAGATAGCTTCGCTGCTGATGTATCTACCTATTTGGTATCGTGTTATTTCGTCATTTTTATTTACATTTTGAACTTCAAATACGGCCAAATCACTGCCTTTATTTTAACATATTTGCAAACGTACTTAATGGATTTTACAGAACTGCAAAACTCGACGTTAATATGAGCCTTATACGTTTTTGAAAGCAATGGTGAGTATGGTACGACCCACTGATTGTCAATTTCAACTTGGTTTCTAGAATTTGACATTCGCATTGTAAATGTTTGGCCACCATTCTCAGTGTTTCTGCGGCGATACAACGGATAACCATCGATATCCGTAATAGTATCATTCGTATATTCCTTTGGAAAACGCTTCTTACATTTTCCACCTTCCATGCATGGCGATGTCATGTTAAAAGCACCGCACGGTCCGTGGATCGAGTGACTGGTAACAATATCAAACAATTCTTGATCAATTAATGGGTCCGGAATTTCGGCTGAAATTATTTGATCAATTTCTTCTGGACGGATTTTAACTTCAAGCCAAATCAAAATGTGAGAATGAGGCAAACCTCGCTTTTGCCACTCAATCAAATACAGATAGCAACGTGTGTTACCTAAAACTGAATGTTTTACGATTAAATCAATCAATGATTTTAATTTTTGTTTGAACACACGTGCCGTGACATCATGACGATGCATTGATTGATGGCCTGGTAATAGCAAAGTTTGTATTTCCTCCCAATTCGGATTACATGTAAATGTAATAAACAAATCTGGACGACCATAATGACGTACGTAAGTCATCGCATCTTGTATATATTCCTGCATGTTCCGTGAACTGCCGATGTAGCTTGAAGGTAAAATAAATGCATTACCGATATCATTGGCGTTTAAATTTTCATAAATATTGCCGATAACAGTATCTCGTAAGAGGATGTATTCCTCCGATCGTAATTCAACCTGGTTGTATCGAATAAATCGCAAATGCTTGTTTTCAACCTTGGCGTACATATCCACGACGTATTGAAGGCACAGTTGACGATATCGAAGGATATAGTTATCCTAATTACGTCTAATCATCAATCGGGGGCGTAGTACATCATTGAAGTAACTTTTTTATTTGTTTTATTACCTGAAAAAAAAATTAAATAGTAAAAAAAAATAAGAAATCAATATAGTGGGCCCGCTATAATCCGGCCCCTGGTCGGAATACTGCGGGTCTACTGTACTAATAAAATAACGAATTAAATAGTTGAATATTAAATTTACCAGCAACTGGATCACGCTGTTTGATTTTGATGTGATATTCATTCTGCCCTTGCCAGAATATCAGTGGATACTGGAGTGCGTCATACGAACGGTGTAGATCCGAAATTATACTAACAGTTCTATCTTGACGTGTGACTTTAATCAACTGAGTCACCAACCATAAAAACTGCAACTTCATCTACGGTTGGCGCGTTGAATCTGCCAGCGTGTTCTCCTGATGGTAATTTGTCAGCTTTGATGACAATTTGATAGTTGTCATTTTTTAATTGTGGCGACACAATTGAATAAGTTGATTATTATTTTCCAAACAATTTTCCAACAATACCACAATTTGAGAGATAAGTCTTTCCCAGGCGTATCTTTGATATAAATTCTTCGCGGCAAACCCGCGAAGAATTTATATCAATACCACAATTGCTCTCTCTTCTGCTTGTTCGATGAAATTATACTGGCACCTAGTTTTCAAGCGTTCCTCACAATTTCCAATAGATTTGGAGAAACTTCGGGTCATCGTTTGGCATCGGTATCAACGACCCAATCTTATGGTACACCTGGCCTTGTATTTTGAATTTAGTTTCAAAATGACGTCCATCAGATGTAAGATCGCAAATTTTTGTTGCCCCAAAAGACGTCATCTGGAAGCAAGAATTGAATTTGCGTGTCTTGCGCAGAAACAATTTCGAATCGTTTGATTCGCCAGCAAGAAGGATTGTAAATGTTCGGGGGATTGGGTAGTGGTAATAATACATCTTTTCCTGATGCACAACACATGCCGGCTGCTTCATTGCGGAATTTCAACGCCTGATAATACTGGCATATTTTGCTCACTGCACCGATTGCAGTTTTAGAATGTGCAGAGTAATCAATGGCTGGTGCATATTGGAACGCAAGACGAACAAATGATACACGTGTTAAAGCACGGCTGATTTACTGTCTCTCTCGTTCTCTTTCTCTAAATGTAGCTATGTGCTGTTCTCGTGCCGCTCTTGTTCTCGATATATTCTGTCACAGACGTTCATCACGCTGTTCTTGAGATTCTTGCATACGACGCTCAGCTGTCCTGATTCTTTGAACTTCCTTACTTGCCGCGATTTGTGTTGCTGATTGATGAGCTCTCTCGTCGTGCGTCTTGCCTCTCTGCTACACGCATTGTCGAGGTTAGATTCTTTGGCGACATTTCACTGAAAAATATTTGAATTACAACAAAAAGTGCCTTTCTGAAAGCCTTAAAATAAGACACTATAATACAGTGGTGAAACCGGAATTTTTGGGTCCATTGAAAAATACAGTAAAATGGAAGTTAAGAACTAATGAGGAAATATAAAATAACATTGAAAAAAATAACAGAAAAAGAAGAATGATATTTTTTTGATACATTTATAGCATGGATGACACCAGGCTTTCAAGAGGTTTAGAAAGATTTGAAACGAAATAATACCAGTGAACCGTATGGAAAGAAAATTTTTCGATAGCAGACTTTGAATATGGCAGGATTCAAAGGTAGAGAGGAGTGCAATAATGAAGGAGTACTGGGGAGGAAGAAAGAAAAAACAACAGGAGAGGAATTGAAATTGACACGTGGAGTCTAGCTGACCATAACAAAAAGAAGAAGAAAAATGATAAGTTAGCGAGAAATGCTTACACGATTCGAATTTATCGTAACGTTTTCTTCAATGTTATATTCATGTGTGTAATTACTTTGTCGTTAGGTATAAAGACACACAAACGATGAACAACAATACAGTATAATTATAACACAATACACAGCACAATTAAAATTGAAGAAACTCACACATATGGCGTGGAATAGACCGTAGCATAAATAAATCGAAATACAACGCCATCTACTGAATGGTTCGATAAATTAACACACCGCCATCTGTTAGGAATAAACTGTAGCATAAATAAATTGAAACAGAACGTGATCTACTGGATGATTACCCAACCTAGCTAACCAAGTGTTGTATAGATAAGTTAACACATCGCCATCTGTTAGAAACTTATGGAACTATAATAATAATTACGTGTGGTCGTAATGACCTGGTGACATTGTTTCTACTGGCTGGGCATTCTGCCCCTGTCGTAGCCGCCTTTACCTAGCCCGCCCATCCTGCCTGGTACAGGGGACCTACATTTTAACGTCGAATCCGAACCACAGTACCGTCCTGGCGTATTTCACCTCATACAGCATGCTGCGCCGGGGGTTAATGCCGGGTTAAGTGTCTATAAAAATCCTCGCCGAGACAGGGACTCGAACCGGGGACCTTTCCATCTCCAGTCAGACGCCCTAACCACTTAGCCAGCAGACCGCTTAGCCTTGGTGGCTTACAAATAATTACAAACCATTGTCCTATGACAAACATTTAATGAACATTTATTTCGCAAATAATAAATATTGAGGTCTATAATCCAGATAAAAACTATCCTATCTTTTAAGTTGGACTAAATCACACACATTAAGCCAAATTTCATCTAAATCGGTTATGTAGTTTCGGAGTTCATCCCGGACGAACATCGTGACACGAGATTTTTATATATATAAAGATAAAGATATAAAGATATAAAGATAAAGATAAAGATAAAGATATAAAGATAAAGATAAATCTCTAAATTTTAATTCACTGCACTTTCGTAGAATTTGCGGGCAGTTATCCCCATCTGTGATGAAAGTTTCGGAAGTGACAACACTTATGTATTCACATTTCACTGACAAGAAAGGATAATTTTGTAGTAATGATTTACTTTAATGTGCATAGCGGATTGCTATCATATCTTTCAGTGTGTAACTAGGTGATTGAGTAACTCGTATGCAATTGACAAAGAAAAAAGTGCGGCCATCAAAAGTAATGCTACGTTGAATTATAGATAACATTATAGTAAAAGTGACAGTGACAGTAAAAGCGCAGTGAATATAAAACGTAGCGGCGACTGAAAACAACCGCTAAAATTGTTGTTTGTGTGTCGAAAAGACGGTTATAACTTTCCAAACGAAATTGTAGTATCCCAGTTTAATGATTGATCGAAATCCCAGATTGAGCCGACCAAATCTGTACCATCATGTTTGTGTGCCGTGATTTCTGTCATATTTACTTGTGAAACCTATTGTACTATGCCAGAGGATAAAGCACGGTATCTTCTATAACTTGAATGAGCAAATCAATTATATAAAAGTTGAAATTAATATCAGTAACACAAATGGGAATTACTATATAATTTTAGCTCATAAAATAACATTTCTTATTTACTTACTGAATTGCAAATATTAATTCACTATACTAATTAACTTTGAAGCCACTGGTTGGTAGATAGCATATGCCTCAGGGCATCCACCCCAGTCCCATCCCGCCTCTAATGACCTCGATGTCGACGAGGCGTAAAGTCATAAATTAAAAACAAATTTCAGGTCGTAACTAGGTGATGGACAACGCAGTGGCTACTTAACGAGGTTTCAGTTTTGACAGACGGGCAAAACTGTGTTAAATCTGGAATGTACGACAGACGTGTCCTTGAAGAAAGGGCAACGAAATTTGGGTTTGATGGGATATCGCAATAGAAGGCAAAGCGATTGACCCTGATAACAAAACTCAATCGAAAGCAGTGAACATATCGATGGGACCTTATATGACGTAAAGGTAGCGTGGTCCGATGAGTCACGATTCCAGTTGGTAATAGCTGATGATAGGGTTCGAATATGGCACAAACCTCACAAGACAATGGGTCTAGGTTGTGCCTGCTGGTGGTGCCTCCATCCTAGAATGTGTTTGTTCACATGGCATGGATTGGGAGTGGGGACTTCTGGTCAAACTGAACAGACAGTTGACTGGAAATGGTTACGTTGAGATACTTGGGGAGACAATTCACGGCCTTCATGTTCCCAATCGGAGATGGACTTTTCCAGGACCACAATTCCCCATGTCACCGGGCCAAAATCTTAAGGAACATCTGGACAGTTCCAGCGTAAATCTGCCCAACTAGATCACCAGTTATGAATCAAGTAAATCATATATGGTATATGATCGAAATGTCAGTTTGTGCACAACGTCCTGCACCGGCAACACTGGACGGCTGTAAAGGAAGCATTGCTGAATATTTCTTCAGGGGACTTCCAACCACTTGTTGAGTCAATGCTACAATGGGTTGCTGCACTTCACCAGGCAAAAGGGGTGCCAAATGGTATAAGGAGGTATCCCGTGAGTTTTGGCACCTCAGTGTATACATTCAATCAATATCTAACGCTCCGTCGTTTCAACGTGACTATTTGTCTTGATGTGCAAGGTTTATTTCAGCATTATCCTTACGTTATAAGACAATATAGGAATTGTGGTTGCGCACTTAGTTTTTTTGTTGACAGATTTTTTATGTGGGTTATAATTTCCGGGTTGTTAGCACATTTAAAATCCGATAATCTGTTGGGAGTGGCTACATCACATGATGCAGTCGTTGGAAAGGTATTACGGCTAAATATAGTTGCTAAACAGTCAGAAACTGCAGAAAGATCCCATTTTGCTTTCTATTCGTCTAGGGTGTGAACTGGTAGTTGACAACAAATCCATCTATTAAATCGTGAAAAAAATTACAAATAATGGTGACATTCTAGGTATGCTAAAAATAAGAAACGAGGTTTCGCAAACGGATGGATTATCAGGTTGCCTGACACATTCTTGATATGCTATGCTAGCCAATACCCACTCTTGTAATTTCTGCCATTCGATTAGAGGCGAAATATCTGTTGCTAGTTTGGTATAAAACAGGGTGCAGCACTTGCAGGCCATCATAGTGGAAAAACAACGAAAATTGAAATACATATAACACTTTCCAGGCTTATACCAACTTATGCATCGAAATAAAAAATAGCAGATTAAAAAACCCAAAGAATCGAGGTTAAAAAAAGAATTTGTTATGAAAAATTGCTCGAAATTCTACATATATGTATCAGAGAAGGAAATGGTAATATGAAAAGGTTGCTTCTGGCCAGAGTATACTAAGATGGACACTGGTTGCAGATACAGGGCGCAGAAAAATATTTGTATCAAAGAATTACGTGAAATCCATGGAACATGAAAAGATGAAGTTGCTGTATGTGTGTTGAACGGTAATGATGAGAATATAAGAAAGCTGGATAAACCAAAGAATACTAGTAGTGAAATATAGGACTATTATGTAAAAATTTATAGAGTTCTATTGGTTAGTGGAGATGTAGGCCCTACAAACCACAACTACCAGTATTTTTTTTTTTTTTTTTTTAATTCAGCAAGGATCCTTAGGCAATTTGAGTTATAAAGTGTATCGCAGGAACTGGGTGATGAATGGTTGGAGGCTTATTCATGGTGATTATAAATTGCCTTTATAGTTCGTTGGTACTCGTATTCACAGAAACACATTAGGATTACTAGTGGTAAGATTCTGGGGAAATAAAAAGGAAAAGATAGAGGGCTTGGTTGCTTATAGTAGAGTGTGAGGTATATGCCTTCTCTGGGGATGCAAATAAATATTAGAAACATTTTAGAAGTTTCTATGAATGAAATTAATTATACTATTACCAGTTAGAAACCAAAGATCACCGAGCGAGGAGTAAAGAAACTCTTTGGCGCTGGTGACAGCCAGAGAGTTCCTCTCCTTAAAAGTGAGCAATGATTTACTCAGGTAGTGACAACACTGGTATTTTCGACGTATGCTGATTATCATTGTTGAAGTGAAAGATACCCTGGCAAGAACAGCTCAATGTTGACGAAGAGTCTCTCAGCTTTAAAATTTACAACGTCTGAATGTCTCATTATATGCATGCTACTACCATATTAAAGAAATTGATTTTGAAATTGAAGCAATCAATGATAAATGCTTTAAATTGGTCAAAAGGTAACAATTGGCTCACTAGCGCAAAATCGACTTGACCTACAGGCAGTGCTGGACTACCCACTAGGCAGTAGCTTGAGGCTTCTAGTTTTTAAGAACCCCCGAGAGTTAACATTTTTTTTCAATAAATAAAATAATAAAAAATGTAATCCTTTTCTTTGTCAAAGTGCGAACTGAAATGAATCAATTCCCGAAGCGCTCCTTTATTATCTGATTCATCATTTTCAATGTGTTCTCGCAGAGCAAGTTTCAAAGCACCACAAAATCGCGCACAATTTATAATTAATTTAGAACTTGCCTGTTCTTATCCACTCGTTCTTTATGTTTAATAGTAGCTAGGTGGTTCTGAGAATTAAGTTGTTGTGAATGTTTGTTCCAAGCAAAACTAAACACATTATTAATATGAATTGTAGATTTTTCATTGATATAAATTTTTTCTGTAAGATGTACCAAATTAGAAACTCCACTGTGGACGAATTAAATTCACCCCCAAAAAAGAACACATGGAAAACAGAAAAACGCATTTTCTCCTTGCAACCACACAGCTAGTTATTTTTAGATGCAAATCATGGATAAATTTCCTCAACCGAGACACTTAAGCACTTCCTTATCGATATGAAACTTGTAGGTCTTCTTAAATTTTTCATATTAATTTTTTTTCGCCGTAGGATAGTAGCGAGAATGGCTGCTTTAATAACTCGCTAATATGATCATCTAGAAACGACACCTTACGCACTCTCGGTAATTAATTACAAGCTATGGCCAGAATTCAGCCCACAAATTCGAGACTGTGAGCTTTACGGTTCCCTGCGCCCAAAAATTAATATCTCCATGATTCCACGTAAAACATGTGGCAAAAATCGCAGCTGCTGCTGCGCTGTACCGACGGTGTTACTAACTTTTTCGATCTCCTGAGACAGACCAAACTTGTCACAAATCCCCACTTGCGCGATTTGAGACAACTGGATCTGTCTCCACAAGCAGAAATAGTTAAGTGATGTGGCCAACAGATGGTGTTCAATATTTACCCTCCTGTCATAAATAATCGTATATTAGATTGCCGCAATTTTAATTATTTATTTCTGTTTCACTACATTTATTTTTTATTTATTTATCCTTGATTAGGAAGTACTGGCATGACACAATGGCACTACGTTTATAACCTTGGAAATGAGCGTATAAGCTGAGGCTCATTTTGCAGAACTAGGAAAGCTCAAATTTATGTCAGAAGCGTTAGTTCCAGCGCTTGAACAGATTTTATCACGCAAGTATTGCTGTTAGTTATCAAAGGACAACATATTGTGGTAGTATAGGGGGTTTTCTGCTGGGTAATTATGTTTATAGCTTTCTATTTACCATTTTATAAATTTTAATATTAATTATTTTGTTGATCTTATCAATTTAATAAATTTAATCATTTGATTTTATCAAATAGGAAGAGTGTGCAAAGTGATATGCTATCTTGCATCACTAACAAAGTCATAACCTACCAGATTTATTCAAATTCAACATTGAACGCCTACAGACGTCAGTGTACTTTGCAGTTAATTTAATACATGAAAATCAAGGGTTCAAACAAAATTAATACAGAGTCTTACAATATGAGGCATAACACGTTAATTTTAAACAAACAACAGTGACATATTTTATGTGAAATTTAAGCACTATGTCAAGAAGCTTATTTATAAAGCTGTTCACAAATACAAGCTTATAGAAATGAATTCAAGCAGGGTATCATTAAGTCTTGGGCTGAAAATAAAATAATATTTTCTGATTGATAGGAATTTATAACAGTTTTCCCGTATGAAATCAGGTTGCTCACGGCTATTAACACGCTCAGAAAGATTGTCGGGAGTGATACTATGCTCAGAGGCGTTGACGGGTCGAGGAACGCGTAACACTGAATGTCTATACCGTTTACACAGCAGTGGCGAAGCGTCGCTTCCTTCAGACAATAGAAACAGGTACCACAAGCCAGAGGTGCCTCAAACCGTACTCTTCAGAGTCGTGTCGAAATCGAAGACCAGGCGATGACGTTACCACACTCTCCGCTAGTCACCACCACAAGACCTTCTCTGCTAGTCACCACTGCAGGACCCCCGGAAATCGTTCCTCTTTTCCGATCTCGTATCGGAATATCCTCCAGCTCCGTCGAAATCCAATCCGTGGGCTCGTAAGAGATGTGGACCCAGAACACACCAAAGAGCTTGTTATTATTTTGTAACGTTCACGTTGACTGGGAGTTCACAGTCATATTATTCACATCTTGATCTACCATACTTTTTCATTAGGTGCAAGGATCTCTCATCTCGCGGCACAGTAGATTGTCCAGCCGAATTATTCACTTGACCGGAGAAGGGTCTGTTAGGCCGGCACCTGCCGGAGATTAGCGGGCCTTCCCTCGCTATTGTGAAATATGTTGCTACTTAGCTCAGGTATGAAAGGGGTCGCATCCACCGTTACAGGTGGCTCCCTGCAGACTTAAAGCAAAAATACCGTCCCTCTGTGCACTCTCGAGCAAAATATTCCAACCCTCCTTTCAATATGAATTATTGTTACTATTTAAAACATTGTACGAGTCTGACACAGCAGCCTCGTTAAAATATGTGTATGAAGTTGCAACGAGCCCAAGAGAGGCGCTTTTTAAGATGGTGTTTTGTTAGCAGAGCCACTCGCATCAATCTTCTGCTGCCATAGCCCACTAATCCCAAACTTCGGACAGGTCTGTCGTTCGTCTCGCATTGAGTGTTGCTGTCTGTCTGTCAACACTGATACATCGACGTAGACGTTGACTTGTCTTGGTCGTTAAGTAGACGCGGCCGGGCACTGCATTGTCCTTTGCGGTAGGTAATGCCAAAAAGTACATGTTTATGCCAACCTCTTGACACTGTGGATCCAGGAATGTAGAATTCGTGAACAATGCCCCCTGCGTCCAGAGCCAACTACCATTCCGCGTTCAGAGTCTCTTAATTCTTGTCGTGTTCCAAAAATCGCATCAGAAATCCTTTCTACCTCTCACGAGAATACAAATGGAACCCTGGATAGTGCACAAGACATGTACACGTTTCTTCCGCTGTACTATCCCTTATTGAAGTTGCATCTTATAGTTCAATGACTTTTGGTATTTCAGTGTACATACTCTGCATGAAGAAAATCTCAGCATTAATTCGGACGCCTCTATACGGTAATTATTGGTTATTTTAGAAGTTGAAGTACTAAAAACAAAAAATATACTTATTACACTAGGATTCACTCTCGACGGGTACGTAATCTATCGACAAGAAGTACAGTTATAAGAAAATACTAAATACAGAGTTGAAAACAACCGCTGGTTTTTATGGGATTAGTTCAGTATATTTAAGCGTGATTGGTTATGAGAAAACATGAAGTAATTCAGAACGGAAAATTTAAGAATATGTCTGCTAATCCCACGTTCAAAAAGGAGAGAAACCTTTAATGAATTCATTACCTTTTGATATACGAGGTGTACTCAAGAAACAATGGAAATTTTGAAATTTCGGGGGTTATATTCGTCCGATTGGCACGATTTATTCGTTGTGGTGTTGTCAAACATATCTTAAAAGTATCTATACATTTTGAGCTATATTGACTGTTTAATCTCTTGCCAGCTGTTAAAAGGATAACGCGTGTTTTGATACAGCCGGCGAATTTTCATTAGTATACATAAATCATGGATAAGAGAATTTGCATTAAATTTTGTTATAAAAAAGGAATTACGTGAAGCAATGTTATAGAAATGTTAAATACTGCTTTTGATGATTCTACTATGAGCTAAAAAAGGGTTTACAAATGGTATAAACTTTTTCAAGATGACCGTGAAGACGTTGAAGATGATGAACGTACGGGTCATTCTAGCACATCTATAACCGATGAAAACGTTGGAAAACTGAAAGAAATGATTATGAAAGATCGCCGAATCACAATTAGAGAAATTGTTGATGATGTTGGCATATCAATTGGCTCATACCATGACATTTTATCATCTGTTTGGGGTATGAAACGTGTTGCAGCAAAATTTGTTCCAAAAGTGTTGAGTTTCGAACAAAAACAGCGTCAAGTGGAAGTTTCTCAGGAATCGTTAAATGAGGTCAACACCGATGCAGAACTATTGAAACATGTCTTAACAGGTGATAAAACAGGGGTTTATGAGTATGATGTCGAAACAAAGGTTTAATCGTCCCAGTGGAGGCATTCTGAATCGCCAAGACCGAAAAAAAACTTGACAAGTTCGGTGAAATGTGAGGGTTCTACGATTTAAATGGCATAGTGCAGCATGAGTTGTTACCACACGATCAGACAATCAATAAGGATTACTGTCTTCAAGTTCAACGTCGTTTGCGTAAAGCAGTCCGAAGAAAACGCCCTGACTTCTGGCTAAACAATACATGGCTTTTGCATCACGATAATGCACCTGCTCACACATCTTTGCTTGCTACTAACTTTTTAGGAAAAATCAACACTATAATGATGCCCCAGCCTCCATATTCGCCAGACATGACTCAGTGTGACGTTTCTGTCCCCCAAAAAAAGAGAACCTTGAAGGGCCGTCATTTTAAAACCACAGATGAGATTAAAAGTGCATCGCAGAAAGAGCTCAAAACTATCCCAAAGATCGAGCTCCAGAACCACTTTGGGGATTGGAAGAAGCGCTGCCATCTATATATATAAAGATGTAAGTATGTATGTATGTTTGTTTGTATGTATGTTTGTTTGTATGTATGTTTGTTTGTTTGTTTGTCGGTTTTTTCTTCATACAAATCCATAGTTTTCATCCTATCTCGATGAAACTTTGCACAATTATCCTTTGAAACCAGCAGAAAATACTGTCTACATTTGGTTGAAAAATTATCTGTATAAATAATACATGTTGTCTCATAATTTCGAAATATTACTGAACGGCGATAGACAGACGCGTTGGATATGGACGTCTCTGTACTGTTTATCCGTGAAGCGGTCAAGCAGTTCAGTGGTTAAAGCGTTTGCTTACTAATGTTTGGGTCGTGGTCTCCGGTTAAAATCTCCGTGGAGGCTAAGATTTTTTAAAATTGTTTTTGATCGTAAGAGTCACGCCAGGACCGTATGTTATTCGGATTGAATGATAAACTGTAGATATCACAAAGTTAGGGATGAAATGCGAGGCAAATCGTAGGTAGTCTTGCAATGCTGTAGGTGTACACTTTTTTACGTTATATTGATCCCTCAGGGGTAATTCGCAGTCATTGTGCGTGTGACATGCAGTAATGTATATAATTATATAAAGATGAATGTATGTATGTATGTTTGTTTGTTTGTTCTTCTTACAAACCCACAGCTTTCATCCGATCTCAATGAAAATTTCCCCACTTATCCTTTCAAACAAGGAGAAAAATAATTTCTACATTTGGTTGAAAAATTATCTATATAAATACTACATTTTGTCTCATAATTTCGAAAAATTACTGAACGGCGATAGACAGACGCGTTGGATATTGAGATCTCTGTACCGTTTTCCCTGTAACGCTCAGGTAGCTCATCGGTTAAAGCGTTTGCTTACTAATGTATGGGTCTTGGTCTCCGGTTCAAACCTCCCTGGAGGCTAAGATTTTTAAAAATAGTTTTTGATCGTAAGAGTTACACCTGGTCCGTCGGTTATTCGGATTGAATGTTAAACTGCAAATATCACAAAGTTAGGGGTGCAATGCGAGGCAAATCGTAGGTAGTCTTGCAATGCTATAGGTGTACAATTTTTACGTTATATTGATCCCTCAGGGGTGATTCGTAGTCAGTGTGTATGTGACCTGCAGTAATAATACTATAAATGCGGAAGTAAGTCTCTGTCTTTTGTTACATTTTCACAACTAAATTCCTTTACTGATATTGACGGAATTTCACATGAAAATCTGTAGGGACGGCACAGGACTTTTTTTTTTGGTATGATTAACAGCTGTAGACACGAAATTTTGAGAACTTATCAAATGGTGACAGAGTGACGGAAGCGTGCGTTAGTCTGTAATGTTACGTCGCTTGCTCACGCTATGATTCTCGCGCTTTTTGTTAAAAAAATTCGTTTAGAGAAAAAACGTATTAGTTAGTACAGTTGTCGATTTTCTCTGTCCTTTTACTTGGTGTCTGCTTAAGTGTTTCTGGCACCAGTTTATCTTGCCTTCTTTTCTGACATGCCTTGCGGGCGTAAACTGGCCGAAGTTGTACCTCTAGCAGAGCACGAGCAGCTAAAGTTACTAGAACCCAAGAATCGTATGCTCATGCTGAAGAAAGAAGAAACGTCCAAGCTGAAATAAACCTGCCCTTAGCTAACACCCCCCCCCCTCTCCTCCCACATACCCTCACCTTCGTTTGTTTTTCTGTTTTTAAATAAATTGGTAATTGATTCTCTTCAAGAGAGAGGTTCGACGGTAGAATGATATAGTGATGGCTTTCCTATCGTATTATTCCAACTCAGTGTTGTTTAAGACCAATCCTTGCTTATATTCCTTTCTATATTCAATTCTGCCAAATAAATTATGAATCCACGCCTACGAAGTCGCGTTATCAGCTAGTAAGTGTATAATATCCAATGGGGACTATGTTGAAAGGTATAACATCGATGTAGACGAATAAATAAAATTCTTCAAAAAAATTAAAACTCCCGCTATTTTTTGAACACATTACGTATTTTGCCATTTAAACTACTATTTTTAAGACATTTTATAGTTTACTAAATAATACTTATGCACTCATATGAAACATTTACGTCCATTATATTTTTGTTTCTTTGTGTGTGTAATAACGTATCAGGAATTGTACGAGAGACGTGAGATTCCATTCACGGTCCAACGAGTGAGAGCAGTATCTTCGTCTCATAATTTCTGCTTAGAGAACTTCATCTTTGAATATTTTGGAACGAATGGAATTTTTAAACTCGCTATTCCCACAGCTCACAGGTTTGTTAAATGTGAACAGCGCGTTGAAGCTGGCTGTCTTGAGGCGTGAAAGCCGTAAACTGTTCTTCCTCAATCGTAAAAAGTCCTGCGTTGCGCATATTTTCGTACGTTCCAGACCATTACAACGAGCCCGAACGACATGTCTGCTTCGATATTTCTCCAGTTTCGATGCCAAGTGGTGTTGGAAAATAAAAGCCAGTGTATCATAAAATTATTTTACGCCTATGTCTTACCGAGCGTGGAGGGTGCGCGGTAACGCTCTGGTCTCGCATTCAGAAGGACGTTGGTTCGATTACCCGTCAGGCCATCCAAATTTCGGTTTTCAGAAATTACTCCCGGTGAATGACGGGATGGGTTCTTGAAAATTCCATGGCCGAATTCCTTCCCGTTCCTTGACAATAGTTCTTTTCCGCCCCTAATGACTTCGACGGCGACGAGGCGAAAAGCCATAAGCAGAAAAAGGCCTATAAGTTGCAACCAGTTGATACAATGCGTCATAAATCAGATATGAGGCGCAACCTGAAGATTCCCTCTTTTATAATTTACGAATGCATGTGTTGCCGGATGTACTGAATTACTGCAGGTGTGATGTAACATTATGCGCAGACCTAATTTATGAGATATCAGATTACCACAGTGTAAAGTCGGTGACCTGGCATATGCGCAGCTACCCCCACCACTCGGCTTGCCAATAAATAGAAATGCTCAGTTTCGCGATTGTCTCTGGTTCCGCAACTAACTTCGGAGTGTTAACAGCTATTATCAGACGGTTAAGTAGTGACGGTAGTGGCATTGTGAGCAACTCTGGCATTGTTTTTGGATTACGATTTCCGACACTGAATTGGGCGCAGAAATAAAAGTCAACGACTCATGATACTGCATACGGTAATTAATAGTAATTGACATCCTAACTGAGGACTCGGATTAGCGGATAATATCGCAATGGAGAAGCTAGCGTCAGGTGGAAGCGCCTCATACATAGAAAGACCTATAGTTTGGAGACAGTTTAAGAACGAAATTGAAACAAGCGAGAAGGAACACAGAAATCCGAACCAAACACTGATTGCGCTATTAGAGGCTCCAAAAAATCCGAAGGACAATAAAGAAGAATGAATCGCCCAGTATACAATTCAGGATCTTCACCAATGCAACTGAAAGAAATCTTCCCACTGATAGTGATAGTAGTCGTTATAGATTTCATTCCAATGAATAAAATTATTAAAGATAACCTTCATAGGAACCTGAAGGTAGTATACAGTGGTGACTGCTTAAATTACCACGTGGAAAATAGTCGCGATTATGAGTTCGTAAATAGTTTTTAATGGAAAATGGAATAAACTTTTTTACGTACCAGTTGCCAAACGACAGGCCATCGAATGTAGTTACCAAGGGACTGCCACCAACAGTGAACACAGAAGATATTGAAGCAAAGTTGAGATAGGAGAGATATGGAGTGCATCAGAGAAGAGAAGAGAAGCAAGCACGAAGAGACAACCGCGTTCAGTTAAGAGAGGCAGCTCAAGGTCATTCTACTCTATCCCCACTCCGCTGCCGCTATCAGGGCCGGCGCTAGGGAGGGGTAAGCGGGTTAAAAGTACCCGGGCCCGCCGGCTGATGGGGGGCCCCCATCACCGACTGTAGGGGCCCTCAGGCCATGAAACCAAGGATCCGCCCATTTTCGGCCGGCCAGTTTGTAGAGCTAAAAAAAAAGGTCGCCCATTTTACCCCGGGCCCGAAATTCCTACCGCCGGCCCTGGCCGCTATCCCTACACGCGAAGGGGAAATTTACCATTCGCCTGTCTGAACATAACGATCAGCTCTGAGAGGCAGGTAAAGAGAGGGGGGTGAGGTGAGGAGCGGGGCCAGGGGAACATGACCGTGAGCCGCCAGTCAGAGTGAACAAGGTATAATACCAGTAGTGGTATATCAAGTCACACTAACAGCTCAGATGGAGTCGAAATCGATCTATAACGAGCGTACTATCTTTTATACTATGCTACAGATGCACAGCTCTGCTGAGGGCTGCAATGGTGTCATTGCGTCGGCTTCCATTGACCTGAAACCACTAATGCCTCACACTGCAATCGGCACGCGAACGCCATCACTGGCGGGCTGGGTGTCAACTTATCCTCTAGTACCAGTTGGACGCTACCGTGGCGAACGCAATTGGAAAGAATGCATTGTTGATCGACATAGCGGATAAACGACCACTGTGATGCTTTGGGGCGTCATTGGCTGGAGCACGCGACTTCACCTCCCACGAAATGAGTTGAATCTGAACAGCAACCGCTGTAGCGACCCAAAGGTAGAGTGCCACAAGAACTTGCGGGTTCGTCTTCGATCAACCACTCCCTGGTTAGTTTTACCAAAGATATGCGATTCTATGACTTTTTTTTTTTTTTGTAACAGTTTAACGTCCCTTTTTAACAACGTGGTCTTTAGAGACGGGAAAGGATGGGGGCAAGGAATGGGAAGGAATTCGGCCATGGCCTTTTGAAGGAAGCATCCCGGCATTTGCCTGGAGTGATTTGGAGAAACCATGGAAAACCCAAATCTGGATGCCCGGACGGGGATTCGAACCGCCGTCCTCCCGAATGCGAGGCCAGAACGCTATCCGTTACACCACCACGCTCGGTGGTTTTATGACCGAAGCGATCACGTGCCTACTAGCATATACTAGGGAATTGGTGAATGTGATAAATAAGCGCAATTAGAAGGCTGACTGACTTTAATAATTGAAAAATGAAGAATACATGGGAACATACATGAAATACTTCTTGAAAATAACTGGTATCTACTAAGTACCTATCTCAGTGCAAACCATCTGTCAAATGTAACCTTCCCAGCCAGCATAGAGAGAGTTGGAACACATTACCTTGTCATAAAGCCAATTACGCTCACTCTGGTGATCTTACATGCTGCATGGTTCACAAAACACTCCTCTCGAAGCCTGGACTCTACTGCGCTCCGCGCGGTCCAGTGAGGTGGAGGGGGCATCACGTGCGCCTTCGGATTGGCTGAAAAGGCCTTACCATGACGTTTTTCAGAGCCAAGGTTAAGGTGCCCTTTCTCACGGGACGCTCTCGCTAGCATCTAGACTAAAGCTGAGTATCAAGAATCGGGTTACGTCTCTGTGTGAGGCCTGGGAAAAATTACTCTCACTGACATCCATCAATTCTACTGAAAATCATTACAATCTATACACCGCTACATCAAGGAGGTTTTAGAGTTCGAGGTACTTCCCATCTTGCAGGCAGCTCCACGTGTCATGTTTCAGCAGGACAATGTGCAGCCACTTTTAGTGAAGAATATACAAGTCTTCTTCGAAGAACGAGGGGTACTACTGCTTCCCTGACATTCAATTTCCCCTGACGTGTCACCCATCACACATGTCTGGGATATGGTGGATCGGCAACTTCTTCGATCTGATCTTCCTGCTAAGACTGTCGATACTTTGTGGACATGCCTATATACTGCTTGGCAGTGTGTTTATCCAGGCCCTCCTTGATTGCATGCCACGACGACTAGATTTTTTTTTTTTTTTTTTTTTTTTTTTTTTAACAGTTTAACGTCCCTTTTTAACAACGTGGTCTTTAGAGACGGGAAAGGATGGGGGCAAGGAATGGGAAGGAATTCGGCCATGGCCTTTTGAAGGAAGCATCCCGGCATTCACCTGGAGTGATTTGGGGAAACCATGGAAAACCCAAATCTGGATGCCCGGACGGGGATTCGAACCGCCGTCCTCCCGAATGCGAGGCCAGAACGCTATCCGTTACACCACCACGCTCGGTCGACGACTAGAGGCTCTGGTTATGGCACGTAGCGGTTTTACAACGTACTGGTCAAAGTGTATGTACAATTCTGTAATAGTAATCATTTGTGTATTTTAATTTGTCTAATTTGTAGAATAAATGTCATTGTAATCACATGTCTCGTTCTTAGTATTGAAATTTTCGCAAACAGCGGTGTAATTTCAAAACTTTATTAATCCATTAATGTAACTATAAGGAATTTTTTATCCGTCAAGCAATAAGCGAAGAACGCTAGAGATAAGTGCCATGGTTTTGTAAAGTCGATATAGACCCTATACACTATATTTAGACCGTACAATAATTTACAAGATATAATGTTTAGGGGAATTTTGATCCAAGCACCTGTTCAGTCAGCTTAACCATTATAGATTCGCCGGTGTAGTTGTATAATTATCAGAAGGGGAGGGGTCGATATTGTGGCCTCCATGTGCTGTTTGTGGTCCTCGCCGGGCACCTTGTACATCCCCCCACTTACAGAAGATAGCTCTGGGCTGCTTGTTCATTCTTATTGAAAAATCTGTTTCTCATTTTTCTGCTGTGTTTTAAATACGGGCGTTATGTCAGGATGGATGGACGGGGATTTTAACCCACGGCCATAGACGAAGAGCTTCTCTTGTAGAACATTACGGTCCCAAAAGACTTCAAACGAAAGTAAATTACGCTCTCTCCAGGTGATAAAAACAAACTGAGGACGCATTCAAGAATGATGATAGCAACATTCAGCTGTATCTGCGAGGGTGTAAGAGAAACTCCAACGGTGTGCTAGTGAAAAACGGAAAAAATTTGTTTGCTGAAATTTTCTAAGTGTACGAGTATGTCTATGGGCGAGCAGTGTAACTAGAACTTCTAGAGTAATATGATGCAGAAAATTCTGGTATATTGGAAGGTATCTGGATGGATCATAAAGAACTAAGAGCGATTCTTCATGAGAAGTCTACTGGGGCTCTCCCGGAACCCACTTTTTGTTTCCCATTAGAACAGCGCCAGAAAAACGCAATGTTTCTACCAGTTCCGAGTATACCATTCAAAACTGACAACATGTGACGCTAACTACTATTCACGTTTGGTAAAAAGAAAACAAATAACCGACAGTCTCTCAAGAAAAAAATGTTGTAGTCATTTGCGTTCGTTTACTTTTGTAACGTTGGTAATATTCAGTTTTTAACTAGGAACCAACATAGTGTTGCAACAGAATGAATATGGAAAGCTATCTGAGTTAAAAATTTGAAATTTTCCTATTGATTTGAAAGAATTCTCTATCCGACAGCTAATTTTCAGTCATAAGAAACACATCTCTGAATGAAACAGCTTTTAACGATTGTTAAGAGGGTCGCAGAACTAGATGGCGAAAAATGCAACGGTCAATCAATTTCTCACACCATTACAGATAATGACTGGGGTCCTAATAACATATTTTTCTGCCGACTAACAAATCTCTTATTTTTGTACCGGTTTTCGTTGGGATACATGGGAAAGGGAGAATAGCGGTTTGAGGCGGTGACCTACGTTAAGCCAAAGTTCCATTAATGTTTCGATAATTGTTGAAATACCTTCTGACAGCAAAACGACGCAGGAATAAGAATTGCACCTGGACCGATTTCAACTATAAAAAATTGTATTCATGAGTATTTTTTCTTGGATACACGAATCTGAAAACGCTGTTTAATAAGCTTAATACTTAGACAGACCAAACACGTATTAATACTATCAACCACAAGGCGTAGCCACCTGTTCTCGCAATAGGTCCTTACCCTCGGCCGACACAATGGGGGAAGTGGTCAGCTCTTTGTCCCGACACACATGTCACCTGCAAGTCAACTTAACTATGTCTGTACACTTGCAAAATTTAGAGAATGGATATTCCTGTGTTTGCCAATAAATTCAACTGTTGCCTCCACTAATAAATTAATCAGCCTCGCATGTCTTCAATAGTGACCCACCATACTGTCTCCTTTTTTCGTCCTTACCCGAAATACGTAGAATAAAAATTCTCAATCTACTGAAGAAACTGAGTAAGCGGTTTCTATGAGTGGACAGTGATTTGATGTTCGCAGGCAGAGTGAGGACCCGGTTATATGCTGTGTTTCAAGAATCTCGTGGACTGCGTGATGAACATGATGGAGTTAGATTCTGTTCAGCCACTGCAGGGTCCCGTACTGTCCGGTGGAGTCGATGCGTGTGCTAATCGCCATTGTCATAATCGAAAAGACGCAGAGAGAACTTACAAAGTAAAGCGAAGCAACAGTGGCAGAAACCATGTTTCAATATATCTGTTCCTTTGGGATCTGAGGAGGCAACTAGAGAATCGTACGTGATTTCTCTTTGATACAGCATGCAGGATGTGCGTCGCGCTTGTAAATCTCAAGGCATGGTTTCACTTAGCAGAAAACGTCACCTGGTTCACGTCGTCACAATTGTGTTTCCGTATGCCTCGCGATCATGTGCAGAGAGACCATTAGACACTTCCAATAATAATTTATTATTATTACTTGCGAATAAGCCCACTAGGACTACGCAAACTACACAGAAGCGTTTGTTCGCTTTCCATTTTTTTTTCTTACTGCTTTACGCCTCGTCGACGGCTAAGGCGGGATGGGAATGGGGACAAGGAATGGGAAGGAATTCGGCCATGGCCTTTTTGAACGAAGCATTCCGGCATTCGCCTGGAGTGATTTGGGTAAACCATGGAAAATCCAAATCTGGATGCCCGGACGGGGATTCGAACCGGCGTCCTCCCGAATGCGAGGCCAGAACGTTAACCGTTCACCCACCACGCTCGGTTTGTTCGCTTTCCTTTGTGCCCATATTTCCTTCATATGCTTGCTGTGGGCTTGTTTTCTCTCATCTAACCATGTTGTTCCATGTCTTTTCTTTAGTCTTTCCACCAGGTCAACTTGCCACTTGTGAATTTTGGATTTAAATATATCTCTGTTTTTGATATCTTTTGGAGCAATTCCTGCTAATTTGAAGTCTTTCTTGATTTCTCTAATCCATTTTATTGTATCTGATATTGCTTTACTTCGGTTTTCATAGAAATCAACTACTTGTCAGTTTGTTAGGGTTCGTTCTTTTGATGTGTCCGTAAAATTTTAGCCTTCGTTTTCTAATATCATTGTGAATGTCTGCATAGTAAAATTTCTTGATTGCTTTTGAGACTGTATTGGTCTCCTAAGTGGTTTGGGCCCAAAATTTTCCTTATAATTTTTCGTTCTTTTTTCTCAGTGTTTTCTATATCTTTCTTCCTGTTCAGAATAAGTGTTTCTGATCAATAGAAACATTCTGGTTTAATAACTTTTTTTGTAATGTCTCAGTTTTTTTGTGCTTGGAGATGCTTTATTTGTTGTAGACGTTTTGTGTTACGCGATAAGCTGTTTCCATCTTTTGGCATCTAATTTCATTAACTTTTGCTTCGGTTCCATTCTCTTGGATTGTTTTGCAGAGATACTTAAAGTACGAAACTCATTTGATTTTTCCATATTTTGTCTCCATGTATTTTGGTGTTTCTTTATTGCAGGTCATAAATTCTATTTCCTCAAATGAAACCTGTAGACTCACTTTCTCCGCTGTTTCTTCCAAGAGTTTGGGCTATTGCGATGTCATGGGTTAAGACTGCAAATGCTAGGCAATCTATCTTTAATTTTCCTCTTCCTAATAAAATTGGCTGGTCAATTCCAAAGATCGATTTTTGTTTCCACCGTTCCTGTAACACTTTTTCGAGGACGCAGTTGAACAGTAACTGAGAGAGTCGGTCTCCTTGTCTTATTCCTGTTTTGATAATGAAGGGTTCTGATATTTCTCCCAGGAATTTTATTTTGGACTTTGTATCTATTATTGTTTGTTTTATTAAAGCAAGAGTTTTGGGGTCTAAACCTTGTTCTTTCAATATTTGGAATAATAACTCACGATCAACTGAGTCACATGCTTCTTGTTAAATCGATAAATGTGCGGACTAAACGGCTGCTACAAATTCTTTGATGTTTGAGGATAAGGTTTTGGTTGAGGATTTGTTCTGTGCAAGATCTACCTGGTCTAAATCCTGCTTGATATTCTCCGATTCTTGGTTCTAGTTGTTATTGAGGCCTATCGAGGAGACACTGGGAGAAAATTTTGTATGACACTGATTACAGCGAGATTCCCCTGTAATTATTAACACCCTTTTTGTGTAAAGGATGTATTAACACATTTTTGCACTCTTCTGGAATCTGTTCTGCTTGTCAAATGTCTTGGATAATTTTTGTGATCTCTTTTACAGTTTTTGGTCCTGCTGATTATAGAAGCTCTGCGGTGATTCCATCTTCACCAATAATAATAATAATAATAATAATACTTTTTACAGTGCTTGCTCTTATTAAAATATTTACTGTGACTTTTAGTACGCACTTGCAACAATTGTCCTTTCTGTACTTATTCTTAGTAAAATAATTGTTGGAAATGTGCGACGCCACAATACCAAAAACAAAGAAACTGCACTCACTGTAGTGATCCGCTTAGAATCATGAGAGTTCTACTCCTTCGTGCCATAAATGACTGATTTAAGCATTTTGATGGAATGGTTACTCATGCGCATACGGATTTCTATGTATTATCTTACGTCTCGGAATGAAGAGACTTGGGTATTAACTTTGCGATGAAATAATTAATTCCTCCCATGGCATGATCGGCAAACGCTCCTGATATTTCAAAGATAATCAACGAATGCAGAGTTGAATTCATGCAATAAAGGAATTGTAAAAGCTTTCTCTAAAGCAAATGATTTGTTTAGCTGACGTAGGCAGGTACACTAACGTGCTGGTACGGTGAAACTTAACAACTATGCAAGTTTTTCTTCCTCCCGCTTTAAATTGTCAACATAACCTGGTTCACTACAGCTTAGATAATACAAATGCTTTATGTATTTCTTCTTTCTTAGAGCTATTAGGGATTGGAATGAGTAGAGGGAACATTATTTTGGTATAAAGCATCCCACAGTACTATGAATTGCAGTGTTTTGATGTAGATTTGCAGCTAATTGTTTCTATAAACGACGCACCAGAATTACATTAACGAACTGTTCCTGCAAACAACTCCATGGATTCCGGGAAACAATCAAACAGAGAAAGCATGACTTCAGAAGTGTCAGAGTGTCTGGGAACGAAAACGTTCCTGGTTATTATCCCAGACTCAGATGGAAATTTCGCCTTCACCTCTTGCAAAGCTAAAATTGTACACGTGTCGAACGTGCGTACTGGATCGCACGTTAAACTGTACGACCGTTCTCTCCAGTAGGATGACTGGGTTAGGGAAGTGGCTACAATAGAGGCACGTTGCGCAGTCGATAAGAAACTCTGTTACCAGACATGAAGACAACATAAAATTACCATTAGTTTACTTGCGGACTAGGAATTAAACAATGAACCTCCATGGCAAAATCTGGGAAGATTAACTGGAATGGTTTCCTATTGCTTTCCCTGTGAGTGTTCCTAAGTGTGGGACTCTGTGTGTTCAGTGTAGAGCGTGGTTTGTGTTGTGAATGAGAGAGGGAGACTCTCGGAGACGGCCCATACAGGCCTGCTCTTCCGAAATAGAGTATAGAGGTCGCTAGGCTTAACGTGCACATCCAACCAACAAATCACCATCAACAGTGCGGAGAGGTTTGGGATTTAACCCAGGACTTCAGCACCTCTCCTACCCTGCTGGCCAAGTCCCGATGACGAAAATTTCATCCACCACCAGGTCTCAAATCAACTATCCCCCGTGTCAGCGCCGCAGCCAACCAAGACAACGGACCGGTAAAAACGTATTTCCGCTCATTAAATAATTTGGCTAATCATTCTGGAATCTTTTACAGAGAAAAAACTTCCAGTCTACTTGTCAAAGATTAGACATATGATCAAGTTACAACGTCATTTCGCTTTTCGCAATTGGGACCTACGAATGAAAGTATCTTAAAATATTCTCTTTACATGCGGTGGTATAACTGTCTGTAAATAAATGGTTTAAATATTTCTTTTTCTAGACGGTAATACACATGCCCATAAAAAAATGTTGTCTGATTTTATTTTTTAATTTGCTGTCGTCAAAGTCTCGACTCGTTTTATGAATTCTTCAATCTCTTCCTATCTTGCAATAACCTCTTTATTTCAACATGCCCTTTACAACCTACGTCCTCAATCATCTGTCTGGCCTCGCATTCGGGAGCATCCAGATTTGGGTTTTCCATGCTGAAAGCCGGGATGCTTCCTGCAAAAGGCCATGGCCGAATTCTTTCCTGTTCCTTGTCCTCATTCCCATCCCGCCTCGCCTCTAGTGGTTTTTTTTTTTTTTTTTTTTTTTTTTTTTTTTTTTTTTTTTTTTGTAACTGCTTTACGTCTCTTTTTAACATCGAGGTCTTTAGAGACGGGAAAGGATGGGGGCAAGTAATGGGAAGGAATTCGGCCATGGCCTTTTGAAGGAAGCATCCCGGCATTTGCCTGGAGTGTTTTGGGGAAACCATGGAAAACCCAAATCTGGATGCCCGGGCGGGGATTCGAACCGCCGTCCTCCCGAATGCGAGGCGAGAACGCTAACCGTTACACCGCCCCGCTCGGTTCGCCTCTAGTGACCTAGACGTCGACATGGCGTAAAGCTATGCAAAAAAAAAAACACCTCAGTCACCTGCTTCAAATATTCTATTCTCTGTCTTCCTTCACACTTCTTACTTTCGACTGTTCTCTCCATTTAAAAATTTAGCCAATCCGGCGTATCTTAAAATATCACCCACCATCCTGTCTCTTCTTTCTGTAAGACTCTTTCACAAACTTCTCTCCTCACCAACCACATCCAAAACAAGTTCATTTTCTATTTTATCTTTTAACTTCATTTTAAGGACCCTTCTATAGCACCACATTTCAAATGCTTCAATTTTACTTCTTTCTGGTATTCAAGGTTCATGCTTCGTTACCATAAAGTGTTGTGCTCTCCACAAAGAGCTTTAAAACGTTCTTTCATAGACCTAGATCAATATTTGAAACTAAAAGATTGTCTACTAAATTCCTTTTATTTCTGTTTTCAACAAGTTTCACTGACGTCTCTAACTAGATAAAAAATTACAGGCTCGTCGGCTCAGAAGAAGCTGCCTCCACTCTGTTTGACTAATGGCGCCTTCCAACTATTACGTTTGCGACTGTAATTCAGCTGTACGTTCTACCTTTGCTTTGCCATCATACATCTCACTTTAACTTCATTTTGTTACTGCTTGTCTTCCAAGAGTCTCCCTGGAGCAGCTGGCATCCTTGCACTATGTCACACTGTCTCACAACTCGAGAAAGTCTTCCTCTTATCATCTGCTGATTTATTTTTCGATAATCTGGGCCAAACCGGACCTAACTACATTTCGTGGAGTTAACAGAGGCGGTTCAAGGTCAGCCTGTTCTATCCCCACTCCGCTGCCCTTACCCCTACATGCGAAGAGGAAATTTAGCACTCCTGTTCCTGGACACAGCGGTCAACTCGGAGATATAGGAAAGTAGGAGGTAGTGAGGTGAAGAGAATGGTCAGGGGAACATGACCTTCAGCCGCCAGTTCGGAGTGTACAGAGTATAACGCAAGTCCGTCACTTCTGGCTGTGAAGGGCCGCTGATAGTCCCTCTCCACACAACACCACACTTTATTCGCTACGGCAACGTAAATATTTAAACCATGCGTTTATACTTACAGCGCATATCTTTACAAGCAGCACAATTTCAAAGCTACTATTAAAATAATTTGTTACAGAAATATGAAAAACTAACTTTAATAATTTTCTGTCAGGAGCAACTGTTAAGCACGTATTTATTTACAGTATTTGCAACCAGTTTAAATTAAAGTTAACTGAGATTTTTTTTCTGCAGTTATACAACAGCAAACACAAAATCTCAGTGTACAAAAGAGAATTTGTTTGTTCGGCAAAAATCAACAATTCGATTTATCGAGATGATAATCATAGATACAGATTCTTAACATAGTTACGCCAAAATACCTTAGAATGGTTGGAATTAGGTGAATGAACCATCGTATAATAATGCCGTAAGTTGGAAATGCTACTACGTTATTTGTAAGTGGAGCTCCACCCACAAAGAAAGTAAAATGGTTTATGGATGAAGGACATCTGTTCTTGAGAGATGTGTAGGAGAGACTTTGGAAGAAATATGTGGCCCCCGACAGCAAACAGTTGGAAAAGTAGTAGCTCAGTTTTATCGTCGCTCTAACTTATACTCACCATAAAAAGGACTTACACCTATGGGTACGACTTTAAACGCCTTCATCTCTGTTATTTACTATCCTACACGAGAAGATCCTCCTTACGGACATGTCGAAGCATTTTGCTTTTAGGATACAATTATCGTTGATGAAAATTTTTCTTAACTCTTAACTCCTGGTGGCTGCAATAATAGTTCCTGTTTCTTGGGATTGTTGTTTTGATTATAAGTATGAATGACACTATCGGATACAACCAGTACCACTTTAAAAACCATAATCAAACACTTACTTATCCTTGAAGCAACAATTAATATATCACTTCAGTCTTGACAGATTTCCGTGTTTTACTGTACCACGTTTAAATTCCACCAGTTTACAAATGTAACTATGACATCATTAGGACATATATTCAAATGTTTCGTTTCTATGCCATTTAATTAGATAATTTCATAAAAGAATTGTATGTATATGTTTAACGCAAGAAACTAAAGACTGCAACTGAAATTACAATTGTACCTCAAATTCACGTGTACGAAATATTAATCGCCAACTATATTATCTGTCAAAATTAAAAAAAAAATAACTAATAATATTAAAGTCCTATTTCAAACCTGGGTGCTTATACAAGACTACTACTTAACTAAAACAGTAAACATGTTACAAAAACTAATATATTAAACGAACAACGGCCAGAGAAGTGGAACACATATTAAGAATCGCCGAAGTAAGGTTCTACTCCAACATTACTATTAATTAATTTTACCTGGTGACAGGGCATATTATCATCGTACGGGAATGTTATGAAGGGCTGAAAACGGTTAATACGCAGATGATGTTCCATATAACCAGATAATCCTTTCCATGCCAGCTAAAAATTCTGCATACCATTTTTTTCCTTATGGTTTTACGCTTCTTCGATGTCGAGAACATTAGAGGCAATTGGCGACTGGGTACAAGGAACTGTAGGTAATTCTACCATGGCTTTTTGAAGGAACTATCCCGGCATTTGACTGTAGTGGTTGTAGTGGGTGCCTTGGTAGGCAAACTACGTTACAATTATCTTTCATACCTTTATGATTAATAATTGTGGATTTTTAATTTTAATTTTTATGAAGGAGTGAAAATTTCTTAATTTTGCAAGAATCTCGACGTTAGTTGGAATTTAGGAAAAACTGACACAAGATGACATTTATTTTCTTATCACTGGCGATTAAAAGTCTGAGCGAATTTACCGTTAACATTAACACAAATTGGCAAAATCATAAAAGCAACGCTCAGAGGTACAACTAGCCGTCATGAGCAAGCAAACAATTGTATATTTACTTTTAAATATATCTCAGAATCAAAATGCAAGAAATAATGACAACTGGAAACAATGAAAAATACAAGTTATGACGACCTCAGACAAAGGCATCATAATACTGTGACTATACAGTTAAAAAGACAATCATGGGCGCCACGAATGAACAATATATCATTCGAAAATAACTAGTTCTCGCAAATTATGCCGCTAGCTCAGGGGTTTTTACAATTACAAAGTGAGAACATGGATCTATCGTTTAAGGGTTCTGTTTCACGGAATGCGCAATCAGATGGCTTGGTCGTAATAAGTTACCATTGTAGCTCTGCGTCTGATGTCTGCGGTGACTGGAGCGGACCCACGGTATGTGAGACTATCTCACAAGTCGGCCACAGGCATCTCTGGTCTGACAATGCGCGTCATCGCATTACCGGCTGTGTTGCTGTGATAAGCTTGCAGCCAGAAGTCGTATAGCAGCAGTTGGCGGAAGAAGTCAACTTTCCAAGTCAACCTCAGACTAGACTCGCATAGCATGGACTCGAAGATCGAATTGAAGCTCGTCGCTCTTCTCTCTCGCGAGGAAACTTCTCGCTCCGCCCCTTGTAGTCTCGAAGCTCACATATAACAGAAATTCCCAGGATTTTAAGTTATACGCTCATTTGGATTGGATCTTCAGGTCGGCACCTAATGTCACGTGATATCCCCGATATGTGATTTGCCCAGCGTATCTAACAGAGGTCGGACATATTCGGCTGGGTTCGCCGGAGTGAGAGCACATTCGGGTGTCGGGCGACAGGCATTTCCCGCCAGGTGAGTGACTCTGTTGACCACCCATCCCCAGGGAGCAGAGTGTGTGGTCCGGCAAACCCCAAATCCGCGACTTCTTGTCGCCATAGTTCGGGAAGACCAGATTAGCTTCAAGCCTACATAGCTCAATAATTCTTTAATATTCGCTTTACCAAGATACACTGTATATTCACCATTTCATTACAGTCCTCACTTGGAATCTTGCGTACTTTATAAAATTACAACAAAAATCTATTTAGGTGGTCGCCCAAGATTTATGTAAATTACTCCAATATTATGACATATATAATAAAAATGCACCTTGTAACGTGGCGACAGCGCGTCATGTTACATGGTAAAGGAAAAACCATTGAAACCCAAATCTGAAGGGCCGGACGGGGATTTGAACCCGTGTTTTCTCGAATGACAATCCCGAACTTTACGGGGCTTTGTCCCAATCGTCGTTCACTTTTCAGATTCGGTTAAATATCGTCCACCTAGCATCACTCACAACGTCCTGCTGTCACCTCACCGTTCGTCAGCATATCTCTATGAATCTACTCTTGTCGTTCCTGATCCTTGAGATACTGTAATGGTGCAATTAATTTTTCCCTTACCGTTGATTGAATGTTAAAATGTTAAGCATTAATGACGGGACGCCACTGCATTTTTCGGTATCAAATTGACAGGAAAAGTAACTTCTTTTAATGCTTTCTGTCAATTCGTTACAGGTGTAGTTAATATTTGTAGTTGCCACACTGCTGTAAAGGCTGTGTAGTGATTGTTAAGTTTCTAAAATTTACGGTACAAGGCAGGATTGTGAACGTCTGGCGTTCCACATCGTTTTCGAGAACATTCCACAGTAAACGACATTCCCTGCACCATGACGCAAGATCCCAGTCTGCTTCGCTCATTTTCAGTTTACAATGTTTCTACGATTAATATATAATTACATAATAAGCCTACCAAGCTCATAGGTAAAATGTAATAATCAGCAGATCATCGTATGATACAGTTTGAATTTAACATTGTCATAAGATATTTAAGTATTTTTACTGTTTCTTGATAATATCTTCTCAAACAAATGCATAATAAGTACAAGTTACATCGTGTTTGATAGAAAGAAAATGTATTTTTCAATTTTCCATTTCCTTGAAATTATATTATCGTGGGACTATAACATACAGGCTCTCATATTTACCTGCAATAAATCAATTAGAAATCGTATCCAACGAATATCTTACAAGTTAGTGAGGCCACTTATCATGAACTGCCTGAAGAAACTACAAAAACTATCATGGGTGCGCCTTGATTAGATCGCCAAAATCACTCTACCCCTGTGGGCCAAGACTGACTTTTCTTAAAGTAGTTGGATATGATGCTGCTTCCAATTCTGCTGAGCCCCGAAATTTATTTATCATCCCATTCAAATAACTCATTTAAACCACTGTAAATTCTGTCATGAAATATGTAATGCATTTAACATTTCATATCAAGGTTGATACTTAAGTATTACCCACCATTGTGGCTCTGTGCACTGAGACACCGCTCACTGGATCGGGGACGTACAACGGGACCGGGCACGACTCAGGCCCACCTGACTGTGATTTCAGGACATCGTCAACACCAGCTGGTTAAGGTGCGTGACTGGGGAAATCTTCTGTTCGAATCCCGGTCTCGGCTGGAATTTTTACGACCTTAGAATCTGACCGTCACCTCTGACAAAGCTTTGCTTAGTTCCTGTTAAGTATGCTGGGATACTCGCATTCCACGTAAAACTGTGGATCCCCTATACCCGGTAGGATTACCGGGTTATGTTAGGGTAGCCACGATAGAAGCGCATGCGAGGAAAATCGAAACACTGTCAATCGGCGGCCGAACTACCTATCGGAGTCTCCCTGCTAACAGTGCCATACGCCTTTTTTTTTTTATCAAGGCGAATGCAGCTACCAACCCAATCTGCGCCATATAAACTACATATTTTAGAAACAAAAATCCACTTCTATCACACAGAATATAGTTTCAAGCATCGCAGACAGATGGCAACACTTCACTTCTTCTACTAGTGTAGCGCTCAAGGCAGAGGCGCAGTCTGCTCTGAGCCGTCGAACAGTGCGGATCGCTTCCTTGTTTACACGCGAGCCGTTCTAAGTGGTGCGAGCAAGCTATCGGACTTCGTGTCTACACAGTGGTTAGTGTTTCTTCGAGCTTAAGTTACAACTGCTGTTCAACTACACAACAGGTGGAAGATAGTGGGCGAACAGTGCAAGAGGTGTAAGCCTAAGGGCTTACAGGATGCAGGAGGATACGGAAGGGAGCACAGCAGAGGAAACAGCAGATGCTATCGCCTCGGCCCTTCAAGTGTGCTATGCGCCGATCGAAGTTGACATCGTAAGTACGCCGCCCATTGCACTCCCAGATTCTGAAAAGACAGCAGTTATAAAGAAACGCAAGCTACGTGCGTATGCCGACATAGAACAGCCTGCATGCATAAGTACCAGATGTGAAAGAGCCCCAACAGGGGAAATTGACCTAAATATGAATATTAATAGTGTGCCATTTATACCTACTAACCCCGCAATTGCCGCAAGCGTTTCCGGAAGTGAAGAGATAGCCCAATCAGAAATACCAATAACAACTTATACTAGCAATAGCAGCCAAAAAGCAGTAGCTATGGGATCTAGGGATTTACCAACAGTCAATTCCACAAATTTGCAAGCAGCTTCTACATTGGGAGAAGAGAAATTTAGGTATTCAGAACATGACACCGGTCCATTCATAGTCTATGCAGAACAGATAAATACAGAAGAGCACCCAAATAGGGGCGCCCTCGGACGTCTTCATCCCATGTCCGTTGGTAAATTTATCAGGAATTCCATCCCAGCAATGAACCATTCGATCCTTAACATATCAACCAAGGGGAGGAACCGTGTTCAGATTGAATTTAATAACTATAAGGCAGCAAACAACCTGGCATCAGTCACCAATCACCCTCAGAATATAATTTTTTTTACACCACGCTATTGTACTGTTAAAGAGGGGGTAATAAGAGGGGTAGATACTAGATTAACTGAAGAAGAAATACTAAATGTCATAGATTCCGATATTGAAGTGATAGCAGCCAGAAGACTAAAGCGTAAGATCACAATCGACGGAATACATCAGTGGATACCGCGGCAAATGGTATGCATTACATTCAAAGGACAGACCCTCCCACCACATGTCTTCATTCACTACACCAGATGTCAAGTCGAACCATATATTCAAAGAGTAACTCAGTGTTATAAGTGTTTGAGATATGGTCATGTCAACAAGCACTGTCGCAGCAATGCTAGATGCGCTAAATGCGGAGAGGCCCATGAAACATCCGGGTGCAACAAAACTAACAACTTCCACTGTGCAATATGTAGGGGAGACCACATAGCAACATCAAGCTCCTGCCCAGAGTTTGTGAAACAAAAGCGCATCAAAACCCACATGGCCTATAACAACCTTACGTTAGAACAAGCCACAGCTCTAGAAAACCCAACTTCTTACGCTAAACAAGCTGCCAGGCCTCCCTTTACCCCAGACACCTCCAGCTTCCCCCCAATGCGCATACCTAAACCCGGAAGTCCAATATCCACCCCCATTCAAGCACGGGCAACAGCGAGGCCAACCCCTAACTTGCAAGAACGATTCAATAAGCAAGCCAGAACCGAGCCTCCTTCCAAGCAGCAGGCGACCAGAAACCAAAACATAAAGATTCCATCAGACTTGTACTTTGACCATGGACCCACCACATCTGCCCCGATAAGCTACAACCCCTATAGGCCCCAGAACTTCGAAAGGGAAGAACCCCTCATAGATAAGGTGGTCTACATTGTTTCCTCGCTGCTGAAGATGGTTAATACAGGCGCTATGCCAGATATAAGAGAGTTCATCAGAAAATCCTTAGTGCTCAATAATAATGGCGAAGTGTAATAACTTCATGCAGTGGAACATTCGGTCAGTTCGATCTAATAAGGAAAACCTATTATACCTCCTCCAAGAAAATTCCATTGCAGTTGCGGGATTAATGGAAACGTGGTTGAAACCTGACAACCACTTCTCTTGTACAGGATACAATGTGATTCGGTCGGATCGATCAGACGGTTACGGAGGAGTCGCTCTTTTGATCAAAAGTGGAATACAGTATGATGAAATTCAGCTCAACTCGCAGGGATCGAATTTACAAGTATGTGCAGCCAACGTAGAATATGACAGCAGGAACCACAGAAAAATAGCAGTTGCTTCAATTTATAGATCTCCCCAAACTCCAGTGTCCAAAAGAGAACTTCGTCAGGTAATAGAGCAATTATCCCCCCCAATGCTTATTATGACGGACCTTAACGCCCACCACCAACAGTGGGCAAAGTGGTAATTGATTTACTAGAAGAAATGAACTTAGTCTTACTGAACGATGGATCAGAAACAAGATACCACAGAGCAACAGAACGTAGATCGGCAGTCGATATCTCACTCATTTCGCCGGGATTGGCCATCGACATAGAATGGAAGACCCTCCCAGACCCATCGGGATCTGACCATTTTCCCATCATAATGTCCCCACCTGACCAGAGATTCAAGACCACTCCTCCGTCTCCCACTTACAAGTGGAACACAAGGAGAGCTAACTGGCCACTATATAAACAGTTCATAACAGATAAACTAGAAAACTTTAGCACGTCAGATGACCCCAAAAATGACTACCTCTCCTTCACCACAATTATGGATCAAGTGGCCCAAGTATCCATCCCAGAAAATAAACAGAGAAAGACGCCACATAGACACAGCCCGAAATGGTGGGATGAAGAGTGCACTAAAGCGATAAAAGACAGAAAGAAGGCGTTAGCGCAATATAAAAGACAGGCAACGGACGAACAATACATATTCTTAAACAAGATACAAGCTTCCACGAAACGCCTTCTGAAGAAGAAGGAAAGAGAATACTGGCAAAATTTTTGTAAGTCTCTGAACAAAGATGTGCCAACTAAACTAATATGGAGACAGGTTAAAGGAATTCAGCGCAAGACAACGCAATCAATCAAACACATCTCCACTGCGACGGCCATGGACCTCCTTTGCTCTTTGGCTCCAGACTGGTGGCCAGAAAAGGAAGTCGACATTCAGAACCCGGAAGCAGACCACCCTTTGCTTCAACCTTTCACAATAGAGGAATTGGAAAGTCACTCAAAAAATCTAGTAACACCGCTCCAGGAATGGACCAAATACAGTATTCGATGATAGATAACCTCCCCAGAGAAGGCAAAGACTTGTTCCTCAAAATTATGTACAGGGTCTGGATGGAGAGAGTCCACATTCCCCCACTAAAAGCAATAAGAGTGGTCCCAATCCACAAACCTCACAAAAACCCCAGTGACAGCGGATCATACCGACCAATTTCACTCCTGTCATGTTCCTTGAAAATGTTAGAACGGATGATTAAACTCAGACTGGAGTGGTATGTAGAACATCATCACCTTCTACCAGAAACCCTGCTTGGCTTCAGAAAGGGGAAAGGCACAAATGAAATCATAGCACAACTAGTGACAGATATCCAAATCAGTAATGGAGAAAACTTTTACCTGATGGCCCTATTCACCGATATATCCAAAGCATACGACAACGTTGTGCTCCCTCTACTGGCGGAAAAACTTAGACAGTTGCCTCTCCCGGAAACTTTCGTGGCGAATCTAATAGCGCTGCTGGAAAATAGAGAGCTATTCATAATTTGAGGTGAAGTAGTCGGACCCAGGTTTACAAGTAAAGGACTGCCTCAGGGATCTATATTGTCCCCCCTTCTCTTCAATATCTACGTCAGCGACCTCCACTCAAAGATACCTCGGGAAGTAAAATTGTTAATACGCGGACGATGTTTGCCTCTACATCAGCCAGCGGACATTACAAGCCTGTAAGACAAGGCTAGACATCGCAATGGACAAAATGAAGGCTTGGATGATACGCCATGGCTTCGCCCTTTCTACAGAAAAGTCCGTAGTCTGCATATTTACAAGACATAGGGTACCGCACATAACTGAAATCTCACTGGGAGCCCACTCTTTCCCTGTCAAGAAAACAGTCTCATACCTAGGCTTGAAAATGGACTCGAACCTTAAATGGTCCAACCATATAGCTTACATCCTCAAAAAAAGTGAAGCAGCCATGAATCCTAATTAGAGCCATTACCGGCAAAACCTGGGGAGCGGAAAGAGTACTCAATCATGAGACTTTATCGATCGCTCGTAAGACCACATTTCGATTATGGCTGTATATGCTTTGGATCCGCATCGAAAGAGTTGTTGAAGAGACTAGATAAATCACAATACAAAGCACTGAGACTATGTACTGGGGCCATGGCATCTACGCCTACAAACGCCTTGTTGGTCGAATGCCTCGAACCACCACTACACATTAGGCGAACATACCTCTCCAGAAAATTCATACTAAAGCAATTAGAATTAGAAGAGAATCCGCTGTTGGAAAAGTTATCAGTATTATCGGCACAGTACTCAGAACGTGCATACTGGAAGAAGAAAACTAGTCCACCCCTAGCTAGAGCATATGAGGACCTAAAGATATACTCCACAAAAATATACCGAGCTCAACTATTACCTGTCTATTCAGGAAGAATGCCCATTACCACTCTGAAATTGGACATCCGAACCAACATTAAATATCTGGAAGGGAGCGAAAGGAACAATGTCATAATGAGGGACTACATCTCAAACCTACCAGGTAACCCAGCATGCCTGTACACAGACGGTTCCAAATCAGATCACTCAGTGGGATGCGCATTTGTGGATACGACAAACAACAAGTCGGAAGCCTACAGCCTACCGGAAGAAGCAACGGTCTTCACAGCGGAACTACTTGCAATGGTCAAAGCTCTAGAATACTGCACAAAACTGCAAAGCTCGAGAATAGCAATAATAACAGACTCCCTGTCCGCTGTTAACAAACTAAACAACATCTCCAAAGACAATGGCAGATGTTGGTTGGCCTATGAAATACTTAGAATAGTTTCCAAACTTAGAGAGAAAGGCACGGAGATCACTTCATTTGGTCCAAAGGACACGCAGGTATTACAGGTAATGAGCAAGCAGACAGTCTAGCAAAAGAAGCGGCACTCAGCGGAAACAAACTCAACCTCGTTCCGGCATCGGATCTATTACCAGCGATTCGACACGATGTCAAGAAAGAATGGGCCAACGAATGGGAGGCAAGGGACCTCCATAAAGGTCAACATTACCGACAGATCCATCCCTCCATTCCGAGAGCTCATTGGTACTCCAACCGGATACTGTCCAGAGGACTCTCAACATTCATAGCAAGGCTGAAGTTTAACCACGGGCGGTTCAAGTCGCATCTGTTCAAAATCAACGTAATTAACTCGCCATTCTGCGAATGCGAAGAAAATATTATGGAGGACGTCGATCACCTTTTCTTCGCATGCAAGCGCCACTGGAACAAATCTACACAATTAATATTGGACTTACAAAGACACGGGGCTGAACTTCCCACCAAAATCCAACATCTCTTCAGAAAACAAGAACCGGAAATCTATATAAGCCTCTAGATTTGCCAAGGAAAATCACATAGATATATGATCCTTGTAATAAATATCTGTACAGGAAAAGTGTTGCTCATGAATTTATAACACAAGATGTAAACCAACTCTACCGTAAGAGTTTTAGTTCTAACTTAGCAGGATAACACGTAAATAGATTATAGGAGGAGAGTGGTACTCTTAACTAGACAACATAACAAGTAAATCAATTGTTCTATAAGTGTAAATGTATAACCGAATAATACAACATGTAAATCAGTTGTACACTAAGAGTTTTATGCCTAATCTGGCAACGCAATATGTAAACCAATTGCACTTGTAAGAGCTCCATTTTCATTTACTTAGGTTAACATATAAATCAGTCGTATAGTATGAGTTGTATTTTTAAAGGTATAACATAATATGTAAATCTATTGCACCACAAGAGTAGTACTGTTATCCTTGAAATATAAGATGTAAATAAATGCTAGTTAAGAGTTTTATTTCGAACTTTGTAAATTACCAGGCAAATCAACTATATGTCAAGAATCATATTCCAAAATTAATAATAAAAAGCACGGTAGGAGTTGTACTCCTGGCATAACTATATAATATGTAAACCAAAATATTGTAATGTATTGTATGGTATTTAATTGTATTGTACTTGGTTGTATTACAGTATATGGCACTTTATTGCATTGTATTGTCCTGTACCGTATTGTATAGCCCTGTAATGTATTGTATGTTTCGGTATTGTTTTGTTCTGTATTGTATGGTATCGTACTGTAAGATTTGCACCTCTAACCTTGTACCATCAATATGTAAAGGTATTTTTGGCTGTATGGACTCTGTCCTTTTGCCAATAAACAAAAAAAAAAAAAAAAAAAAAAGGCAGAGGCGGAAGACGCGGCCACTTAAAATTCTGCCACTAGGGGACCGAACATTTCCTTCAGGTATCTCCAGGCCAAAGATTCCATATATTTAGTTATGTTTTTTTTAAAAAAATTGGAGGGAATAGAAGAAAACATGTGTAATATTTATGAATAACTCAATGAAGAAGTAATAAATCGTTTGGTCTTCTCAAGATGTTAAATAAATCATTTAAATATATCACTT
>CM061921.1:261215694-261580717 GCA_031002005.1 Vandiemenella viatica
GTTATAGATTTTGGACAGATTTCGTCAGAATTGTGTAGACCGAGATTTCGACTCTTAAGTGTCTTTATAGATTTTGGACAGTTTTCGTCAGAATTCTGTAGACCGAGAGATCTACTCTTAATTGTCGGTATAGATTTTGGACAGATTTCGTCAGGTAGACCGAGTGTTCCACTCTTAAGTGTCTTTATAATTTTGGACAGTTTTCGTCAGAATTCTGTAGACCGAGAGATCTACTCATAAGTGTCGGTATAGATTTTGGACAGATTTCGTCAGAATTGTGTTTAGACCGAGAGTTCGACTCTTAAGTGTCTTTATAGATTTTGGACAGATTTCGTCAGAATTGTGTAGACCGAGAGATCGACTCTTAAGTGTCTTTATAGATTTTGGACAGATTTCGTCAGAATTGTGTAGACCGAGAGATCTACTCTTAATTGTCGGTATAGATTTTGGACAGATTTCGACAGAATTGAGTTGACCAAGAGTTTGACTCTTAAGTGTCTTTATAGATTTTGGACAGTTTTCGTCAGAATTCTGTAGACCGGGAGATCTACTCTTAAGTGTCGGTATAGATTTTGGACAGATTTCGTCAGATTTGTGTAGACCGAGAGTACCACTCTTAAGTGTCTTTATTGATTTTGGACAGATTTCGTCAGAATTGTGTAGACCGAGAGTACCACTCTTAAGTGTCTTTATAGATTTTGGACAGATTTCGTCAGATTTGTGTAGACCGAGAGTACCACTCTTAAGTGTCTTTATAGATTTTGGACAGATTTCGACAGAATTGTGTAGACCGAGAGTTCGACTCTTAAGTGTCTTTATAGATTTTGGACAGATTTCGTCAGAATTGTGTAGACCGAGAGTTCGACTCTTAAGTGTCTTTATAGATTTTGGATAGTTTTCGTCAGAATTCTGTAGACCGAGAGATCTACTCTTAAGTGTCGGTATAGATTTTGGACAGATTTCGTCAGATTTGTGTAGACCGATAGTACCACTCGTAAGTGTCTTTATAGATTTTGGACAGATTTCGTCAGAATTGTGTAGACCGAGAGTTCGACTCTTAAGTGTCTTTATAGATTTTGGACAGTTTTCGTCAGAATTCTGTAGACCGAGAGATCTACTCTTAATTGTCGGTATAGATTTTGGACAGATGTCGTCAGAATTGTGTAGACCGAGAGTTCGACTCTTAAGTGTCTTTATAGATTTTGGACAGATTTCGTCAGAATTGTGTAGACCGAGAGATCTACTCTTAAGTGTCTTTATAGATTTTGGACTGTTTTCGTCAGAATTGTGTAGGCCGAGAGTTCGACTCTTAAGTGTTTTTATAGAATTTTTACAGATTTCGTCAGAATTGTGTAGACTCTTAAGTGTCTTTATGGATTTTGGATACATTTCGTCAGAATTCTGTAGACCGAGAGATCTACTCTTAATTGTCGGTATAGATTTTGGACAGATTTCGTCAGAATTGTGTAGACCGAGAGTTCGACTCTTAAGTGTCTTTATAGATTTTGGACAGATTTCGTCAGAATTGTGTAGACCGAGTGTTCCACTCTTAAGTGTCTTTATACATTTTGGACAGTTTTCGTCAGAATTCTGTAGACCGAGAGATCTACTCATAAGTGTCGGTATAGATTTTGGACAGATTTCGTCAGAATTTTGTAGACCGAGAGTTAGACTCTTAAGTGTCTTTATAGATTTTGGACAGATTTCGTCAGAATTGTGTAGACCGAGAGTTCGACTCTTAAGTGTCTTTATAGATTTTGGACAGATTTCGTCAGAATTGTGTAGACCGAGAGATCTACTCTTAATTGTCGGTATAGATTTTGGACAGATTTCGACAGAATTGAGTTGACCAAGAGTTTGACTCTTAAGTGTCTTTATAGATTTTGGACAGTTTTCATCAGAATTCTGTAGACCGGGAGATCTACTCTTAAGTGTCGGTATAGATTTTGGACAGATTTCGTCAGATTTGTGGAGACCGAGAGTACCACTCTTAAGTGTCTTTATAGATTTTAGACAGATTTCGTCAGAATTGTGTAGACCGAGCACTCTTAAGTGTCTTTATAGATTATGGACAGATTTCGTCAGATTTGTGTAGACCGAGAGTACCACTCTTAAGTGTCTTTATAGATTTTGGACAGATTTCGTCAGAATTGTGTAGACCGAGAGTTCGACTCTTAAGTGTCTTTATAGATTTTGGACAGTTTTCGTCAGAATTCTGTAGACCGAGAGATCTACTCTTAAGTGTCGGTATAGATTTTGGACAGATTTCGTCAGATTTGTGTAGACCGAGAGTACCACTCGTAAGTGTCTTTATAGATTTTGGACAGATTTCGTCAGAATTGTGTAGACCGAGAGTTCGACTCTTAAGTGTCTTTATAGATTTTGGACAGTTTTCGTCAGAATTCTGTAGACCGAGAGATCTACTCTTAATTGTCGGTATAGATTTTGGACAGATTTCTTCAGAATTGTGTAGACCGAGAGTTCGACTCTTAAGTGTCTTTATAGATTTTGGACAGATTTCGTCAGAATTGTGTAGACCGAGTGTTCCACTCTTAAGTGTCTTTATAAATTTTGGACAGTTTTCGTCAGAATTCTGTAGACCGAGAGATCGACTCTTAAGTGTCTTTATAGATTTTGGACAGATTTCGTCAGAATTGTGTAGACCGAGAGTTCGACTCTTAAGTGTCTTTATAGATTTTGGACAGTTTTCGTCAGAATTGTGTAGGCCGAGAGTTCGACTCTTAAGTGTTTTTATAGAATTTTTACAGATTTCGTCAGAATTGTGTAGACTCTTAAGTGTCTTTATGGATTTTGGATAGATTTCGTCAGATTTGTGTAGACCGAGAGTTCCACTCTTAAGTGTCTTTATAGATTTTGAACAGATTTCGTCAGATTTGTGTAGACCGAGAGTTCCACTCTTAAGTGTCTTTATAGATTTTGGACAGATTTCGTCAGATTTGTGTAGACCGAGAGTTCGACTCTTAAGTGTCTTTATAGATTTTGGACAGATTTCGTCAGATTTGTGTAGACCGAGAGTTCGACTCTTAAGTGTCTTTATGAGAATTTGGACAGATTTCGACAGAATTGAGTTGACCAAGAGTTTGACTCTTAAGTGTCTTTATAGATTTTGGACAGTTTTCGTCAGAATTCTGTAGACCGGGAGATCTACTCTTAAGTGTCGGTATAGATTTTGGACAGATTTCGTCAGATTTGTGTAGACCGAGAGTACCACTCTTAAGTGTCTTTATAGATTTTGGACAGATTTCGTCAGAATTGTGTAGACCGAGAGTTCGACTCTTAAGTGTCTTTATAGATTTTGGACAGTTTTCGTCAGAATTGTGTAGGCCGAGAGTTCGACTCTTAAGTGTTTTTTATAGAATTTTTACAGATTTCGTCAGAATTGTGTAGACTCTTAAGTGTCTTTATGGATTTTGGATAGATTTCGTCAGATTTGTGTAGACCGAGAGTTCGACTCTTAAGTGTCTTTATGGATTTTGGATAGATTTCGTCAGATTTGTGTAGATCTCGGTGGCCGCCGAGAGTTCGAGTCTTAAGTGTCTTTATAGATTTTGGACAGATTTCGACAGAATTGAGTTGACCAAGAGTTTGACTCAGGGCCGCATTTAAGCACAGGCTACATAGGCTGTAGCCTAGGGGCCTGCACCACAAAGGGGGGCCCGCACCACAAAGAGGGGCCCCTCAACACCCACAACTAACCCTCGCCTGGGCAGGTAGTAGAGCTAAAAAAAAAGGTCGCCAATAAATTTTTTGGGTCGAATTTCGAAACTTAAGAATCCAGCCACTGCTGACAGGGGGCCCGCACCACATGTATAGCCTAGGGGCCCACAGAGCCTAAATGCGGCCCTGGTTCTACAAAATTTCACCACAAGACTGATTAGGTGGGTCGCACGGACCGTCTCAAACATCAACTCTCACGTCACGGCCTGCGCGATCCTATGCGACCGAGCGTATCGTATCGCAAGGTTCGATGACAAATTCAACGAACCTCCGACCTTGGCCGTCTGCTTTACGACCAGTCCATTCACGATCGGATTTTTCTCATACGACCTAAGTCCGTGCGACCGTAGTAACGTGTATGGCTTGTTTAAGTGGTCGAATGGGTCTAGTCATCCGTTCCGGATGTTCCTGGAGTTCACTGGAATGTGAATACCTGTCTCCACTTTCTCTATTACTGGCTGTATCGTTGTGAAAAACCTCCACAAAAGGCTCCTGAAATAAAATAAACTGGAATGGTATCAGACGACTGAAATTTAAAATATGTAACCAATTTTGGCCGAAAACCATTACATATAGATGGCTCAACAATTTGAAGGTTTTATTTCGGTATGAGCAATATTTCTTAGTAGATAGTCTTAACTATCCAATTCTTCGCGAACATACTTAGGTCCGTTATATATTCTTCCATTCAACCTCAATAAGGAATAGCTCATGGTTTCAAATAATAATAAATATATCACATTTATATCACCACACTCAATATTATTTCGTTGCAGGCGTTTTCTTGTAAGAAAGGAAGTCAGAGCAGTGTTTGACTTGTATTAATCGTGTTAATGGAACTGCAGCTTTAGTTATTTTTTTTTTTTAGTCAGCAAATGTGGATCAGTTCAGAATTTTCGCTAATGATTAATTAAAACTGCCCAAAAATCGCAATAAAGTGGTTGGTATGGGGGAGGGAGGGGGGCGAGATTTAAAATCGAGACTGTTTTTGACTGTTTGTTTATATGTTATGTATTTTTATCTTCTAGTCTTTGGGATATTAAACACATGACAAAATGAATATCCAGCAAAACATGTAATAATCACACACCGTACGATATAGCCCGTCGCTTTTCTTTGCTTCTTACTGGGCTGTACCATGTGGCACGAACTCGGTGGTCTTGTAATGCACTTCCGATCAGAGTTTCAATGAAGCACGTGACTCACGGCAAGTGTGAAATGTCAGCCGGTCGAGTTTGCTCAACGACTGACTGTTGCAGAACACGATGAAACTCTCAAGAGCGCCGATCATATCGCAAAGACAGAGACCTAATGAAGTATGTCTGATTCTATTCAGTTTCATCTTTTCTATTCTAACAAATCCGTGGACTGAATTGAAAGATGCGTTTCTTTTTCTTCATGTATAACGTAATCTTGCAAATTCCATTGGCCTAAAGGTTACTGTTAACAGATAATCGGCGGAGACTTTCTGAGTGGAGGATACGAGTAAAAACTGCAAGATGTAACGTAACATACTTCGAATTTTAAAACCCATTCATTGGCTTGTGTCGTCGTAATGATCTGGTGATAGGGTTTCTATTGGCTGCGCATTCCGCCCCTATCGTAGCCTCCATAACCTGAACTTTAACGCGAAATCCGAACCACGGTAGAGTTTTGGCGTACTTCACAACAAACTGAGCCAGAGGTGAAGGTCGGATAAAGGTTCTTTGAAAATCATCGTCGATAGCGGGATTCGAACCGCGTACCTTCCGATCTGCAGTCTGATGCCTTAATCATTCATTCATGCATTCACTAAAGAATACAATGTCATAGCGGGTTTTCTGCGTGGAATAGTGAAACGGAGTCTGGAAGTATTGTGAAGCAACTAAAATTTTTGAAATGGGGAAGCCCGAATTGTTAAAATTCAGATTATTGCGACTGAAATACATTAGAATATTTTGGGAGTGACTGTAAACCAATATAAAAGATAAAACGTATTTTTCTAATTGAAAACTGCACAGATACCTCCGGCTTTCAAGAAAGGAGAACGAAGCATCCCTATGAACACTATCTGCAGTATAGTTCTGGTCACTATCATATATTAGAACATAGTGGAATTATTACACGAAAACAAATTAATCATTCGGATGATTTTCATTGCTTGATGGGGATTATTGATGCAGGATCAGGAATTTCTTGTCCTACAGAGTAATCTCTTTGCAAATATTGACGCATACGGATTAAGGTAACATATTTATGAATAAATACTAGAGTTTATTTTAAACTAAACGGTCGCGGAATGTAGCTGTAGAGCGAAGCGTCTAGTAATCTTGAGGTTACGTTGCGTGTTCCCAAGGAACTGACTTCAGTGCCTTCAAGTTCGTCCATAAACAACGACTGATCTCAATTACCCTTTATTCTACAACGAAGATGACGTGGATACATCGGTAGTTGCTTTACCAAATATGGCCTAGGTTGTATTGGTAACCAAACCTTACATATATTTTATTAAAAGACTGAAATTTGCAATGGAAGAACAGAAATTTAATGCGTCGTATTTAGCGCGTTATTTGCAGTCAGTTTGTGTTGAAATTTCCCACTTGAAAAAACCATGGACCTTGGAGGAGTCAACGCATCCTAACAGACCCTGTTTTCGAGGTAACCTGTACCTGCTCCTAGTCTGTGGATACAACACACCTTCGGATCAGTGCAGGGAATTTCGTACATCCGTCTCGAGTTGTCAGCTGTAGAGACTTACGTCGAATCTATTCCCCACGTCTGATACAAAACAGAAACGACAAATTTGACAGAGATGAAGCTATTCTCGAACTAAAACGAACATTTCAGAAGCCGTACGATTTAATCAGTATATCACAACGAGCGAACACGATTAATTTCAGAACGCCTGTGACAGAATATGTGAATTAGTGAATAGAACTGTTTAAAAATATTGCTATTTGTTTATCGTTTTGTTTACAGGACGGAGCCAATTAGAAAATATGCCAAATCAAGTCATCCCTTAATTGGCGGGCATGGGAAGACGCAAGACGAAGAGACCAGGACAGTTGAGAGGTGACAAAACACGTCTTCCTGTCTGAATCCGTGGAGGTGACGGATATGACGTCAACTGACAGTTTAAATAAGTTTCCAATACTTACGTTTTTGAAGTGAAAAGGGACTTGGATTTTTATCCAGAATTGGCTGGAATGATACATTTTCTCAGGTGAAGCTGTGCCAGAGAACATATCGCTGTCATCTGCTAGTCTCTACCGCTACTGCCACGGTACAGTAACAGTTTGTATCCGTTTGTAAACTGTTTGCACTCATATGCAGCAAGGTCGCGTGCTGTTATTACGAACTTTAAACTGAGCAAAAACTCACGATCAAAAAGGAAAATTAAGTGTCAGACATTCCATTATGTATCTGTGATAGTTTTTCATGCATATTTTATGATTTTGTTAAGCTAAATTCAGTTAATCTGATTGTCACATGTTTTCCATTCAATTTTGACATAGAGCTTTATATAATTTAGCGACCGTTAATGTAAGACGGAGGTCTAGTGTTTCCATTTTTTTTATTGTTCCTACCATCTGTCGGTATTGTGTTTTATGTAATAAATGGTCAGGTTTTGGCAACATTTTTATATTTACCTCTGTCTCTAATATCAAAGTTAAACACTTCTTTAATCCATAAATTAGTCAATAATTAATAAGATGGAAAGTAATTATAATTAAATGACAAAAATTATAACCTTTTAATTATGGAAACCACACTCCGTTTCAAGGTACAAATTACTCAAGAACCACAAATTGTGGTGCGGTTAGAGACAGGCTGACAGCCTGCTCTGCGCTTAAAGCGTGTCCTAAATTAGTCCTTCATCCAGTGTTGTCAGGTGGCTTAGTACAGTAGTTAGGGCGTCTGACTGTTCTGCAAGTTCCCGGCTCGAATTCCGATCTTGGATGGTATTTTCAAAGGACCCTCAAACCGAACTTCACGTCTGATACAGCTTGCTGTGTAATGTTAAGTATTTACGCCAGAACGCTTGTGTGGTTGGGATCACACGCTATACTGTGGGTCGCCTTTACCCAGTGGGATTACCAGGTTGAGTTTGGTTAGGTGACCACAACCAGAGGTACAGAGAACGACAATTCGAAAATTCTGTCACATGGCGCCCGAACAATCCTTCGCAGTCTTTCGGTCAACAATGCCTTTCGATAAACTGAAAAAAATCAGTATAGATTTTTTTTGATATTAACAAATGGTTGTTGTCAATCGAATTGCATTGTGGCTATGATTGTTTCTTACTAACATTGGATAAAGGCCGAAGCTATAAACAGGCATTAATCAATCACGTTATAACGATCTAAATTTTATTAATTTTACTCAAAACTGTGCAGAATTAAGTTTAAATATTAATACAAATAACTTAAAGAGAAAGATACACCTAATACATACAAATATTAGTAGAAATAGAAATTTCATTTTCTCCAAATATATTTAAATTTGAGGATTCAAATTTTGTAACCACATAGAACTGTTAAAGTTATATATAAAAAATGATTTTTAAAATAAAATATTATTTAACAATGTTAATGTACCATCCAAATTGACATTTAAAAATATGTTGTCATTAAGGTCTTTCATGATAGAAGGCATAATATTTTAAATTTTGCAGAAATCTTTTTTTTTAATCTTGTAAATTAATATTGAGGCAATTAGTTAAAGCAATAATATAACATATTTAACTTTATATTTGTTGTTGATAAAAAAACATTTCAAGAAATTAAAATTCTTGCTTTTTTTTGGTTTCAACATATAGACATATTTTCCATTTGTGAAAAGCTGCATAAACAATAATGGTAAAGACTGTAGTAATTAGTATGTAGAACATGTCCTGCAAATTTGAAAAAGATCTATGCATGTGAAAAAAGTTATCTTTAAAATTAATTGATGAATTGCTGTTTTGAGATATTTAAGGTTAAAGATTTGGATTACCTTCAAGTGCAGTAAGATTTAAATAGTTGTCAATCGTGCAGGTCTTTGCTTAATCAGGCATAATTCCCACACTGTCTAAGATAATTAAATAATTTCTTCAGTCAGAAATAAAACCTATTTTTGTGAATCGAAAGAAAACAAAAGTTTTATTGAAACCTGATAACTGTATCTACCCCCTTAAGAGTTCAGAAGACACTTTTACCATGCCCGAATATATGTCCAAATATGGTAGCCACAGCAGGCGTATCAAATAATGCCTTCCAATTGGATCTTCATTGGTAATACCATTAACAATTATTAAAATAATTTCCATTGTGGTTCATAATGTTTTCATAATTAAATGTAGCTGGCAGTATGAAATAATGGCACGCAGATATCCTCTGGAGATGCGGTGTGACACATGTATGGTGGAGAAAAATTCTATTCCAGTGGCGTCGTATTAATTGGGCTTTATTATTGATTAAGAGTGAAATTATAAATGTTAGAGAGATTGGCGAAGATAGAGTGGAAAGTTGCGATCACGCAGCGTAGCTCAGGCTAAGTCGTTGCCCAGCTCAGGAATGCTGTCTAGGATGTCAGCAATACCTCCCTGTGACGCAAAACAGAGCCAAAGTGGACCGTGTACAACCAATATATCCTTCTATCCATTACCAGCGAGCTTAGGAGCAACATCGGATAGCAAACCGCTAGCTTAAGGCTTAGTCGCCCTGCCTCGGAAGTCGTAATGAGTTCCATCCAGAAACCGCTGACACTTTCGTCTAGTATCTTCTACGCTCAGATTAGCATTCAGTAGGACGAGTGTGGACTCCTCGGTAAAACCGTCAAATTTACTATCGTCAACTTGATTTCATTAAACCGTTCATCCATATTTTTAACCGACTTCAAAAAAGGAGGACGTTCTCAATTCGTCTGAATTTTTTTTTGATGTATGTTCAGCGATATCTTCGCCAATTTTGAACCGATTTAAATGAAATTTTTATAGTGGATAAAGTATACCTCCAAAGTGGTCCCATATGAATTTCATTGAGAAACCATCCCTTCTATCCCTTTACACCCCTTAACTGGTATACAAACCCACACGTTTTATCCGATTTTGATGGAACTTTGGAAATGTATAGTAAAAAATAAACAGAAAAATACTGTCAACTTTTGGTTTGAAAAAAAAACGAACCCCTCTCCCCCTATCCACCCCTTAATTTTTGCCAATGTTCTTTATACAAAGCTAAAGTCGAACCTTTTAACTGATCTCCGTTAAAGTTTGCATATACATGTAATTTTTCATAGAAAAGGTTTCTGACCCAAAAAAAATAATAAAGAAACACCCTTCTCTCCCCTTACATCCCTTAATTTCTATACAAACCCACATTTTTTATCCGATTTCAATGGAACTTTGGACATGTATAGTCAAAAATAAAGAGAAAAATGCTGTCAACATTTGGTTTGAAAAAACTGAACCCCTCTCACCCTATCCACCCCTTAATTTTTGCCAATGTTCTTTATACAAAACTATAGTCGATATCATTTAACTGATCTCCATTCAAGTTGTCATATACATGTAATATTTCATGGAGAAGGTTTCTGACCAAAAAATAAAAAAAAGCCACCTCATCTCGCCCTTTACACACCTTAATTTTATTGAAACCTGTATTTCATATCTGATTTTGATTGAACTTTGCCAATGTATACTTTCAAACAAACAGAAAAATCTTTTCAACATTTGGTCTGCCAAAGCTCAGCCCCTCTCCCTCCTACCTACCCCTTCATTTTTGTCAATTTTTTTTAATATAAAAAGCTGCAGTCGCCACCATTTGACGTATTACCAAGAAAGTTGGCCCTTATATGTATTTTTTCACGAGGAAGGTTTCTGACCAAAAGATCAAAAAAACCACCCCCACTACCCATTAAACCGTTTAATTTTTATACAAACCCCCAGTTTAGATAGAACTTAGCAACCTTTTACTGTAAAACAAAGAGAAAAATAATGTCAGCTTTTGGTTTGCAAAAATTGAACCCTTTTCCCCATTTCCACCCCTTGACTTTTGTCAATTTTCTTTTTGAAAAGCTACAGTTGACACCATTTGACCGATCTTTTTTTTTATGGAGAAGATTTCTGACCAAAAATTAAAAAAAACTACCCTAGCTCCCCTTTTACGTCACTTAATGTTTGTACAAGCCCACATTTTAATCCGATTTCGGTGGAACTTCGCAATACTTTAAAGCAAATAGAAAAAGAAACATACTACTCACATTACTTTGACAAAAACACAAACCCTATTCCCCTTTCTACCCCTTTAATTACGCATAAACGACTGGAAGGATTATAATGGCATTTTGAAAAGTGGGCAGCAGCCTATGGTTTCTGGAAGAAAGCAGCGTATGTTTCACTTTGATGTGGAGATAAAAAGCCGAGTATTTTATGGTAAAAAAAGGTAGAATTTTAGGAATTTTAATTAGATTTCAAGCAAATTACAGCACATGATCCCAGATGTACATTGTACAATAAGTTTTTTTTTTTTTTTTTTAAAGTAACGGATAAAAATGTTAGCTAACTGGTATCGACTTAAGGGTAAGTTACTATTCGCTGATGAAATGTTTACATGATTTCAGTGCACGAGCCGCATCATATTATTTGAATAAATTAAGTAGCGTTTTTTTTTCCACTGGAGATGAGTTGACTGCAACATAATATGTTTAATAGAGAGGTCTGTACATTAACAGACTACGTAATGGAATTTGCTGTCAACAGCAAATAAATCATAATTTTTTTATCATTTTTTTCAGAATCCAGTTTTACTAGCGTAAAATGAATTTTGTTTGCTTTGCGCAAGAATCTTCAACATATCCTAAACAACATTAAGAAACAAATATAAACAGTCTTTCTTAAAAAATCAATAGATTTAAGACCTGTTTACTTTGGGCAATTCCTGACCACAAAAAATAATAATTGTATTTGAAGGAATGCAATATTTTGAAGATCCTGCACACTAAAATCAATGATAAAGATACCAAAACTACAAAGAACGTCGGATGAATGTTGAAATCTATTAGGTGAGAAAAATCAATATTGTGAATTGATTTATCGTTTTTCATATCTTTAAATCCCTAATATGTTAAATAAACAATATAAGCATTTATTAGATTCATTCATTTATATCACTTATCTAAAAGATACAGTTATCTTGACTTTTTCATCTAGACTATAATTAACTTTCATCCAATAATTTGTGTATATAATTTAAAAACTTTGTAGCTTTTACATTTGTTTCTGTATCATAAAAGCTTTTTAATCACAATTATATTCCAATACTTAGTTAAAAGTTGTAATTGTTTCTCATTTAAAATTTTATTTTTGAAATATTTATATTTTAAATATAAATAGAGTGCAAAAAAGAAAGGAAAAAATGTTAAGCGCATGGTGAAGGAAAATACATAAAATGCTACTCTCGGCATGAGCAAAAGTAATGGTAATACATGAAACAACTTTTTTAATGATTGTGTGAGATTCTATTATAAAAAAATTATAACAAATATACTGAATGGATTACAGTATAAAATATTAAGGAAATAATTCATAAAAACATGAAAAATTAAGATGTATTTGTTATAATTATTGGTAAATAATGACTTACAAAATTAGAAACAAAATGGAATGACGAATTTAATTAAAATATTTTAAAAACATATTGCCATGAAACAAAAGATGTAAATGTGGTTTTGCTACATAACTTAATTAGAGATAAACATCAGCATATATTTAAAAAATGTACTAATGATATTAAAAAAAACTATACCATGCCTGAATTAATTAATTTCAAGACGAATTGGGTGTATAACACAAATACTAGAACTTATTTGGTTTATACATTTTTCTATACTCATATAGAGAGTAATCTAGCGAAAAGAAATCTTAATGTTATGAAGCACAAATAATTGAGACCATTACGAAAAGCATTAAAAAATTATTAGACATGAATAGTATTAATTAAACTGATAATACGAAGGTATTTAATGTACGGAAAAAATAAACATTATGGAACTTTCATTTCGTGTAAAAGATAAATTTAAAGCAGAGCTGAAACGGATTTCTACCTTTCCTACTAATATAAATGAGAAATCAAGAATCCGAAAAACTGAAAAATATTATATAATTCCCAGATCTTTTAACATAGTTAATAATGGAAACATTTCCAATGAGAATCAGATTTCTTTACTAATCCAATGAAAAAAAAAGGTAATAAAATATTTATAATGTATTAAAATGCATTAGGTTGTAAGGCGTTGAGAGAGACTACGCTAGCCTCTTCCAAGCAAATGTCAACCTCACCTTCACGTGGTGCACCTCATCTGGTATTTTACGGACGAGACTCTGGCGACTGAAAGATTCCCAGTATAAGGAGTCACCCACTGCTTGCCAACGGCCTTATGAAAGGAGGCCGGAAGAGCGGGAAGGGGTCCAGGGCATCCTCTTGCCCTTGCGGTTTTGAACGGTCCCTAAAGGCGGATGAATCAGAAATGATCATCGGCATGACGATGGATAAGGCAACATGAAACCACTGCATTAAAGACCTAAAGTGTATCCGATGACCATGTAACCCTCTCAAATTACATATAGAATAATGAATACTTCCTTGGTAAAATATTCCGGAAGTAAAATAGTTCCACAATCGTATCTCTGGGTGGGGACTGCTGAGGGAGAAGTCATCAGAATGGATGGAAACCTTCTAAGAGTCGGAGTGTGAAATTTTAGAAGTTTGAATAGAGGAATGTGGATTAAAAAACAGAGAAAGCGAGATGGAACGACTTAAGTCAGATGTCGTTGGGATTAGTAAAAGGATGCACACGATTTCTGGTCTCTAGGACATAGAATAATTAGCACACGAACTTTCGGGGGAGTTAATGTTGTTGGATTTGTAATGAACAAGAGAGTAGGGAAACAGATGAGTTATAACAGTTTAGTGACAGCATTATTTTGATGCGTATTGAAATTAAGCTTGCTCAACTACGTTAGTAGAAGTGTACATGCCAACAAGAATATAATGAAAAAATATAGAGAATATATGATGAAATTGAAGAATTGGTCCAATATGTGAAGGGTGAGGAAAATCTAGTAATCATGATTGATTGGAATGCGGTAGTGAGGAAAAAAAAAAGAGAGTAATAATGTAGGAAGTTTTGGTCTAGGAACAATTTTTTAGTTTATATTTTAGATTATACATATCTAATTCATTTAGGACTTAGAAAATCATTATTTATACATACAATTCATTCCCTATACATGGAATTATCGCTAAGCTCAAAACATATTTAAATATATTATAATCGAATATTAATGATTTATAATTAAAAAATAATCAACAGTTTAAAATCATAGTTATAGTCACAAGCTACAGATTTAGCTATGAGACATAATCTTGATGCTGATGATTAAAACATATACTAAAATGCACCATCTGTCCAATAGTCAACCCCGAAAAATACAGTTTTTTCACAGATTATTGATTATGTGATTAGTTATGAGTTTGAAAATAGTTTAAAATGAATAACTCCTGAAATTTTATACCTTCAATTCGTAAGAACTGTAATGGAATCTTTTCTCCTATTAAAATTTTCCTCTTTTTTTTAAAGTAAGAAGCAATCAGGAGTTGAGATTTATCGCAGCTCTGAGAGCGTTTTCACACACACCAGCAAAGCCGGAGTCGGTGCCGGTACCGACAGATTGCAGTAGAATTTTGGCTTAGGCGGAATAAAGATGAGTACAATATTCAACAAACGCTGTCTCATTAGATTAACATACCTTACAAGGAAATACAAAAAAATAATTAACACATTATTGATTCAAATATAAAAAAAAGAAAATTAGGCAAATTGTGAAATAAATTAACTACGCAAATGTTTTACTGTATTCTAAATTCTTTAAATAATTTTAGTCAGTTACTAAATCATCTGAATTTTTTCATATTATACAAAAGACATGATTCGAACCGGAATCGAACTAAATAGAATCTATAAATAGGACACAAATAACTTTCAATTTATTATACGCCTGTTGATTTTTAAGTATCTTACTACATGAGCAACCTTCAGTGACTAACATAACACCCACAGATTGAGAATAAGGACAATAAGTAAAATTGTAAATCTGATTGTAGGTTTAAAATGTAAACCAAAAACTACAAAATTTACTCGTAGCTGCATGTAATTCGCCAGCATGAAATACAATAATCTGAGAGATTATTTGTCAGATTACTCTATCATACTGAGGGCCGTTGCTGTCGGAAATTAACAACTTTTACTTGCTTATGGCTTTACTCCTCGTCGTTTGTCGAGGTCATTAGAGGCGGGAAAGGACTGGGGACAAGGAGCGGGGAGGAATTCGGGCATGGCCTTTTGAAGGAAGCATCCCGGCATTCGCCTGAAGTGATTTGGAGAAAGCATGGAAAACACAAATCTGGATGCCCGGACGGGGATGGAAATTAACAAAATGAATTGCGTAAACTGTTCTGTGTAGTTATTACTATTAATAAATGTATAACTTATCAACTTTCAGTTGTTCTTTTTATTTTCTCTGAAATCTTCTTTCAACTTTCAGTTTTTTTACTCTGATCTTGAAATAGGCAACTGTTGTATACCGCAGACACAGTTTACTATTCACCAGTTCAATTAATGTGACAGTATAGTGCGAGTAGTTTCTCATTATTACAAAATTATGAAGGAAATTGTTGTGACTGAGATTAGATCGTGCACCAGCGTGGACAAGGAGAGGGCCGGAGTGCGGCTGTACTCAGCGAATCTGCCGGACAGGACTACGTGTGAAGGCTCTAATTTAATTAAATTACATCAGGCGCCGGAGCAGGCTCACTCTAGAACAATTAATTATTCATATTATTAATCTTCATGAGAAATAATAGTATACAATTTAATTCAGCTATTAGCATCAATATTAGATATGGAATACGTAAAAAAATGGTTAAAAACATGATTATGGAAACTAAATGTTAAATAATCTGCAAAAACCAACAAAGTTGTAGAGTCCAGCCTCCTCTCTCACTCTTAATCGACTGCTCTTGCTTCTTCATGTGTGTTCCCTTTCTTCTTCTGTGATGTTGCATCTCTGCACGTCTGCATTGCTGGATCCATAGATGTCCCGCGATGAAAAACCTGAAATAATTACATAATAGAATTGATCCACATTGAAAAAAGAATGATTTACAGCAATTTAAGGGGACAGATCATTACAAAATTTATTTATTTCCTTAATGCAAAAAATTATATAATTACTTTAAAATAATTCAACATGTTTTTAGAGTATTATACACTATTTTAAATAACTATTTAGATTAAAAAAAAGTTTTTTAAAAAAGAAAAAATCTTATTTATTGCTAATAAAGATATTTTAATGGATATATGTTTCTATTTATCCAACATGTAGTTTTAAAGTATTTAATATTATGCTTATCTATTCAGAGCACAGAAGACAATTGTTTAGAATAACTTTTAAATATGCAAATATGTAATTATTAAGTTATATCTTCAACACAAAGATCTTGCTACTATGCAATCCACTATACTATGTAACACATTTCAGCATTTGTCTAGTTTGTACAAACTACAGTTCCCGTTCTTGCAGCAGTTAGATTTCGCCTACCTTTTGCTGAGTGAAGTTCTGTTATTACCAGTTTAATCTTTTACAGCTTTCGAGAGGTTCAGCTTTCTTACGAAGAATGCAAAAATCCAAATTTAAGAATGAAGCAAATGCATTATGAGATTATATTTTTCTTATCATTCCAGTTGTTGCTAGAATTATAAAATATATCTAAACCATCGAATTTTGTTTCTTTCTCTGGAGTAAGACTTTTCTGCAATGGTTATTCAAACTACTTTAAATATTTGCATGGATTTCCTTAGTTTTATATAACGGCTTTTCGAAATATTTTTTCATGACTTGAGAACCGACAAAGAGGTTAGCAAGGTTAAGTAATCTTGTATTATTGAGCTATGGAACCAAGTTCTTTATTAAAACTTTTTACGGCATTGGAAAAATTGAGTTTCGTAACAATTATTCATATTACCTTTCATAAAAAATCATTTGAATTAATTAAATAATATATTTAATATTTTCTATTAAAACGTTTAATTTAACATAATAATTTTAATAAAATTTTTATTTGGTAATATGTTTCCAAAAATGTCAGTTTAATACTTGTAAAATTTTGTTTTTTGAAAACATAAACAATCGAACATAACTGATGCAAAATTTCGAATTCACTGTGATCTAAAGAAAAAGTTACAAAACCTAGATATCCAACTAATTTTTTATTAATATTTTATTAACGATTTAGAAACATATTATTCATTTTTTTAAATAGTAATTCCAATATGAAACAATATTTATAGAAACTTTAAAATTTAAATCCTTAATTCATTCAGTTTTGGGTTCTCAGATAATTCATCAGTTTTATAATTTTAAAATATTTAATCTTTAATTTTTATTAGATTCTCTAAATAAAAATTAGTTATAGGCTTATTATTTATTCCGATCTTTCATTTTAACACTCGTTTGTCCTTTTAATCGCACTTGCTTCCTTCTTCATTTCTAAATTATAAAGTTTATGTTCATTTAATTTTGAATCCTGTTTATGTGAATAGCTGAATTTGCAATTGCTGCAGTTCCACCACCTAAATATCCAACTGCTCTAATCACTCCTATTTATGACATAATTTCAGATAATGCTGCTAAAATTGGTGATTTAATTCTTCATATTTGATTATTCAATTAATTTTATAATAACAAGAATAAATACAATTAAAACTATATTTACACTTTTTAAATAGTTTCATTCTAGTAGTTCATTTCTTAAATTTTTCATTTTTAATGAATAATCAATACTAAACGCATACATTTATATACTAAAATAAAATAAAAATATTAAATCTCAGCGATTATGCTCAACTTGAGTACGAATACTTAAATTTCTGTTGCCTTAGATAATTCTTGCAATAGCAGTTGAAGCCATTCTTATACTAAATGTATCATCTTTGTTATATTTGTTTCTTCTGTTTGTAAATCTTTATCAGCTTCATGTTCTTTACAGCTATATGATATCGTTTTACTGTATCTCGTTTCTTAAAACATTCACTTCCTCTTGCTAATTTTTCGCGCTTAATTCGCATTTTAATTTGTACATCACGTTACTGTTCATGTGACCTTGGTCCCCTTATTACCCTCACCACGTGTAACAGACAATATGCAAAATATTTATATTAACCGCACTCAAAGAGGAACTAGGTGCCATTTATTGACATTTATTCAGCAATATTTTTTATATTTTATGTGTTTATTCATAATAAAAAATTGTTCGCTGGAATTTACTAAGATAATATTTTATCCATGATGGATCAGTGGAACTCCGTGACTGTTATATCAAAATTGATGGTAAAGAAAACAGCAACCAGTCACATTTGTAAATATGTTTATTACACCATTACCGGTTTCGGGCAAAGTTGCCCATCATCAGATGGTTTGCATTAACTTCACATCTGCAGATGCAAATTACAGCGCATTTGTGCATCCTATAATGTTGAAAATTATTTGCGATGAATAAGAGAAGTTTAATTATTTTGTAATGAAGTTAATCTCAAATATTTTACTTACATTCAATACTGCAGGAAGGATGCTCATACCGGTGGTGAGGCACAGTTTCAGAAGTAACATTTTACTAAACACGAGCACGCTGTAATTTTGCCTTTGCATTAACAGGTAAACATAAGCAAAGATGATCGTATACAAAGAGTTTGCATAACATCAAAGATGAATGTTATTTTCTATGAAAAATTACAATGAGATAAACTTATGTATTTAAATGAAAAAGACTAATGGTTACTAGATATATAATGACATTTATATTGAATAAGAAATATAGTATTACTTAGTTAATATTTTATATGGGTTTTATTGAAAATGGGTGTATTGTCATAAATTAATTTATGTTGGATTTAACAAATAATTCTAAGAAATTGTACAGGAAAGTTTTATTAGAGAGTTCTTTTTGTTCGTTTAATATGTGGTCTGGCATTAATAAAACTTTCCTGTACAATTTCTTAGAATTATTTGTTAAATCCAACATAAATTAATTTATGACAATTCACCCATTTTCAATAAAACCCATATAAAATATTAACTAAGTAATGCTATATTTCTTATTCAATATAAATGTCATTATATATCTAGTAACCATTAGTCTTTTTCATTTAAATACATAAGTTTATCTCATTGTAATTTTTCATAGAAAATAACATTCATCTTTGATGTTATGCAAACTCTTTGTATACGATCATCTTTGCTTATGTTTACCTGTTAATGCAAAGGCAAAATTACAGCGTGCTCGTGTTTAGTAAAATGTTACTTCTGAAACTGTGCCTCACCACCGGTATGAGCATCCTTCCTGCAGTATTGAATGTAAGTAAAATATTTGAGATTAACTTCATTACAAAATAATTAAACTTCTCTTATTCATCGCAAATAATTTTCAACATTATAGGATGCACAAATGCGCTGTAATTTGCATCTGCAGATGTGAAGTTAATGCAAACCATCTGATGATGGGCAACTTTGCCCGAAACCGGTAATGGTGTAATAAACATATTTACAAATGTGACTGGTTGCTGTTTTCTTTACCATCAATTTTTTTACTAAGATAAAACTACCGAAACAATACTGAGGTATTTGCCTACATCTATGGTGGTATACAGAAGTAAAACAGAGAGGAACTATCACTATTAAAGAAATGCAGATTATAAAAACTATTGCTCACAACAATGGTTTCAAGCCATCTTTAATTTAAAACCTATCACACATAATTAAAAATAAAAAAGACCTCCTAAATTCACAACACACAGCTTACCAATCCCCTTTTTACCAACCACGTGGACCTATAAATATGAAACCAATTTACTCCAATATCCCTTATTTAGGGAAAATTTCTTACAAGATTGCAAACCTATTTCGAAAAAATAATGTTAAAATTAGCTTTAACACAGATAACAAGCTCCAAAATAAACTTATTCATAACACTCAAATATCTAATTCACACTATAATAAATCCGGCATTTATAAAATAACATGCACAACATGCTCACAGACCTATGTGGGTCAAACAGCTAGAAACTTTTCTATACGTTTTAAAGAACACCTAGATGCCATTAGACAATGCAACACAGATAAGTCCACTTTTACTGCCCACATATGAAATGAAAAACATTCCCCACCCACTATAGAAGAAAACCTACAGATCATTCATATTGCAGACAAAGGGAAGAAAATGGATATCCTTGAGGAACTTGAAATAAACATTCACGATAAGCTATTGCCATACCACCTTTTAAATGAACAAAAAGATCTTTCTAATAAAGCATTCCTGTTCAATTTTATTGACCTATTCGCTAATAAATAACAGATTAAATAATACATGTCTCCCATATGCCCATATACATATTACTATATGCATATTAAATTCAACAACTATTTATAATTTCTATTGTTATCCATTATTCCGTTTTTACCAATATAGTTATAGAATTAAGTTCAATTTTGTTATCATATCTAATTTTTTATCGATTACACATTACTGTCTGTATAAACCTCTTTGTAAATACTTCTTTGTAGATTAACGTCTCTGTCATGTTTGTTTGTAAATACAGTAGCAAGTGTGCAGCGTGTCTGTTCCACACATATTTGTGCAATATAATGGTGATAGTGCATAGTGTTACACAAAAATGTGCCTACTCAACTGTGTTCCATACAAGTCTTTGTTCTCGGATATAAGCAGACATCTAATGTAAGTTATATACCAAGTTTTACTATCATCACTCCAGATTTAAATTATTTCGTCAATCATCATATTTTAGTTATTATAGGACACAAAAACACGCCTGCAATTCGCATCTGTTGTTAAAACCATCTGAAGATGAGCAACGTATGCTTGTAACCGGTAATGGTAAAATAAAATAAAGCAACACCATAAACTGTGACTGGTCGCTGTATTCAATTATCAACCAAATTAAATAACTATCACGGTCTTTATGGAGGAGTTATATTGCTTGTTTCTGACTACATATTGAAGAGTAAGAAAAGTCACGGGCCTCTCATAAAATCTGTAAATCTTGTATTGGTTCTTTGCGATGGTGGAAGAAAGGAGAATGCAGTGATTTAGATTTCTATATCCCTATGATCATTTCACCGATTACTAATTTAGCGCTGTGCACGCCAGTTGGTTTAATCGGCATAAAACATGTAAGCATCCTCATTTAAAATCTATAGAACTTCAATTGCAACTCAACGAAAAAATTGCTTGGCCTGTTTATGGCTGACAATTTGAGAATATGGCGTTATATACAATGGTACTACCAGACCCGCACCGTTTAATGCAGACTATGGGTTCAAGTGGAAGTGAATTTGCTGGAGAAAGGTCAGCACCACAGTTGTTTTCTTAAAATTAGCTTAGCGATTTGATGCGAGGTCAACCATTGTTAGCAGAGAGAGAAAAATTATTCTTCTGGTACTCACGATCAAACTAGGCCTAATGGAAGAGTTCGTTCAGCATTGAAAAAAAGGAGAATTTTTTTAATATATTTGAAAAACATTTCCTAAGCTAAGTGAAAGTTAAAAGCAGAAATTTTCCAGAGTTGATGAGAGATAGGAATTGCACCAAATGATGACTACAGTGGAATCTGGGAATTAGTTAGTAGTATTCCTACAGCGAGGAATAGGAAGAACGCTCCCACCAAGATATAAAAGTGATGGAGGAAAGATATTAAAGCACCTTGGATCGTAACATGATGGTAGATGGTTGCTAGCCTCTGTAAAAATGTTATTCCAAAAAATCCCAAAAAAAGAAATCTTACCCTTTTTCACTTTTATACAAATAAACTAGATGCGAAAATAAAAGTGATGGTGATCTTCAATACAATTTTATAACCTAGAAATAATTTTATTTACAAATGCTTTTTTCAGTGTAACATGTTGATTGAAAAAAACTTTTTTTCTCCAGAATTGTAACCACGAAATCCTTCTAAAACCACTGTTGTCCAGTATAATGTAATGAAAGAAAGAACACCTTTAGGATTATTAATTATTTGATGTGCACACTAAACTTTATGCTATGCTTTCATTTTCAGTAAAACAATTGTTATTACCTGCATTTTCTTTACTTTGTATAACCAATACTCTACCAATTAGATCTATATTATCATTAATTCATATAAACTCATTTGGTTTTAGGAATGTATTTTAATAAAATAATTTCCTTGTTTTGTAAGAAAAATCGTTGTTTTTTTTATAAAGTTTATCCCAAACAAATTATATTCATATATTTCTCACTTCTATTTGATTTTGGTTTACTAGTTCTTAGCTCATTATTTGGATGTATTGAATTCGTTTCTTTTTTAAATCAAGTAATCATCTTAATTGTTTTCTGTAAATTCGTAATATACTATCTTGTCCTGTGTTCAAATTTTCATTCATCCCTTAGTCACTTTAAAATTTTCACTATTATTATGTTATCATTCTGAGAACTAGCCTCGGAATCAATAATGTAATATTAACATATTTATAATATTAAATAAAGTACTGATAGATAAATGTATTGATATATGTTGAATAATTTTTAATTGGTATAATTTCAGTCATAACCATTTTCGGTTTTTCTTCTTTTTCCCGAATAGCCTTTAGTTAGGATTGAATCTATTGCTTTGTATTAGGAGAAAATGATTATCAATGACTCTAAATATTTTATTTCCAAGTGGTGTTTCTTAGGTGATGAATAAAATGGAAAAATATAAACAAAGGTATCGTTATAAGGTATTAATCATTCGTCAACATCTCATAATTCTTCTAATGGTTTACCAGAATTTGTTTTAAACTGTCAAACTTTTTATATGTGCACGAAGGCTTTACTGGCGTATCGCTGAAATGAATTATTCGTTTGTTCACTGCCGGATGATGTGGAGAGACAATATAGCGTATTTGGAAAACATCTCCGCAAAAATAGGCATGATACTAGCCCGACATGGAATCAAGAGCATATTCCATCCGACAACAGAAATTCCTGTCAGGGTGCAGCCCATGAAGGAAGATTTGGAGTTAAACACGCCGGGAGTCTACAGCAAATCATGCGAATTTGGTAAAGTTTATATCGGTTAGATCATCCGCACCATCAATCACGTGTTTGTTGTTTCAATTGGAGAAGAATGCCGGCGCCGAACACATCGTCGAAAATGACCACAAAATGGGCTTCGGCACTGTGAAAGTGTTGGTCAAGTGTTCTTTCTTCTTGGAATTGGTCATTAAGGAAGCCGTTGAAATGCGATGAAATAATGGCACGATTGGTAGAGAGAGACACTGGTCTGTGACCCAATGACGCCTGAATCCGGCACAGTGTATTGTTAGACAACAATTTAACAAACAGAGGGATAGTGTCGCGCCACCGGAAAATGAATCCGAGTGTACCAACGAGACAACCGAGATGCTGTGAAGAGCCGCTCACAGCGTGCGCGATGGTGAACCGTGTTCATCGCAGCCAGCGTGAAGGAACCGATACCAAGCGCTGCTGCTTCAACGTATTGATTGTCGGGTTCCAGAGTCCACTAAGCTGATATCCAAAATCCTGGTGGGCTAATAGATTAGCTGTTCTGGTTTCAATAGCGTTTAAGACCACGCAGCCCAAAAAGTCTTTGGCACTGCCTAAAGTTCTCGCCTATTGAAATTTAAACATGTGTCCCTCTTTGACGATATCTTCAGCTATCACTGATATACGAGGGTGGCCCAGAAAAAAATGCACCACATCTTTTTTCTCTGCCCCCCAACAGTGGTACGAATGCGAAAGTTTTTATATGAATTCTTTGAAGTTTTCAAGTGAGCGCGCAAAGTTTCCGTTTCTTCCGACAGATAGCGTACTTGCAGCAATGGTTCAATATGGCGTTTGTGAGTGATGTACATTATAAGCAGCGTGTCGTCATTTAATTTCTAACTGCGGAGCAAGAAACGGTTGGAAACATTCACAAACGTTTATGTGCTGTTTATGGACCATCAGCAGTCGACAGAATTACGGTTAGTCAGTGGGCACAGAGGGTAAGGTCATCTGAATGCGGATCTGCAGAGCTCAAAGATTTGCAGTGGTCGGGAAGGCCATCCACGGCTGTAACACCTGACAAGATCCAGCGTGCTGATGTGCTCATTCACGAGGACCAACGCATAAAGACTAGGCAATTGGCGCGGGTATTGTCAATCAGCGAAGGAAGTGTGGGTGTAATCGTCAGTGTTCTTGATTACGCAAAAAAGTGTTTACGATGGGTTCTGCGCCGTCTTACGGAGGAACACAAAACTCTCAGAATAAACATTTCTTCTGAGTTGCTGCAACGTTTTTAGGGGGACGCCTTCTTGTCCCGGATTGTGACATGCGATGAAACCTGGTTTCACCATTTTAAGCCCGAAACAAAACGGTAATAGATGGAATGGCGCCATCCTGACTCTCCACAGAAGAAAAAATTCAAAGCAACTGCTTCCGCTGGTAAGGTCATCACTGTGTTTTGGGACTGTGATGGTGTCATACTCATTGATATGATGCCGAGAGACAACACCATTAATTCTGAGGCGCATGTGAACACATTAACCAAACTCAATAAGCGTTTACAGTGACTTGGACGCCATAACAACCCAGGTGATTGTTTGTTTCAACATGATAACCCGCGCCCTAACACAAGTTTGAGGACGTTGGAGCACATCACCAAATAGAGTTGAACAATGTTACGCTATCCACCCTATAGTCCTGACCTAGCTCCCTCAGACTTTCACTTGTTTCGGCCATTGAAGAATGTCACTCGCGGGAGACATTTTGAGGATGACGAAGAAGTGATTCGCATATTGCAGAAATGGTTTCGTGAACAGAACAAGGAGTGGTACCGCCAGGGCATACATGCTCTTGTGCCTCGCTGGAGGAAGGCTATAGAACAGGAAGGAGATTACGTGAAAAAAAAGGAAGTGTAGAAGAAACATCATTCCTTTTTGTGGAAAGTTTCATTGTGTTCAATAAATAATTGTTGAAGAAAAAAAATTGTGGTGCATTAGTTTCTGAGTCACCCTTAGACTGACAATCATTTCTTGCATGTTCCACACACTGCTGAGTTTGTCTGATGTAAGCCCGCCCACATTCACACTGTATGTATTAAACAATCGGTAACTGTTTAAGTAGAATCCAGATTATTTTTAGTTTATTTAAAAAAGCAAAAGTAATTTTGTATTTAAATTTCTTCCTTGCTGAAAAAAAAACAATGAAATGGAATTCATATTCACAGCTGTATAACTCAATTGATGCTGAATAACCTCTATGATCTTAAAAAAGGTAAACATACAAATTTAAAATTTATGGATGGAAAGTTAATTGTATTCTAGATGAAAACATTCCCTGATAGAAGGGTAAAATTATAGCTTAAAACTGACAAACCACAAAACTACTTATTTAACATATAAATTTTGAAAGCTATGAAAAACGGTAAATCAATTCACAAAATTGAATTTTTTTACCTAATAGTTTTCCATCTTATTTGTTTTTTGGTCTCTTTATCATTATTTGTGGCCTGCAGAATTTGTTAACTACAGCTGCAGACAGAAATAATTATTTATGTGATCAGTACATCCCCCAATGTGAGCAAGACCTAAAGCCAATGAATTTTTTTTAATTGTTTCTAGCATTTTTACCTTTTTTAGGGTTTTGGTTTAAGATGTGCTGAAGACTCTTTTGCAAAGAGAGTAGAATTTATTTTGGGCCAGTAAAATCTGAAAAAGTGATTAGTTAATGACAATTTATTGCTTTAGATGTAAACCGGGTTTTTGACGAACTTTTCAAACCATCCGAATGAAATGATGATGGTTTGAAAATTTGACTAGAGACTCTATTTTGTATCTGCTATGCCATTTGTATACGGCAAGGCTGCCCACAATTTCGATTCTAAGTTAGTCTGAGGGCCACATAATACTTGTCTACAGTTACAATCGATATTTAGATATAAAAAAAATATAAGTAACATGGTTTCACTACAATAAAAAAATTAAAAACCATCTATGAGAATTTTGCAGAAATTTTCTTCGTTATAATCAAAAAGTAAAAAATATCATTGAGAGTTTTTGAGCTAGCATATTCTAGACCGCAAATTCAAATTCTCTGACTTGCGGGCCTGGGATTGGGAAGCCTTGGTATACGGATATGTGTTAATTTGATACGCTACATCTTCATTACGAAGAAACAACTGTAATAGTAAGGATAACATCGCTCAGAGCATCAATTCTATCGTGAGTTGTATGTTTGAATGTGGCGTCACAGTTATTAAGAAGTGTTTTTAGGCATTCATTTATAATCTGCGAGTGTGGGATATTCACAGTCTGCTTAGGTTTCGTTTTATGTTGTTGAATAGCAATTTTTACAAAATGTGATTAAAACTGTTGCGCAATCTTCTATTTCAAACTTTTATATGCAGAACAACCTTTCTGTTTGATTAAAACAGTATTTTCTGAATTTAAACTTCAGTGGCGACCAGAACTACTGCATAGTAAGATTCTGTTAGTTATTTTTACACTGACAATGACAATTGATCATAATATTTTAAAGTCAGTTTCTAGATTGCCAAACACCTATTATTAACCAACCTAGTAGGTCCAGTAGGGTTTAAAATTGTATCTGGATAGTAACCGGGTGTTTACATTTTAATTAACAACGTGGTCTTTAGAGACGGGAAAGGATGGGGGCAAGGAATGGGAAGGAATTCGGCCATGGCCTTTTGAAGGAAGCATCCCGGCATTCACCTGGAGTGATTTGGGGAAACCATGGAAAACCCAAATCTGGATGCCCGGACGGGGATTCGAACCGCCGTCCTCCCGAATGCGAGGCCAGAACGCTATCCGTTACACCACCACGCTCGGTCATCTGTTTACCGAAACTACAGTAGTTACTATGAAATTTTTTCAGATTATTCTCCGCAAGGTTGATCTACAAAGATTTTGTAGTGTTCTTTTTCTTGGGTCAGAAGCTATACTTAATAAGAAGATCTAAAAACTAAGATTCTGAATGTTTGGGATTAAATTAATGTCACTATCCGATATAACTATGATTTCTTGCCCTTCCATCAAGGTCAGCAATTTGTGGCAGGCTCTAGATCCGAGCTATGGAGGGGGTCTTAAGTGTCTGGGAACGACAACCAAGCAACTTCTCACTCCGTTCCGAGTCATTAATAGCTTTGAAAGAGCAACTCTTCATAGACTGCACAAAATACATCAAACAATAATTATGCTGTGTAATATTACAACTATGTCGCTCAGTATTGGTGATTACTATTACACTCATTTATTCAATCTAACCAACTTAGAGTCATAGTACTGTCTTTTACAATTATCCATGGTATTTTAAAATAATTTTCCAGAGCTAGAACTAATATCCACCTACTAATGCGATGAGATTAAAAAACTATTAATCACTTGGGACGATTAAGTAAAAGAATATATTAAAAAAGAAATGAGTGATGATGACTCAAGCAAAGAAATAAACGTAGCGCCTTTTATTTTGTGTCGATCTGCAAAAATAAAGAGACTCTTATCCAATTTTGCTAGAAAGAGCTTGGCATATGTGTCGTATTTAACCATGGTATGTTTGAAGTAATCTTTTTCGTTGCTTATTTCATCTTAAATGGATTTATTTTCGCACTAAAACGTCTTAAAGCGCTAGTTATGTACAGCTAAGATTATAATATTTAAAGCCAGAGATAAAACTCATAGTACTGTCACCTGCAAATATAAAGTTGTATTTTGAATACAGTTTTTCATTAGTGCGAATGGTATTCATGTGTCTATATTTTAGAGGAAATTATAATGCGGATGATGCAAGAAATGGTCTGCATAGGTACTCGACTGAAACCAAATAAGTAAATCAATATTCTTCTTTCAGTCGATTAGTGTTGTAGATGGAATAGTTATTTTCACTTCCTGCAGATCCCTCAGCTATAACAACAGAATTCAAGATAATTCAAAAGCAGAAATGCCTCGTGAAAAATTCCAACAATTTCTGGAAATTTAGAGAAAAAAGCAGTTGAACTGAAATTATCTTTACCTTTTTTCAGTGTTTTTCAATTGAAAACTAATACAAAAGACCAATAGAAATTGAATAATTGCTTTTTAGGCGTTCATTTACACGCTTTAAGTTGCCTAAATGTTCTTTATTTTGTTATAAAATTCTACAAAACTATTTCTAGACCATAAAAATCATATCTCGTTATCCGCTACAAGCAACTATCGCTAATTACAACACTAATGTTAGGAGATGCAGTTTTATTCAACAATATGCATGTTTTCGGTCTATCATCTCAAATGTGAAGTATTAACAAAGTGAAACTAACATTATTTGTGCTGCAATCTGGCAAACACTTACACAGTCTAAACAAAAATATATTTGTATAAATCGCAGAACATGAATGTTCTTCGAACCATCCAGACTGATTTGAATTTCAATAGTAAATTTCGAATACTGTCTCATACATGGAATTAGCTGGTGCCCGAGGCTCTGCTCATGTGGATTACATTACTGCTGCTTAGTGTTGTATCCGACTGCTAAGACTTTTTATATTATATATTAAATGTTCATCAGACTTGTGTTTCGTAACTGTTCCCGCTCTTCTATATAAAAATATCTTTCGTCTATTACCTATTATACGATGGGTTGCCATCTTCAATCCCGATAATTCCAAATAATCTGTTAATCATACAACAAAATTTTGTACTATCAACTAAGTCTGATATCAGATGCTGCGCCTTCTGTTTAATTTGTATTATCCTTTGTAGTAATTACTTTGCTGTAGAGTTATTCAGTAATGGAATACTTTCGCATTTACACAGCTGGGTACAAGGATTCACCATATTTGAATAAAATTCCAGCACTTGATCATTTTGGACGCCCAGTTCGATTTTCAGGTAGCGACGTGATTAACTAAACCAAGTTGACATGTCTGTAATGCTTCATACAGTCTAAGCCAAGAATGCTTTATTGTGCTTGTTAAAATATACTATCTTCAGTAAAATAGCCACTGATAAATACTTACTGTATCTAGCGTAATGAAATAGACATTTAAACCTGAAATACAAGTGATCCTACAAATAAATAATAAAAACTGTATATAAACTAGATAAGCGTTTTGTGATTTACTAACGTACGTATGACAATACAGATATAGAGATGCTGTATTTTATAACCTGTGAAGATGTGAGTTAGGTACGTCCAGTTGGTTTTGAACTTGAGTGAGGTGACCAGAATTTTCTGTTACATTGGAAGATAATTAATACAATTTTGAATAACTATTGAGAATATACAAAATACTTATTACTGTATTCTGAAATTTGAAATCACGCCCGGGTTCTGTACTAGCCTGCTATTTCCTGTGTAGTCTCCGCTAGCTATAATAACTTTTAGTTTAGTTAGACATCATTAAGCTTTAGACAGTGTGTGTAGGAAAGTTGTCGTTTGGTCGATTCGGTATTTCAGCGTAGAACACCACAATCGAGTTAGGAACGAACGAAGCTTTTTAATGCGATGTAAAGTGAACCAGACAAGGCCGGATAACCCGACACAGAACGAGAGCATAAAACCTTCTATGAAGAGAGCTAATGGCCAGTTTCGTTTCAGTGGCATTGAAAGAAGCAGCTGGCCGAGATACGAGAAAACCAGTTGAGACCGCTTCGAGTTCTCTCTGGCTGTCCATGTTATTTTTCAAGCTCCTTAAATCTTTTGTCCTTTACTGCGTGGTAATTCCTCAACTTCTTATTAACTAACTTGCTGTTCCTAAACGTCTGCCAAAAAGACTCAGTTCCGTCGGGTTATTGATATACTGAACCGACTCTAAAATCCACTCCTCTGTTGATTTCATGAGCACGAATTTTAGCGTTTACATCAATCACAGTCTCTATTCTTATAAGTTTTTTTATGTTGAACGAACTTTTTGAGCTTTTTAGCACGCTGCTGGTTACTAAATTTTCTAGAAAGTAATTCCTGCTAATCAGTTATACAATTTACCAAAAGAATTCTATTTCTGCAGGAATTATACTAATAACAATACGTGCCTTTTCGTAAGAAATATACTGCCGTTTGTGTACGAGCAGGTATATTTATAGTGGTTTACTGCCATTTTTAACAGCACTACTACTAAAGCTAGTGTAACAGCCCTCAAGCCTAAACTTAAATGGAATTGTATTTTATGAATCTTTTGTAGTAAGCTAGAGTTTGGTTGAATATGATCTGGTATGTTTGTTTTGCAATTTACAGTAAATCAGTGTATATAGACTCTGTTTTATGAAAAGAAATTATTCAGAGGCCATTTAATATGTTTAAGAACAGAATTGTGCAAGAGAATTGTTTAAATGTTTGTAATTCCAAGTATTAATGCAAATTAAGATGTCTAAAGGACAATTTGCTACAGTTTAAAATGATTTCTGTGGATAATTTTGTGTTTAAGTATCTTTAACTTCAATTTCTGACCATTTTGTAATGATTGTAAATGATTATTTATTAATTCTGATTGTTTTTAATATGTTTAAATTGTTTAAGTATTGTTAATATTCGAGAAATATCTGTCGGAATCTTTTGTAGTATTCTAGAAATTTCGATTGAGCTTATATAAAGCGACCATCAGAAACAGAGCGACAGTATATACGGACTCAATATACGACGGTGAAGACTGTATTGTCTTTGGAAGGAGTGTTGTATCCAATCTCTGATTATATGTATACATGTAACCAGTATCTTTGACGTCGTGTTTTCTTTGAAAATAAAAACAAGTTTAAAGTGAACTGTATGGTGGTTATTTATCATATTAATTAAACCACGAACTATCTAAAACTAGGCTTATTAGTTTATACTTACTTATATCTGACTAAAACACTCGTTGAAGCACGGTAAGGTGCTACGGGCCCAGGAAGAATGAACGATAGTTAAGTAAAGTGCCATGATTTTGTGCATTTTGTTTTATTTCTTTACGCTGAAGTATTTCATTTTACGGATTCAAATAATTGTTGCTATTTCAGTGGCTTTTTAAAAGCCACAAATGCTACTAAAAACTTTTGTTTGTGAGGCAGTAGGAGTAAATGCTTAAGATATTATTACCTGAGAAACCACGAAGGCTAGTTCAGCCACAGAGAGATAGAGTTTCAAATTGCCATGCGTACGCTTATGTCATGGTTTTCTACTTATTTATAAAACCAATTTTTTAAAATATGTTATTGAAAAAGCGTACAAATTTTTCATCACAAGAAAATTTTAATTATATTACATTCACTTAAAACATCTTTATTATCAAGCAATATAAAGAAACTGTAGTGACAGTCAAACAAGAGGCGCGAAACATGTAATGCAAGAGCTGATTGTTGGAGCATAACAGTGAACTACTGTAACTGTTTCTACTCTAAACCGTTAAAAGATACATTCAGCATCCTGAACCATATTACCCGCCAGTGTGGCTCAATCCACACGCTGGATCGAGGAGGTACAACGGGGTCGGGCACGAGCCCAGGGACCCGCGTACCGACTGCGTTTTTAGGCTGTTTTCCCCATCCATCAAGTTGAATATCGGGACGGTCCTCAATCACCGCCACATATAGCACAAAGTTCATAGACAAAAAATACACTTACCACACATACTGAACATAGTAACACGTTCCGCAGACAGGTGGCAACACTTCGCTTTCCACATTAGTACTCAGTACGACCTGACAGTAGGTATAAAATGCTTGGCGTCAGCTAGGACATGCAGTAGTAAAATCGAAGCTCTAATTTGACTATGCCAACGATGAGTAAATTTCATCAATGCCAGCCGACCCCAAAATGTAGGTAAAGTAAAAGAAGAAAATCCCTAAACCTAGTTGTTTGTTCCATCGTCTAAGGCTAAGCCATGAAGAACGATGTGTATTTTTCAATGTTAGCCATTTTACTGCCGTTTTCTTCAGTTTATTCCTTCCAATAAAATCACAATATTTGACATGTTATTTTAGTTCCTTTTACTGATATTAACTGAATTGTTTAGCAAGACTTCCCAAATGGTAATACCGTGGTAAATCTGCCAGGCTCTTACATTATAAAAACCCAAAAATTACGTTATCAACATTGCTTGGTGTAACCTTGAGTCCTCTTCTTACACTCTACTGTTTTGCTTATTCAAACTTAAACCATGCCACGCTCTGATTCGTATAATGTGTTTTAACATTTTGTTGTTATAGTTTCCTTATTTATATTAGTGGTTAAATACACTGCGCTGAATAAAAATAAAAATGCCCCCAGTCCTTTATCATCTCTAATAACATCGACGTCGACGAGGCGTAAAGCCATACGCAAAATCTAGAATGTAAGCTGTGCTAACACTTCACTTCCCTTATTGGGATTTTTTTTGCATATTTTTAGCTAACATCGACAACATTTGCAACCCAAAGAACTTGAAACAGAAGTCCAAATTAAGGAAATTGGTAGTTATTTTAGTTAAAGTGTTTTTACAAACTAATGATCTATCCTAAAACTGGCATTGTGGGTGGGGATTTGAATGAAGTTGAATAGTATATATTCTGGTGGCCGAGAAAGAGATCAAGAATTCTCCACCCTCAATCGACGACAAAAAAAGAATCGGAAATGCATTGCGAAATATGACTCAAAATATCTGTTAGCAACAATTCGTACTTTGCTTCTTAATGGATGAAAAGGCAACCTCAGACAACTAGCGAGCGACTGTCGGAAATTTTAAAAATACGGCTGCGTGAAAAAGATGTAAAAACTTGCTGTTTGTTGAGCTTCAACAAGAATGTATTTTTTAGTCACTGCAGTTAGAATGCTTTAAACAAACAAATTGTATGCTCTGATCGCTAGACTAACGATATGGCAAAGTATTAAATCACATGGCCATAACTCACTTGCTGTAATCGATGATGTGTAGACACAAACTATGCACCTTCCAAATAAACCTGAAAAACCCATCGACGCAGCTCTGTAGATTGCGTGATTCTCTTCTCCCCTAGCACGGCGGCTTGAGACCTGAAACATACCGAGCGGTAACAAATTAAGTAAAACAACCCCGGAGAAAGGGCGAGAAGGCAAAAAACAGGGCGGGCAGACAGGAAGTGTTAACAAGGTGCCCGCGCTGTCCAACTTCAGTCTGCAGCCCATTGTTCTCTGTAATTGCTCCTACATCAACCCTTCAGTTTTGAGATTCTAGAAATAAATCTTTTATCTCACTCCTTTGTCACGCTTCTGAACGCCGCACATAAAGAAAACACACTGGACACTATACAGGTGCTTGCTACTGGTCTTACAGCAGCTTTAATGGACGACGTACCACAGCAAGTATTGTTTAGTAAAAAACTGTTAAATATATTGCAACTATTACTCTCCCGGAAAAGTGAATTATACTGTTGTCTGTTGTGGTCTACCTGATGGTATTTATTAGTTGAGTACTTCTTGTTGGGGCCGTCCTAAGAACACATTCCATTTTTTGCAGTGTTGTTGTAGGCCATTTTTCCGCAGTTGCTCAGTAAATTAAATGATAAAATGAAGCCAAAGCAACTGTATTATGTAGCTTTATTGCCGTACGCGTTTCGCCTCTCATCGAGGCATCATCAGCGACGAATCCCATTGGGTCATTGGATTTTACAAACGTATTTGACATAATTCTAAATTGATACATTTTCTTATTATTTACACTTACTATTTACATTAGTGGATTTCAGGATAGTAACCACACATCTTTGCTTTCTCTCCAAAGTATGTTTCCATTACAGCCATTTGTCTTTACTGTTGTGTACAGGATATAAACATTGCGTCTTCTACAATTCGCTTGTTTTCGGTGGCCATCTTATTTTCTTACTGTCAAAGGTGGTGATGCGCTGAAGGCGCTAGATTTGAAATTGCGTGGGAGATTTTATTTCTAATTTTATGTAAGTGTGTGAGTGCATGTATCTGTTAGTTTTTTTTTTCTTTACTGTAGGGTTAATCTTTACCAGTTTGAACAGTGTTTGGTTTGTTAAGTTTATGTGGTCATTCAGTACCTGCTTGCCATTTTTTATTGCATTTTGTATGTGGTAGTTTTCCTGTAGAGTGAGGGTATTGTGTCTGTAATTGTTGATTGTGAGTATTTGCATGTTTTTGTTAATGTCTGTTGGTAAGTGATCATTTTCTATTAGATGTTCAGCGAATGTGGAGTGGTTGCTGTACTTAAGTGCCCTCATGTGTTCTTTGTATCTGGTTTTGAACTGTCTTCTTGTCTGTCCTATGTATATTGCATCACAATTGTGACATGTCAGTTGATATATACCTGAGTTTTGATAGTTGTCTCTGTCTAAGTGGGTATTTAATTTTTATTGAACAGAGTTGTCTGTTCGTAGAGCAATGTTTATGCTTTTTTTTTTAATGTTTGTGATTCTCTGTGTTTATTTGTTGGAATATGTCATTGAATACCATTTACTTTTATTTTCAGTGTTTTTTGTGGTTTGTGAGTTTTTTTGAATTGTCTGTGTTGTGGGTGTCCTTGTCTGTTTGATACTGGGTGGCTGAAGTTTGGTTGTGTTAGTTATTGTGTGTTCTTTCTCCATTTTGTTTGTGATTTTTCTGTCTATTGTGTCAACTGTCTGTGATTTAGTGATATTAAGGAGTTATATTGTCCTTTAAACTACATATCTTAACGGATCAATGTAGTTAAATATCTATACTAATATTATAAATGCGAAAGTAACTCTGTTTGTTTGTTACGTTTTCTCTAGTAAACGGTTTAACCGATCTTGATGAAATTTCAGAAGAGTTTGTTGCTATTTTTAAACATGTTGCAAGTTGATTCTCTTCAGAAAACATGTCCAATGGTATAGCGTATGCTGATGGCTTGCCAGTCAAATTCATCTGAATCCGTGCATTTTGGGACTCTTTTTACGTAACTGACATCTTTCTATATCCAATGCTAACAACAAAATTCCAAATCCACGCGTACGAAGTCACAGGTAACAGCTAGTTCATTCATAAGCTGACACATTTGATTTTAAAAAGACAGCAATCTTATCAACACGGCAGCGTGACTAAATTCTCAAAACTTGCTGTTTGTCAACCTACACGAATGGGGGATAAATTCTGCGATCTAGACTCTGGCGAGTTACGACGTTATTAAAATTAGCAAATAATTGTCTGCTGCGATGTCTTATCCGACAAAGTTGTGTGTGTTTCCATGTTTGATGCTACATTGTGTATTTTCTTATAGGAAGTGATTACTTCTCTCTCAGTTCTAAATACAATCACTAACCTAAAACTGAATAGTGCTTCAGTCATTATGACACCATCAAATGGAATCGATCGATGAATGCTAATACATTGTAAATCATTAATTAGATTTTAGACTCTCAATACCTGACTGATATACGATGTATCAATATATATACCACTGTCGTACGTTAGATACAGAATACAAACTCAATACCATATAGCAAAATTGTAGAAAAGTTGTGTTTGTACATTAAATTTATTTCGAAAAGAGTAATTACAGTACAGTGAACACTACTGTTGACAGAGATACCAAAACCGTAATATTTTAAAATTTTGTCTGTCGGTATGTTCACTCATTACGAAAAAAAGTAACTGGTGGAAAAATTAAATTGCATGGTGATAGTTTTTGTTGGCGGGCAGATTATAGGATACCTTTAATCCCGAGTTGTTACAAATTCCCGATGACACAGAGTCCCAAACAGCAAATTTAGAAAAAAATTATGTCTGACTCCGTATAACGCAGAAGCGAATGAATTTCAACGAAACTTCATTATGCTATCAATTATAATATAGGACACTTTTTATCCTGATTAGAACGTAGGCCTACTTCCCCATGACACAGAGGGAAAAAGCGTAGATTTTCAATTTTTTTCTCTCTGTGCGCGTTTCTCGCAAAAAAAATTGAACGAATTTCAACGAAATTTAGCATGATAGAAATTCGTCCAGGATGTTATTCCGGATAATTTCTTCTGCTATACATGATGATTCAACAGGTTCCTCCACTGTCTGCATCAGGTGGACTGATACTGATAACTTGCGTCATCAGCCAACATATACTGATTTGTATCATATTTCGTCCACGATACAAATGGAAAAAACCGTAAATTTTGGAATTTTCGTGTATCAACTTGACTATATATCCATTTAACACTGTCCGGCGAGCGGTGTGGGTAAGGCACGTAGTTGCGGTATAGATAGTTTCCCGGTCTTAGATGGTATTTCTGTGGGCCATAATACTGACCTTCACCTTTGCTAAGACTTTGCTTATTAAATTTGAAGATACTAGAAAGCTCTGGGGTTTGCAGTTCATGTTAAACTGAGGGTACATTTATCGGATTAGGTGGCTACGATATAGGCGCATAGTGCAGCCGATAAGTAACTCAGTCACCAGGTCTTTGAGGCCACACGAAGTTATAGGCTGTTTGGTGGAGCTTCTCACAGTCGAAACGCCTACTGTGATAAACCATATATGAACGGTGATGATGTGTTCTACTTTGCGGGCTTAGAGAGTTTATATCACGGTTTACATACATACAAAACAAATAGATCTACTCCTACATACACCAGCACCACCATTTCAAATATTTCTTGCGGGGAAGCCATGTCAACAATACTGAAGTATACCTGAGGGTCATCAGCAACATAAACTTGTTAGCTTCAAGGAGAGGTAGAAAAAAATGATGCACTCCACCCTGATTAAAGCATTGCATACAGACGGAAAGGAGGAAATCTGAAAAACCGGAGGGTTCGAATCCCCGTCTGGGCATTCAGATATGGGCTTCCCATGGTTTCCCCAAATCACTCCAGTCGGATGCCGGGATGGTTCCTTCAAAATTCCATGGTCGAATTCATTCCAGCTCCTTGTCCCCAATCCTACACCGCCCTCTAATGACATCGACATTGACGTCAACGAGGCGCATAACTACAAGCAAAAAAAGTCCTACTACTCTGCTTTTACCTACTCATCCAATATTTCTTCGATAGTGTATTAACAAACACACATTTCAAATCCCGCGTCACGAAGTCGCGGGCACAGCTAGATTAAGGTTGAGCGTTCGACTGAGGATCACTGGAGATCTACTTCTTCCCGGAAATCACGAAACTGTGTATAGCAGAGTGTGATTTCTACCAAAATTAATCTGTCCAATCCTTAACGACTTATTTCGCTGATATTATCTCTCCAAACACGATCGTAAGGGGAATTGTTTTACTGTACATGAAACAGGATTATTTGATGTTAATAATCATGGTATGGCGTCTCCCCTCTATAGTATCCCTTGCGCTGCGGACACCTTACGACTCAACAGTGTTCTAGATTTCCCGTTGACACAGGCTTCGTGGCTGGCCTAGAGCTCCATATTACCTTCCTTGGGAAATTGCACTGTGTTTCTATTCGGGGCAGTGTGTTGTGAATGAATGACGAATGGAGGGAGAGGATGTAACTAGTGACAGCCCATTCAGGCTCTTCCGAAAGACAGCCACGTGGTCACCGGGCTTAACGTCCCCTTCCAACAGATTAATCTTCATTCCGTACGCACTGCGGCGAAGTTTGGGTTTTAAACCATAACTCTAGTGCACATCTGGTGAATTAGAATTATGCATCACTACCTGTCCTATCATACCGGCCAGGACCTGATGAAAATTTCTGCTACCACCAGCAACAGATTACTTTGTGTGTAGTTCTGTTCATAAGTGCTGCCTGAATATTTACATCGAACCAGGTTATGTCTCCGTGGTGATCTTATTACCATTTTCTAATTTGAACTTAAAAATATTGTAGCTATTACTACGTCCTACAGGTTCTGATCAGATTCTCAGGTATTAAATTTCGTTAAAACTATGTGAAATGGTAAGTTTCAGTGATTAGCCGCAGCACCCAATTTACAATTATACCACACACACTGTGAAATATATTTTTAGTTATTAATGAAAATGTGTGTACCAAAATATTTGATAGAACATAAGTGAGCAAATGATTATACATTTCGTGTATAATAGAATGTTAGTATGGGCTTAAAATCAGTATGCTTAGAGCAGTCTAGAAGTAATATCTTCCGGACTCTAGATGTGGAAAATTTGAAATTATATCATAGATTTTATTTCTAAACAAAACAAAAAACAAAAACAAAACAAAAAATATTTTTTGACGAAGCACGTTTCTCCCTTCATACCTAACCAAAATCGATTAATAACGTATCATTTTAAAGATTAATCTTTCTGCATTGGTTACATCATTAATTAAGAAAATGAACTTTTTGAAATTCTGCCTGTAAATGATAAAATTACGAACAAACAAGATCACGGGTATGTTACAGTTCAGAATCAAACTTCTAGGTTTCGCTGGCGTCTATAAGGAGACATCGCATACCTCTAGGTAGCAGCACTGCATATAACAGAGATATTGATAAACTGTGTGTATTTTCTATAGAAAGGAACTATTCTGACACTCTTGTTTCTTTATGAAAACTTCTAAAATAGCATTGGCGTCCCGAAAACGTACTACATAGTTATATAACCTTTGTTTCTGTTTGTATAAAATTTCATAATTTTTAACTTTTCAAGACATTGTAAGAGTATTGCGTACCTGTTTTAGTTAACAAATAAACAATTGCTATAGAATTTTAGAGAGAGGATGAAAATCTGAGAAAAAGTTAATCCAAATTTTTTTTCCTGAAAATAAATTCAATATGCGCTGCATTTATAAAACTATCTATGTTAAAGTGGCGCTCAAATTTTGTATAGTCAAAAATTGGGCTACGTTTTACAATGTACAGTTTGTTTACGAAGTAGAGTGCTACGGTGGTATCGTAATGTAATTACTGCACTCGGGGTTTTATGTCAGCGGATAGTCAAATACTCATTAAAATGGCGCTTGTAGCGTGTAACGTATTACATGCTCACAGAAGGCACCGGAATCTAATTTGTTATTTGAAGATGATACTGCCCGGCAGTAGCAAGAAAATTATCAATTTGTCCTAGAGGTGTGTGATTTCACGGACTAATGTCTTCATCAATCACTTCTGACAGGCTTCAACGAGCATTAAACTGTAATCTTATTGGAAAGCACGGAGGCTGATGCATGGGTAGCAAGAAATTCTGAGAACATATATACATGCACCCCACATATTTTCGCTTCCAGTATAATTTATTAGTTAATTTGTTTCACTTGTTTAGCTTTTACTTGTTGCTTTTCTATGGCTTAAACATTTTTGAAGTTATCATTTTTACCCACCTTTTCTGCTACTGTTAACAGGCAAATACTGAAATGAGAAAACTGCAAAACTGCATTAAACCTGTTTCCAATTTATGGAGCTGAGCTATCTCTGCTATTGCAAACATCTAGTGGCGATGGAATTGTGTACTCCAGTACCATCTTAGATGATGATGGTTGAGAGAGTCTTGCCAAGCGATATCCATTTAAAGTACCAGACTCATCTTTTGTGGCTGATAATTCTTTTTGGTTTATCTGGTCGCAGTTCCGCCAGGAGAAAAATTTCTTAGCATATGGGCTGTGTTTCTTAGGTGAGTTGGCGTCGATCTTGCAAACATGTATTTTATTAATAAAAGATGTTTCTTGTGACGAGGCATCTTTCTCCCTTCATATTTAACCTAAATCGATAAATGAAATATCATTTTAAAGATAAATTTCTCCGCTTTCGTAACATCAGCATTTAAGAAAAGAATTTTTCGAAATTCAAACTTAAATGGTAAAATTATGAACAGTCAAGGTTATGGGTATACCATAATAGTTCACAATCAAGCTGCTAGGGTATGCTGAGATCGATAATGAGTGATCAAATTATCGCTACAAACTATCACAGAGATGTTGATAAACTGTTTGTTATTTTTATAGTGTAAGGAGCTTTTCGGATATTTTTGTCACTGTTAGGGAAACATTTAATCATTTCTAACTGTTTCTTAAGACGTTGTACGTATCTGTTTCAGCTGACAAGTAAAAAACTGGTACAACTGAGCAGGAGCTTCTGTCATCCTAATGCAAACCACCCATCTCCCTATTCATCGTGTATCATTCAGGAAATTTTCGAACGAGTCACCTAATCGCTTACTTAAATTGAAACTTGCGCGGGGAAAGAAAAACAGAGCACTGCGTTTCCCGCAAACTGTCTTCCCTTGCAGATCGAACAAAGATGTCTGGCTACAAATCTAACCAAACATATCGCCCTTATCTACTGCATAAACTACCAGAAAAATTACTACATGAAATACCAAAACACAAATATTGTTATTATAACAATCTAGCCATATTCAGAAATTAATGGATTGGTATCAAAGACGTTTGTTCATTATTTTATTGTGGCCTTACCCCGTAATAGTGTAATATTATAGTGTCTTCGTGTGGAGAGTGGATATCTGAGTACGCGTCCTTTACTTTCGTAAATTTGTTAATTATCTGTCTGCCTTCCACTAACGGTTTTTTCAAAGTGTTAGTGATAGTGAATTTTAATATCGAAATTATTTACATCAAAAACATTTTGTCTTAAACAACCAGATCTACAAAAACCAACAGTATCAGGAACACTTGAAGACACTTTAATGATTTAAATAAAAAATGAAATGTTATAAAATCATGTACGGATTTGTGCGTAAGACAATCTGCGTGGTTGACGAACCAAAATTAGGAACGCAACAAAAAGAATATTGAATAAATTCCATACATACTATAGATGAACGGACAAAAGGTAAACAAGGTTTTCTGAATCTGAACGTAACAGGGCAGAACAAATAAAATCCATATCAAAATACAATTTAAAAATATACAACCATATATTTCCAGATGAAATCACTCCAAAGCACTCCAAGCTTGGTGGGTGAGTGGTAACGATCTGGCGTCGCTTTCGGGAGGACGTGGGTCAGAATCCTTGTCGGGTCATCCAAAATTCGGTTTTCCGTGGTTTCCCGAAATCACTCCATGCGATTGCCGGAAATTTTCCTTCAAAAATTCCATTCCTCTCTCCCATTCCTTTCCCGCCTATAACGACCTCGACATCAACGAAGCGTAAAACCAAATGCAAAATAATAATAATATTTTTAACAGTAGATGCATTAGTATACTGAGAGAAAAATTGGTTGACGGCTGGATGTATACCTTTCGAGGGCCATCTGCGACTGGTTAAGTGTAAAATACCGCACACGGACAAATAACATCACAGGCTGACGATTATGAACGGGATTCATTAGTCGAAACGTTTGTGCAATACCATAAAGAAATTTGAAAAATGACTAGCGTGTGAAAACAATTCAATTACTATGAAAGTTAGAGCAAATATACGGACTGAATTTCGCTAATAATATAGCCTTATAATGATAATTTTCCGTTGTTTCGTCCATTTAGTGACTTGTAATTTGAAATTAGTATTGTCAATGGGCAACGTGAAATAATTTTAAGAGAGCGTTGAAGTCCGTAAACAAACGAAAAATTCTGGAAATTCGTGGACATCGTGTAAACATGCCCTGAATAACGGATGCTAATTATTCTTCATCCAGGACACCAAACGGGAAGCAGCTGCGCTCCTCTATGTTACAGGACACGATAGTTCTGTTGATATAATTAATATTGGCGCATAATTTAATTAAGTGAGCTGGCAGAACAACTTAGCGCAGGTATAGTTCAACCCATAGTTTGTAGGCGATTTTAAAGCATTTGTACGTTGGTTGGAGTATATGCCCACCAGTTGCTTTGAAATGGGAGCTTAACCTTTTCACTGCTGAAGTTATATTGACGTCTACAACCTTAGTGTAGAACAGTTAACGCCGGCTTACAATGGACGTATAATGACGTGATGAGCGCTAAGGCAATCTCTAAACGTCTTCCGCAGCGAAAATGAGAGCTGGAGACACTCGTGTTGGACAGTATAGGACCGCTTGTCTAGGATAGAGCACGCCAGTAAATTGCTATGGGAATGGCACATTAGTTTATCCCGTCATTGCATCCAAAATTATGAGATTACTAGACAGAGCGGTGTACTCACTTCCTACGAGCAAATCGTCTCGATTACAGTGTTGAGGTGGTATCAAGTATTTCATTCATGTCAGGACTTTTACTGTCAGATTTCCTTCTGTACTTGAATATTCACTTGCCTTCAGGAATAAACCAAGTAATTTGTGATTAATTCTTAGCAGTAAATTATTTCCACTCGAACTGCCAAAGTGAATGACTGAAGGATCAAGAGAGTTATCATAAACTCAGTTGTCTAGTCTTTACGAAATCGAATGAACTTTATTCCTCGATACAGTGTTGTTGCGGGCCATTTTTTTCAATTATTTAGTTACTTAATTCTAAATAAATAACGCCAGTGCAACTGTTTTCTATTAGTTGAATGCCATCCGCGTTTCAACTCTCAATTAAGACAAATCTGCGTTGAAATTTACCTTGTATTACAACTTATTAAATAATGTTTCACGCAATGCTAAAATTGTAATATTTCTTGGTTGTTTATTACTTACTATTTACAACTGTATTATTAAGGGTGGTAGCTGCGAATTTCTACTTTCCCCGAAAAGTATGTCCCGACTACAGCCGTCTGTCAAAATACTATTATCTAGATGTAAAAAATGCGCGGTATCTATTGCAATTATGTTGCCTGCTATGGCCATTTCGTTTGTTCCTGTCACGGTTTCTGTCCAAAAAATTATGAATATGTAATGCTTTCCATAATCTGTTTACCATTTACACTGACGAGCTAAATTATTACAGCCAACTGTTTCATAGCGTGTTGGGCCAGCTTTGGAACTCAACACAGGAGCTATTCGGCGTGGCATGAATTCGAAAACTTCTTGGTAGGTTTCCAGAGGTTTTTGGCACCAGATGTCTGCGCACAGGTCACGCAATTCCCTTAAATTACGGGCCGGTCGTTAGTGGGCCGACAGCGTCCCAGATGTGTTCCATCGCGTTGAGAACAGACGAATGTTGTGGCCAACACATCAACCTGAGTTTACTACCATACCCAACTGTAACACAAGTCTAACCTCTTGACTCGGACAGTTATCCTGCTGGAAGGTACCATCGGCGTCGTGGAAGACATCAAGCTTGAAGGGATGCACGTTGTCCACCCAGGGGAGACGTTTCCATCGCTCCAAATTTTGCAGTATGGTTAACTCCTGGGCCCCTCTACCAAAAGTCACTAAACATTGGAAACCAATCTCACAGGAGAAACAGGAAAAATTATTAGTTGGGCTCAAGAGATATTGGGAACGAAAGTGAGCATTGAATAAATAATAACAACAAATTTTCTCATTTAAGAATTCTAGAAGCGTATATTGAGGGTGAAAAACGCCAGTACCATAAAAGCGTTACTAGGTCCATCAGCACATTTCCTCTATTTAAAAGAAGCCAGCACCTACCACAGTGACCCAGCGGGGAACCTACGAGCATCGTGCAGTAAACCAGAGACTCCCAGACTGACCACGACTTCACACTCTGCTCAATATACTATTTTCTGTAGCTAATAAGCCATAGTCTGTTTCGCTGTAAATATCTGAGAAGCCTTTCTATGAAAGTGGCGTAAATATACATCAGTAGCCGAAAGTACTGTTTCATTCCAAGACGTAACAGGAGTCTCGCTAACCCCAGTACACATTTGCTCCCTCTGAGAAGGCAAGCTACTCCGCTATTGCACCAGTTCACAGTTCTATTACCGCTCCGATTCAACGTTCCCTACCTTACTGTCCTTGGAGTTTAGATAGGCACCGCTAGCAGCAGTATGTAACTGTACTCTATGAATTCAAGGAGAACAGGAACAACAACATATTCAGTTTGAAGCATTGTTGAAGTGATTGTACAGTTTTCTGTTATGTATTGCCTTTCTACTTTTCCTGACTTTGACTTCACGGCTTGATCTGGCAATAGTTCTATTTTGTAATAATATTTTGTTGTTTGAAAACTTGAGCTTCTATATCGTGAATATATACACCCTACGTTCTATTTCACACACTGCTGTCTGTTATTTCTCCTTCTTTCATTTTCCAGCGCCAGCTACTAAACGTGTGTTGTTTTCTTTTGGCACTTTAGTTGTATATCGTACTTGACTTATCAATACTCTTAAAAATACTAGTTCCAGCTTTTGCAAAGCTATCTGTGGTTTTGATTATTGTACTTCTTTTCTGAGCAGTATCCGCCCGGGGATACTATGGGTGTAATTCACTGAAGTGCCAGAAGCAATGGGAAAGCTTACTTTTTTTTTCTTTACTTATTGCTTTACGCCTCGTCGACGGCTAAGGTCATTAGAGGTGGGATGGGACTGGGGACAAGGAACGGGAAGGAATTCGGTCATGGCCTTTTTGAAGGAAGCATCCCGGCATTCGCCTGGAGTGTTTTGGTGAAACCATGGAAAACCCAAATCTGGATGCTCGGACGGGAATTCGAACCCGCGTCCTCCCGAGACCAGAACGCTAACCGTTCACCTACCACGCTCGCTGGGAAAGCTTACTGCAAATTTACTGTTAAAATGCGCATCACATTTTAGGATATAAATAGGTAGATGATTGGCAATACTGGTACTTGGTGTCGTGAAAGTTTCACGAAAACTTTATTAGTGCGATAATTTTTACTCTTTGAAAATCAATGAAGTTTGAATGGGAAACGATTGTTTGAACATGACGCACGGTGAATTGTATTTCGGAAACAGTTGCCAAATCTAGGGTTGCAGACTCTACAGTGTCAAGAGCGTATTGAGAGTACCTACCACATTAGACAGCACAGTAACGTGACTCGTTCGTGGAATGACAGAGACTTGCAAGCGATGCGTCCGTGCAAACAGAGTAAAGTTCCTGCGACAATATGTTGTTTTTTTTGGCTGCTTAATGTCTCTCTAACATCGAGGTATTTAGAGACGGGAAAGGATGGGGGCAAGGAATGGGAAGGAATTCGCACATGGCCTTTTGAAGGAAGCATCCCGGCATTTGCCTGGAGTGATTTGGGAAACCATGGAAAACCCAAATCCGGATGCCCGGACGGGGATTCGAACCGCCGTCCTCCCGAATGCGAGGCCAGAACGCTAGCCGTTACACCACCACGCTCGGTGCGACAATATGTTTGATGTGTTTGTAAAGTTGGAGATTGTCCTGGTAAAGCAAGATTTCTGAGCGGATAATAAACATATAAGAAATAAACAAAACGGGGAGAAAGTGACTGCCGCAGTCCGTCAGGGATGACCTAAAGAAGTGATCACGTGATCTGTTCAGCGAAATTTGAAATTGATGGCACATGCAAGCAGAAAATCGACTCAGGTTTCTTTAGTCACTGCATATCATTTGCTTCAGTGGCTAACTAATGCTCGCGAACATGTGCATTGAATCCTGTATCATTGGGAGAGGTTAGTTTGATATGTTTTCAGAAGGTGCATGCTGACGTTCGGACTTAGATATGCGCAAATCCCCCGAGTATAAAAGAATTTTGCAAGCTTGTGGTGGTACATTTATGATGTGGGGTGAGTTCACCTAGCTTCGCTTCTACGATCAAATCGAACCAGTCAGTGGCAGGTATCACTATGCTTAGTGGCTTAGTGACCATTAACAGCTCTTTGTGGGTTTCATGGACATCGATAAAACCGGAAAGTTTGAGGATGATAACGTATCATATCATTGAGCGAAGATTGGATATGATTGGTCTGATGAACATTCTGGACGGTGCCAGCACATTATTTGGCCATCCATATCACCGGGCTTCAACCCTGTATTACCTGTTAGGGATACCATCTACAGACCCGTTGGTTGACTAGCTCCAGGGCGTACCACATCCACGGAATTATTACCGCCAAACGAAACAGCACGGCTGCAGACCCCTCCCCTTCCCCCCACCCCACAAGTACTTCCGCCGACGAGTGGAATCCATGACATATAGACATAAAGTACGCCCCAGTGGTATCCCAGACTTTTGGCATATCAATGTAGCCAGTTAGAAGTCATCATAATGTAAGTTTAGAACGTTTCATTTCCTTGTATGTCTTCAATATTATCATGATTCACTATACTTTGGAGACGCTAGGATAGAGGTTTATTTGAAATACTGGCAAGCAGCTTGTAACAGCCCTCATACCTGAATTTTGAATAGTATTGTATTGGATGAAGTATTTGTAGTGAGCTAAAGTTTGCTTGAATATGATCAGGTATGTTTGTTTTGCAATTTCTTGAAAATCAGTGTATATAGACTTTGTTTTAAGAAAGGAAATTATTTAATGGCCATTTAATATATTTATGAATCGAATTGTGCAAGAGCATTGCTTAAATGTATGTAATTCCAAGTGTTAATGCAAGTTACGATGTTTACAGGACAATTTTCGACTGTTTAAAATGATTCTGTAAATAATTCTGTGTTTAAGTAACTTTAATTTCCATTTCTGACTTTTTTCATGTTAAATGATTAAGTACTAATTCTGATTGTTTTTAACATGTTTAATTGTTTGAGTAATTGTTAATGTTCGAGAAATATCTGGCTGACGCTTTTGAAGAATTCCACAAATTTCGATAGAGCCTATATAAAGAAATCAGCAGAAGGACAGAGTTTAGTTTAGTTAGTTTACAGTTAGTTGATACAGATTCACTTTGGAAATGCGTCAGTAGTCTCTGTGGATTGTTTCTTTGCATGTAAACAATATCGCTGACGTTATTTTGAAAATAAACAAAACAAATCTTAAACTGAACTTTGGTGGACTACTTCTTAACTACAATATTAATTAAAACCACCGAAGAACCTGATAAGCAGTTGACATCTCTTTGCTAAAGTGGTCAGTTGCGAGGGTCTCATAATTGAAAGAGACGTGATTCATATGATGGAAGAATCTAATATTTGACTGGAAGACGCTGATAAATTCGTATATCACATTTTGCACCTCCAGTTTTCCGATACTCCAAAAACGTACATGATGGATCTAGTGTAAGAACATCTGAGTGAAGGTGCAAAAGAAAGTATTTATGAATGGATTTAAAAATGGATTATCTGGAATTATCATGGCACAGTATGATAAAAACCATTTCTTAAAACGAGCTTGGTGGGTATGTGATAAGGCTCTGCCCTCGCATTCTGGAGGACGCAGGTTCGAATCCCCGTTTGGTCATCCAGATTTGGCTTTTCCATGGTTCCCCCAAATAACTCCAAGCGAATGCTGGCCATGGCTTAATTCTTTCTCGTTCCTTGCCTCCAGACACTTCCCGCCTCTAATGACCCAGACATCGACAAGACGTAAAGCGAGAAGCAAGACACAGGCAATTATTTGGTGAAATGAAACACGTATCCGGTGAAAAACAAACGACAGTGCGCAAGATTGTTTCAATAACTATCCATATTATTTCTGGGATAAAACTCAACTTAATTAAAAACTCGATAGTTGGTTGGTACTCCCCAAAGGAGACGTAATAACAAGGGGAAGCCGGCTATTGAAAAATTCGGTTCATACCACGTGTTATAAAATCTCATGGCCAGAGGTGTACGTGGCAAAACAGAAACATGCTCTTCACCGTTGTCGAGAAAATCGGCATTGAAATACTCCGTTGCGTTCAAACTTTTTCTACATTACGGAGATCTCAAGGGGTGCTTGGTGTAGTGATTAATCTTTCTGCCTCATAAGTCCATCGTCGCTGGATCCATTCTCACTGCTAGCAAGATTTTTTATTCAAATATGTATACAGATAATTCCCAGCAAACAGTTTCAACAATTACTCACATAATAAGTTTTTCATATGCTGTTTTGTAGAAAAAAAAGGAAAAAAAAGATTACGCTTTCAAACTTTATTATGTTTTTCGCCAACACAGTTATATGTAAAAAATACGAATATTTGCTGGGGCAGGTATGAAACACCAATACCGTTACCCGACCGTTAAAGTTGTAGGACAGATGTTCATCCACGCACCAGGGAACGGGAGGGTCGAAACGAGACGCCGTCGGTTTTTCCACAACTAAAGTCATTTAAAAATTTATTAGATCCATAATTGTTGAAACTGATTGCCAGGAATTACCTGTATAGTTAAATAAACAAAAAACAAAAAAAGACTTACCAGCAGTGAGACATCTGGCGACAGTGGGCTTACAAGGCACAGAGCTTGCTTGCCACACCACGCAGAAACGCAGAAAGTATTTGAAACCAACAGAATATTTCAATACCGATTTCTTCGACAAAGGTAAAGAAGCACATGTTACTGCTTTGCCACATTACACATGGACATGAGCTTTGGTTACACACAGTATGAATTAAAACTGAATTTTACAATTGGCGCATCCCCTTGTAAGCCATTGTGTCAGTGGTAGGACGGCCAGTTTCTTTCCTCTGTGTCCTACAGTTTGCCGTGGAATTCAAACCACAGAGCGACATGGCCTATCCCAAATGAACAAAGCACAGCACTTAAAAATTTCTGGCTACAGCGGGATTCCAACCCGTGACTGTAAAATTAGTGAGTGAACGCCTAATCCAATGATTTTACCAGACCGTTCAAAAAGCTGCGAATTGTAAAATCTACTTCGAAACCGACAAGAAGAAAGAACAAAATTTGTTGTTAAAAATATTAGATGTGTTGTGGAACTATTGTTTCTTTCACAACAAGTAGGTACATGTTCGATTTCTATGGTCAAACACGTTTTCCAGTCCTGATCAAATTTCCGACAAACCTATGCTATTTTTGCGAAGAAAATTTGAGACCCACAACCCCAAGAGGCGCTAATGTCACATCTGATTGCTCATCCTGTAAGTCCTTTCTGTCTGTCAATATAAAAGCACGACAAATATTTTGTTCTTAAATTAAGATATGAGCTGTATGGTAGGAGGACGCATTGAGAGAACCGCACTGCGTAATATTTCAACATGTTATGTTTCATGGGCCACCTTCGGTTATTTCAATGTAGCATACTTCATTCCAATTGTGTTCCAGGATATTAACAACACCTTTTGACACTCTCAGGTGACTTGACCACAAACAGAACTGATGTCAACTCTGTGCGGAGCCAGAAAAACTCAAGATCTGGTTAACAGCAATCACTGTAATTATACGACAACATCGATCACCTCTTCTACTCTTGGATCGGTACAACTGCAATGGTTGAGTGCAAAAACAGGAGTACTCTTGATAATATCGAAACAGGCCACAAAAATAAAGTGTTTATGCGCTACTCGAATAATACTTATAAATTTAGTTACTGACACTACTAATGAAAAGAAATTAAAAATTTGGTTTGAAAGAACCGTTTTCCCAGTCGGTGCATCAAATTCCGATTACTGAAAATTTTCCTTTACGATAAATATTTTCTTAACCCAAAACTGGTCACCAGTTTGGTTCAATGGTACAGTAAGCAAATATATCTCACTATAATTTAGTGATAATGGATTTGTGCACCGAGCGTTGAGAGTGAGCTGTAAAGCTCTGGCTTCTCATTCGCGGGGACGTGGATTCGATTCTCCGTTCGCCATCCTGATTTGGGTTTTCCATTGCTTCCGCAAATAAATCCAGGTGAAAGCAGTCTTGGTTCCATTGCTGAATTCCTTCCCATTCGTTGTCCTCAGTCCTTTTCCGCCTCTAATGATCTCGACGTCGACGAGATGTAAAGCCCGGGGCAAAAAAAAAAATTGTGACTGGACCATACAAATATCTTATAATGAAAATTAATCACCACTCAAATAAAATATAAACATAGGCAAAGTTCTAATCATATGAAATATTTGTATCCTGAATACTTAATTCCATTAATCGAAGGAGAGAGAGAGAGAAATAACACAATCATACCTGGCTGTTATTATATTTTTCCAAATGCCTAACACTACGTAACTGATGCTATATCCCCGCTTCAGTAGTAGTTGGTGTCATTCACGAAGTTTAGTTAACCTGTCGTGTTTGTTATCTATAAAATAACTAGCTGACCCGGTCACGCGTTGCTGTGACTTACTAATTATAGTACGTTGGATTAATGTTATTCTAAACTTCCTCAAGTAGTCAAATTAATATTCACTAATAAAGACAAAAACATTGTAGTCGATTTGGAAATTCAAATGTAATTGGTAAAGAGTTACGGAGAGTTGAAATTAAGGACAAACGATCATAAAAATTTTTAATTTACATTTCATTACAAATTACATAATTGAAATTATATAAAAATTGATATTTATAAAAAAGTATTTTTTATTTATTTATATAAACTGAAATTTCAGTTATATCTTCAGCCATTCTGTTTTTATATTTTTCCCACAAACTCGAAGATTGTGTTGGATAACATGTTGTCAAAATAATTGCAAACAGTTTGACGAATACTATTCGGCGTGGCTGTCAACGCTGCATCAGCAAGTATCAGGTCCCAATAATTTCCGTCTACCAGCAGCTGCAACTCGCGACATGCATCTTGACATGTATTGAACACTCGACATGTATTGAACACTCGACCATTAACTGTTCGTAAACATTCGAAAGAAGCTGGTCCAGGAAAATTCACCAATAACAAACGCTGAAAGAAACATTCACGTTGTTTTGGATGCAAAGTCTTTGCTTTGAATATGCCAGCGATCGAAGGATGTGGCTCTCCTTGTTTACGTGGCCACCATTTTTTACCTAATTTGTTCCATGAAAATTAGCTTGGAACATCGGTATATAATAATGTTTTTGCGAATTGGCGGAACACATCAGATTTTTGACACGATGTGAAAAATTCAGTTTGTGGTTTGTCGTTTTTGGTGGCTCAAGTATTCTTTGGAAAATATTTTCTTCGGTGAAATATACACGTTGATCGTATTCAACATGTATTGCAAGATGCTGGATGGAAGGGTCTCTTTCATGGATGCGAAAACTAAAAATATGCCAGATAGCTTCGTTGCTGTTGATGTATCTACCTATTTGGTATCGTGTTATTTCGTCATTTTTATTTACATTTTGAACTTCAAATACGGCCAAATCACTGCCTTTATTAACATATTTACAAACGTACTTAATGGATTTTACAAAACTGCAAAACTCGACGTTAATATGAGCCTTATACGTTTTTGAAAGCAATGGTGAGTATGGTACGACCCACTGATTGTCAATTTCAACTTGGTTTCTAGAATTTGACATTCGCATTGTAAATGTTTGGCCACCATTCTCAGCGTTTCTGCGGCGATACAACGGATAACCATCGATATCCGTAATAGTATCATTCGTATATTCCTTTGGAAAACGCTTCTTACATTTTCCACCTTCCATGAATGGCGATGTCATGTTAAAAGCACCGCACGGTCCGTGGATCTAGTGACTGGTAACAATATCAAACAATTCTTGATCAATTAATGGGTCCGGAATTTCGGCTAAAATAATTTGATCAATTTCTTCTGGACGGATTTTAACTTCAAGCCAAATCAAAATGTGAGAATGAGGCAAACCTCGCTTTTGCCACTCAATCAAATACAGATAGCAACGTGTGTTACCGAAAACTGAATGTTTTACGATTAAATCAATCAATGATTTTAATTTTTGTTTGAACACACGTGCCGTGACATCATGACGATGCATTGATTGATGGCCTGGTAATAGCAAAGTTTGTATTTCCTCCCAATTTGCATTACATGTAAATGTAATAAACAAATCTGGACGACCATAATGACGTACGTAAGTCATCGCATCTTGTATATATTCCTGCATTTTCCGTGAACTGCCGATGTAGCTTGAAGATAAAATAAATGCATTACCGATGTCATTGGCGTTTAAATTTTCATAAATATTGCCGATAACAGTATCTCGTAAGAGGATGTATTCCTCCGATCGTAATTCAACCTGGTTGTATCGAATAAATCGCAAATGCTTGTTTTCAACCTTGGCGTACATATCCACGGCGTATTGAAGGCACAGTCGTGCGTCTTGCCTCTCTGCTACACGCATTGTCGAGGTTAGATTCTTTGGCGACATTTCACTGGAAAATATATTGAATTACAACAAAAAGTGCCTTTCTGAAAGCCTTAAAATAAGACACTATAATACAGTGGTGAAACTGGAATTTTTGGGTCCATTGAAAAATACAGTAAAATGGAAGTTAAGAACTAATGAGGAAATATAAAATAACATTGAAAAAAATAACAGAAAAAGATGAATGATATTTTTTGATACATTTATAGCACCAGGCTTTCAAGAGGTTTAGAAGGATTTGAAACGAAATAATACCAGCGAACCGTATGGAAAGAAAATTTTTTCAATAGCAGACTTTGAATATGGCAGGATTCAAAGGTAGAGAGGAGTGCAATAATGAAGGTTTACTGGGGAGGAAGAAAGAAAAAACAACAGGAGAGGAATTGAAATTGACACGTGGAGTCTAGCTGACCATAACAAAAAGAAGAAGAAAAATGATAAGTTAGCGAGAAATGCTTACACGATTCGAATTTATCGTAACGTTTTCTTCAATGTTATATTCATGTGTGCAATTATTTTGTCGTTAGGTATAAAGACACACAAACAATGAACAACAATACAGTATAATTATAACACAATACACAGCACAATTAAAATTGAAGAAACTCACACATATGGCGTGGAATAGACCGTAGCATAAATAAATCGAAATACAACGCCATCTACTGAATGGTTCGATAAATTAACACACCGCCATCTGTTAGGAATAAACTGTAGCATAAATAAATTGAAACAGAACGTGATCTACTGAATGATTACCCAACCTAGCTAAACAAGTGTTGTATAGATAAGTTAACACATCGCCATCTGTTAGAAACTTATGGAACTATAATAATAATTACGTGTGGTCGTAACTGACCTGGTGACATTGTTTCTACTGGCTGGGCATTCTGCCCCTGTCTTAGCCGCCTTTACCTAGCCCGCCCATCCTGCCTGGTACAGGGGACCTACATTTTAACATCGAATCCGAACCACAGTACGGTCCTGGCAGTATTTCACCTCATATAGCATGCTGCGCCGAGGGTTAATGCGGGTTAAGTGTCTATAAAAATCCTCGTCGAGACAGGGACTCGAACCGGGGACGTTTACATCTTCAGTCAGACGCCCTAACCACTGAGCCAGCAGACCGCTTAGCCTTGGTGGCTTACAAATAATTACAAACCATTGTCCTATGACAAACATTTAATGAACATTTATTTCGCAAATAATAAATATTGAGGTCTATAATTCCAGATAAAAACTATCCTATCTTTTAAGTTGGACTAAATCACACACATTAAGCCAAATTTCATCTAAATCGGTTATGTAGTTTCGGAGTTCATCCCGGACGAACATCGTGACACGAGCATTTTTATATATATAACTAGCTGACCCGGTCACGCTTTGCTGTGACTTACTAATTATAGTACGTTGGATTAATGTTATTCTAAAATTCCTCAAGTAGTCAAATTAATATTCACTAATAAAGACAAAAACATTGTAGTCGATTGGGAAATTCAAATTTAATTGGTAAAGAGTTACGGAGAGTTTAAATTAAGGACAAATGATCATAAAAAAATTTAATTTACATTTCATTACAAATTACTTAATTGAAATAATATAAAAATTGATATTTATAAAATAAATAAATAAATTATTTTTTATTTATTTCTATAAACTGAAATTTCAGTTATATCTTCAGTCATACTGTTTTTATATTTTTCCCACAAACTCGAAGATTGTGCTGGATAACATGTTGTCAAAATAATTGCAAACAGTTTGACGAATACTATTCGGCGTGGCTGTCAACGCTGCATCAGCAAGTGTCAGGTCCCAATAATTGTCGTCTACCAGCAGCTGCAACTCGCGACATGCATCTTGACGTGTATTGAACACTCGAACATTAACTGTTCGTAAACATTCGAAAGAAGCTGGTCCGGGAACATTCACCAATAACAAACGCTGAAAGAAACATTCACGTTGTTTTGGATGTACTGTGTAAAGTCTTTGCTTTGAATATGCCTGCGATCGAAGGATGTGGTTTTCCTTGTTTACGTGGCTACCATTTTTTACCTAATTTGTTCCAGTGAAAAATAGCTTGGAACATCGGTATACGTACAATAATGTTTTTGCGAATTGGCGGAACACATCAGATTTTTGACACAATGTGAAAAATTCAGTTTGTGGTTTCTCGTTTTTGGTGGCTCAAGTATTCTTTGGAAAATATTTTCTTCGGTGAAATATACACGTTGACAGTTTTCAAGATGTATTGCAAGATGCTGGATGGAAGGGTCTCTTTCACTGGATGCGAAAACTAGAAATATGCCAGATAGCTTCGTTGCTGCTGATGTATCTACCTATTTGGTATCGTGTTATTTCGTCATTTTTATTTATATTTTGAACTTCAAATCACTGCCTTTATTAACATATTTGCAAACGTACTTAATGGGATTTTACAGAACTGCAAAACTCGACGTTAATATGAGCCTTATACGTTTTTGAAAGCAATGGTGAGTATGGTACGACCCACTGATTGTAAATTTCAACTTGGTTTCTAGAATTTGACATTCGCATTGTAAATGTTTGGCCACCATTCTCAGCTGTTTCTGCGGCGATACAACGGATAACCATCGATATCCGTAATAGTATCATTCGTATATTCCTTTGGAAAACGCTTCTTACATTTTCCACCTTCCATGCATGGCGATGTCATGTTAAAAGCACCGCACGGTCCGTGGATCGAGTGACTGGTAACAATATCAAACAATTCTTGATCAATTAATGGGTCCTGGAATTTCGGCTGAAATTATTTGATCAATTTCTTCTGGACGGATTTTAACTTCAAGCCAAATCAAAATGTGAGAATGAGGCAAACCTCGCTTTTGCCACTCAATCAAATACAGATAGCAACGTGTGTTACCTAAAACTGAATGTTTTACGATTAAATCAATCAATGATTTTAATTTTTGTTTGAACACACGTGCCGTGACATCATGACGATGCATTGATTGATGGCCTGGTAATAGCAAAGTTTGTATTTCCTCCCAATTCGGATTACATGTAAATGTAATAAACAAATCTGGACGACCATAATGACGTACGTAAGTCATCGCATCTTGTATATATTCCTGCATGTTCCGTGAACTGCCGATGTAGCTTGAAGGTAAAATAAATGAATTACCGATATCATTGGCGTTTAAATTTTCATAAATATTGCCGATAACAGTATCTCGTAAGAGGATGTATTCCTCCGATCGTAATTCAACCTGGTTGTATCGAATAAATCGCAAATGCTTGTTTTCAACCTTGGCGTACATATCCACGGCGTATTGAAGGCACAGTCGTGCGTCTTGCCTCTCTGCTACACGCATTGTCGAGGTTAGATTCTTTGGCGACATTTCAGTGAAAAATATTTGAATTACAACAAAAAGTGCCTTTCTGAAAGCCTTAAAATAAGACACTATAATGCAGTGGTGAAACCGGAATTTTTGGGTCCATTGAAAAATACAGTAAAATGGGAGTTAAGAACTAATGAGGAAATATAAAATAACATTGAAAAAAGTAACAGAAAAAGAAGAATGATATTTTTTTGATACATTTATAGCATGTATGACACCAGGCTTTCAAGAGGTTTAGAAAGATTTGAAACGAAATAATACCAGTGAACCGTATGGAAAGAAAATATTTTCGATAGCAGACTTTGAATATGGCAGGATTCAAAGGTAGAGAGGAGTGCAATAATGAAGGAGTACTGGGGAGGAAGAAAGAAAAAACAACAGGAGAGGAATTTAAATTGACACATGGTCTCTAGCTGACCATAACAAAAAGAAGAAGAAAAATGATAAGCTAGCGAGAAATGCTTACACGATTCCAATTTATCGTAACGTTTTCTTCAATGTTATATTCATGTGGGTAATTACTTTGTCGTTTAGGTATAAAGACACACAAACGATGAACAACAATACACTATAATTATAACACAATACACAGCACAATTAAAATTGAAGAAACTCACATATATGGCGTAGAATAGACCGTAGCATAAATAAATCGAAATACAACGCCATCTAGCTGGAATGGTTCGATAAATTAACACACCGCCATCTGTTAGGAATAATCTGTAGCATAAATAAATTGAAACAGAACGTGATCTACTGGATGATTACCCAACCTAGCTAACCAAGTGTTGTATAGATAAGTTAACACATCGCCATCTGTTAGAAACTTATGGAACTATAATAATAATTACGTGTGGTCGTAATTACCTGGTGACATGGTTTCTACTGGCTGGGCATTCTGCCACTGTCGTAGCCGCCTTTACCTAGCCCGCCCATCCTGCCTGGTACAGGGGACCTACATTTTAACGTCGAATCCGAACCACAGTACGGTCCTGGCGTATTTCACCTCATACAGCATGCTGCGCCGGGGTTTAATGACGGGTTAAGTGTCTATAAAAATTCTCGCCGAGATAGGGACTCGAACCGCGGACCTTTCCCTCTCCAGTCAGACGTCCTAACCATTTAGCCAGCAGCCCGCTTAGCCTAGGTGGCTTACAAATAATTACAAACCATTGTCCTATGACAAACATTTAATGAACCTTTATTTCGCAAATAATAAATATTGAGGTCTATAATCCAAATAAAATCTATCCTATCTTTTAAGTTGGACTAAATCTCACACATTAAGCCAAATTTCATCTAAATCGGTTATGTAGTTTCGGAGTTCATCCCGGACGAACATCGTGACACGAGATTTTTATATATATAAAGAAGATATTCACCTTCAAGCTATCTTACGAAATAATATTACGATAAAGAACTTTTCCATGAGGGAATTTTCTGAGAAGACTTGTTTTAGTTCACTGATTCAGTAGCAGTTAGATATAGAGATAGTGTCTGAAAGAAGTACTTGTAGTACAGTCTGTAATACAAGAAAGTATCAATGAAGATAACATCAAGAATTAATCAGTTGGTATTAAATTATGTTTCAAGCTTTATTCATATAAAATTATCGTTTTCATCTTTCACAACAGAGAAGAGGTTTATTAAGTACTGTAGTAATCATTTAATATGTGCAAGATATAAGTAGCAATATTACAGTAGTGCCCCTTTAACCATAGGAAACACTTAAAATTGAGAAATTAGTTCTCTGAAAGAGTGGTAATTTCGCCGTAACAGCCATTTTCAGAGGAAAATTCGCATAGAAATGGGTCCCGTTAGCAGAAGGGGGGTGATATCCCGTTGCTTGCCGTTTGGACCAGCACCGCTCATAAACAACACAATGGATTTCCGTTAGCAGAGGCTTCGAAAACCGATGTCACCGGTCTGTGTGCCTTATTTACCAGTTTCCGTTGATAGAATTTTGAGGCGTTCAATTCTCTCAGTCGCAGCTGTGTTAGGGTTAGGTTAGTTCACGGCTTTGGGAGAGACTTGAAGATTTGCAGCTCCACAAAACTATTTCTGGAAATAAATTTTGTCGGCTTGCCATTAATGTAGTCAGCATTATTGCCGAAAGTTGAGTAAAACCGGAAATAACATGTTCTATTACTATTACTTCGATTATCCTATCATGCTTCCTCTCCTATTGTTGAGTACTGTCTTGTGTCGTCGATTAGTGTGCCATTATCGGCTGTTGTCTAACTGGTAAGGGTTGTATGTGTAGAAGTATTTCAGGAGGTAACCTTGAGTACAGAACTGTAGTTAGTTTTAGGTGCTTGGTTTATTATTTGAAAATAAATAAACTATATGAACGTCAAAGTGCTAAATTAATCATGAGGAATTGTGCATTAATTTTTCTACCGTGAACAAGTCAAACATTTGTTAAGGCATAAGCCTCGACTGAAATTATGTAATGATATTTTGAACATTTTAGAATTAATATAGCCCAAAGTAAACATGGATGGTGGAATAATGGAGAAAACAATAAATGGGACAATTTCTGAAGTAGAGTAATTTGGAGAAGAGATTGAGAAAGTTGCTGTAAAAATTAATCTGTCGAGAGGAATTTTTGTTTTTGGTAATCAAACCAACCTTCGAAAGGATCTTTAAAGAACCTTCAAAAATGTTATTGCACGTTTGTTTGCAACTTCACGTCATTTCAGTGTAGGAATATATGATCTTTTATGCCTGTCTGTGGGGAGTAGTTGAAAATGAACACAGATTTAACACACTTACTACGTTTGACGCATCTTCTTTCGCATAATATGCATAGTGAAATACCACACTTACACGAATTAATCTCGTTTAATCACAATAAATGAACCATTTCCTTTATTTTGTTCACACTTAAAGAGCTGTTTATTTATTTCATGTTGAAATCATTACTGGTACGATAGCTAGTAAAAACTTAAACAGTTATTAACAAAAAAATTAAAAATAAAATAGAAAAAATTACAGCAATCAACTTCGAGCTCTAATCGTTCATATTATACAGGACCAAAAGGTAGCAACTTTTACGGCGTTATCAGCGACATTAAGGAGCTTCTATAGCGCAAGATGCGAGGCACTGCGGGAAGTCGTATAGGTGCTGGCTTATTTCTTCTGCCCCTCATCCACAAGTAGCTGTTCTATACTTGAGATAACAATCTCGCTAAATCATCCTTCTTGCTGCCTACACCACCTGTCAGCGTGTTCAGCGCTCTCCATGTTTCTGAATTGAGATTGCCAGCTGGGTTTAGCATCTTTACAGTGGGTAACGACTGTGCTACGTAAGTCAGACTCATACCACAGATTGAGCCGGGTAACTATACATTCCTTGCAACTGCCGCCCCCAGGAAACCTTTCCTAGATTTAAACCTTTGTTTTGGGAGTTGATTTACAAATAATGGATGAGCCGCAGTTCATTTACAATTTTTCAGCTACTTCTCGTCTTCCAGCGAGACCATGTAATTGTTAAATTTCAGTGGCTTTGAGGCAATCCATAATAATTCTGCAGGTTTCATGTAGCGCCATATCTACGTGGTTGGGAAATTTTGACATGTAATAAACAGGAGAGGCATATTCTACAGCGAGGGCTCATTGTTTGGAACATTACGGGATATGCATCCCATGCGTGTTTCCACAGGATAATGACGCGAACCGAAATTGTTCAAGCAGTAAATTTTATAAGTGATGGAGTGATCCAGGATGACTTCGAGATATTTTGGATTAAAATATTAATATTCTTCTACTCCCTCCGATCTGACTTTCAGTTTTCAGTTGGCATTTCGGAGGCGCATAAGTGAGTTTTAGCTGAGTTCGGTTTCAGCTGATAGTATTCATAGTAAGGGAGCGTTCATAAACCACGTAGCTCCATTTTGGACTCCTGTGAACCTCCCTTCCCCCTCCCCCCCACGTAGCCCGACGTTGCTTTTGCCTCTAACCCCCCCTCTCCCCCCATGTAGCACATAGCTTTTTTCTCTATTGATTCCAAAAGATGTTCTGTAGTGTTTTTGCCTGTCAGACTGTCGTAAATTACATACAGAGATAGTTAAATGGCAGAAATAAATATTTAAATATTAACAGGCTGTTATGTGTTCTGTATCTAATTTTAATTGTGACAAATAATATGAGTAAGAAGCTACGTAAATGTAAAATTAACACGAGAGCTAGTAACATAAAAACTTAAGACAATATCAAAACAGAACACAGGACAACACTATATGAACAAAGACAAGCAAACACTGAAACACCTAAAGAAAAAACTAGACTCGCATGATATAGTTGTCACCACAGCTGACAAAGGATACACAACAGTGCTGATAGATAAACAGGAATATACTAGGAAAACAGAAGAATTTATTAAGAATAATAACATCACAGAACTTAAATCAGACCCCGCCAGCCGATACCAAACATACTTAAAAAAAATGCATAAAAGGCACTTCATACCTCCTCACAGACAAACAAAAACAACAGATGTCACAAAGCAATCCTAAAGCCCCTACCTTAAGAAGTCAACCTAATAACCACAAAGCTGGAACACCAGTAAGACCTGTTGTAAACTTTAGAAAAGCTCCAACATACCACTTAACCAAACACATGCAAAAATTTCTAAATCAAAATTACACACTTCACAATGACAGAACCATTAAGAACACCACACACATCATAGAAAAAATAAAATATATACACATACCTAAATCAGCAACACTATTGTCATTTGATACTGAAAACATGTACACCAGCATACCAATCAAAGAAACTTTACAAATAATCACAAACAACCTCAAAGAACAACAGAAAATTCCTGACACACACATACATGAAACAACAGATATACTAAAACTATTAACATCACAAAATTACTTCCACTTCAATAACCACTATTACACTCAACAGGACGGCTTAGTAATGGGTTCCCCAATCTCACCAGATATTTTCATAAATCATATAGAAAATCAGATATTTGAAAACATCATTCACAACAAAGGTTACAACATCATAATTTGGCTGAGATATGTTGATGACATACTTTGTGTAGCAAGAGTTAACCAACTACACACAGAAATCAACACCATACACAAAAACATAAACTTTACACTGGAAAAAGAAAAAGCAGGAAAACTCAGCTTTCTAGACCTCACCATAACTTCTCACAACACCCTCCTCCAATTCGAAATATATAGGAAACCGACCACAACAGATATGATAATAACCTCTAATTCCAATCATCCACAAACACACAAGGAAGCAGCAATTAGACACATGCTCAAAAGACTAAACAAAACACCACTAAACAAAGACAACTACACAACAGAACTTGACACCATCATACAAATAGCCACCAAAAATGGATACAAAGAAACCAGAATACACCAAATGAACAAAACCATCAAAAAACATATACTAAGAACAACTCAAAACACTATACCAAATCCACAACAAACAAATACAAACACCCACATGAATGCAACAGCAAATAACATAACACCCACACAAGCAAAAACAGGAAGATGGCGCACACTAACATACATAAACAAGAACACTCACAAAATAGCAAACATTCTGAAAAAGCAAGGACTCAGCATAGCATTTAGAACAGACAACTCACTACAGAAAAACATCAAAAACAACACACCAAACAACAAATTTCAAAATTCAGGTATATATAGATTAACTTGCAATGACTGCAATGCAGAATATATAGGCCAAACATGCAGGAAGTTTGAAACCAGATACAAGGAACATTTAAGAGCACTAAAATACAATAACCACTCAACATTCGCAGAACACCTACTAGAAAATAATCACCAGCCCACAAACATAGAGTCAGGCATGCAAATACTAACCATTAATAATAGCAAACCACAACTATTAAAATTTCAGGAAAACTACCACATCCACAAATCACTGGCAGAAGAAAAGAACATAATAAACGAATACACGAACCTGACGGACCCAACACACTACAGAGTGCTCAAAACCAAATAATAAACACATCCATCCACCACAAAACGACACAGCCTATAATAACAATACACCAAACTAAGCTGGAACACATATTTAAAAGCGCGCCACCCACCGAAGAAAACAGAAGACAAACGGTAAACAAACCTGCTAATCAGCAATGTACAGTAACTAAACGTAGACATCAAAACTCAGTGTATTACAGTGCTGCGCAAATAATCACAAAAATGCAACCAACATGTGTAATATATACTGTAACTACAAACATAACTGATGCTAAAACACTGTACAATTATAAGCATATGTGACCAAAGAAAAATGCAAGTAAGCTTAAATCTGTAACCCACAATTTTCATCTTTAAATTGTAAAATAGATCAAATTTAATTATATTTATAAATACCCACAGACAGAACCACTAAAGATGCATCGCAAATGAAGCGAAACGCGTTCGGAAAATAAAACAACAATTTCAGTTGCATTGGCGTTACAATTATTCATAAAATTGATTATTCAGAAGTTTTACAACAATTCCATGACCTCTTCCTGGCATGCTAGCCCTAAATAATCTTCATAGATTAAGCTTTGAGTCAACCGCGACTAAGGTTGATCGTTAATGTAGATTCTGAATAACATCAGTTCCTTGGGGTAGCGACTTTATTTTATTCTATTTTTTTATCCATCGACCTTTGCCACCCCGAAATTCCAAGTAAAATCTTCCACTGTGAAATAAATTTCTAATTTGTCCTGTGAGTTCATAGTCCTTTCTTAGTTGATTCAGCAAGATGTTGTGCTGTAGGGTGCCATACACCACGAAAGTCACTCCTTTGATCAACCCTGATTCAGAACTGTCCTCAATGTGATGAGTCAGGTTGGGGACTTGTGCGGTGCAGTTTTTGTCAGGTCTGGAACCCACTTGCTGGTGAGTCAGTTTCGGCTCGATTGTGAGACTCAGTCGATTTAGCAGCATCCTTTCAAATAAATTGTACAGGTGACATAACAGAAAAACAGGAGGGTAGCTTTTGGTAACAAAAGAATCTTTACCAGGTTATGGCAGTAATTATTTTATTCCTCCATTTCTTAAGTATCTGTTAATCTTGTAGGCAGCTGTTATAAACGCTGTTAATTAGTTGGTTGACTGACATGTGCCAGTTACACCAAAAAACAGAATTACAATGACCCAAAGGTGATATTAACTGTTTAATCGAGACAAAACCAAAACATCTTCAAACAATATCATCACCAGCTGAAGAAAAAGATCCAATACCATCGATTTATGAATAATGAGAAGCAGGTGAATTATTTAAAGGATGTAAGACAATTTAAAATCGTGAATGAACAGTCGTCAGTTTCAACAAGATTGCTTGGTACAGTATACATATGTTACTGTAATTGATTAGATAGGAACGAAGGTTTGTTTGCGTCCTTGTGTTCAAGACCGAGAATCCATCATTTACCAAGAAACATATTTTAAAAAATATTTGGCAATACCTGTGAACAGTTAAAATGGCTTCGATTCTGCAGATGGTGATCGGTTATAGGGAGAATAATCAGTTAAATTAAATGAAGTCCAAGCATTCCCACTGTAATCTTAGTATACTATCTACAAAAATGGATAATGCAATTTAAAATTTCATTGCATTAAATTGTCAATTTTATTTGGAACTTTAAGATAGTAACATTATACTGTTATCTGATTACAACAGCCAACACAAACACATACAATTTCATTCACGCACTGTGCCTTTGTTAAATTGACTACAATAAGATGTGATGTAACGTGCAAATATTGCGAAATCGGCCATTAATATGCTGTACACACAACAGATATTTTGTAAGCACTGTCTACTTGTATGGTGATTTCAAATACTATAGCTTTGGCTGAAATTAAAATCGTACAAGGAATAAAAACGTTTTAATCATTTCCCACAATCAATGTGAACTGTAAAAACACATTTCAGGTATGATCACCCTCAAAAACTTTCGCTGTGGAATATATAGTTTAAAAGATAGTTTCATTTTGTAACAGTTGCGGTATTGAAAGTTAGACTTAGAATCTGGAGCATTTTGTTTAAATTTTGTGCTTTTATGGCATCAGTCAATCTTTCTTGCTTTATATGAAAGATTTTTTGTTCTTCCCGGTATAACTCTGTTTCAGTACAAATAAAACCGAAGAAAGTAAACAGGTTGCGGTGGTGGAGCCCACCTCATCGTAAGCACTCCGGTTTATTTGTCGAGCTGTTCAGTGACTCACGCATTTTACGAGTTCGGTCAGTGCCGGACTGTATAAACAACGCCTCTGCAAAGTGAGGCATGCGCCACGAAGTACGGGCATTTTAAAACCCTTTTTTTGTTCAGTACGTGTAATTCCTTTCTAACAAGAAGGACGTATATCAATGTCAGCCCGGACACAACAATACATGAAACCAAATAACTTGCCTGACAACAGCGCACCGTGTCGGTCTAAAATCTCCAGACAGCAACAAAACAACTGAGCCCTGTGAAACTTAGGAAATCAAAATAACAGTAAAAAAAAAAAAAAAAAAAAAGAATGTGGAAGTTATTGCCGATTATAGGAGCGACAGCTGAAAATTTAAATGCTTTTAGTGAAAAGAAAAAAAGTATACTTTGTCGCCTCCGCATCATATAGAATTTCATGACACATAATTTGGTTTTTTGTTCAAGAAACGAAACATGATTAGCCCGTGTTCGCCGACAGTTTCTGGATATGATTTGAGACTGTCAGCAGAGTAGAAAGTGTGATTGAAAACAATTCATAGTAACCTAATCGTATACCAGTGTCCTGGATTAAATCCCAGATCTCTCCGCTATGCGAATGGGGAGGGACCATACCACCCTGTTGGGGAGCGTCCATTAACCACGTAGCTCCAATTTGGCCTCCTGTGAACCTCCCCCCCCCCCCACGTAGCAAGTAGATTTTTTCCCTTTTGATACCAGAAGACTTTTTGTACTGTTTTCTCCTGTCAGACTATTGTAAATTACATATGAAGATAATTAACTGAGGGAAATAAATATTCACATGCTGTTGTGTATTTTGTTCCTCATTTTAACTATGAAAAATGTTATGAAAGGAAAGCTACGTGGCCTGGCTCGGTAACCCCCCTCCCCTCCCCAAACGTAGCCCAGCGTAGCCTTCCAGCCAACCCCTCTCCTCCCCATGGACCAAGCCACGTAGTTTGTGCACGCTCCCTTGTTGTTGATTCGTCCGCCGGATAGAAGTCACTTGGTTCTGAGGCGCCGCAATAAGGATAGTGGAAGTACAGTGGACGGGGCACGAACCCAAACCCTCACGCACCGGCCAGACTGACCGTGGCTTTTAGGTGGTTTTCCGCAACAATCAAGGCGAATGCATTGACGGTCTCCAATCTCCGCCTCATAAACTACAAATTTCACAAATAAAAAAGATACTTATCACACACTGAACATAGTTACAAGTTTCACAGACAGATGAAAATACTTTATTTCCCTCATTACTACTTAGCACGACCAGGCAGTAGGTATAAAATGCTTGGTGTCAGCAAGGACAAACTATAACTCCAAATTTGACCATGCAACGGTGAGGATAACTCATCGAGGGCAGTCGACCCCAAAATGTTTGGAAAAGGTGGTGAGAAGAAGATACAGTCGTATATACTTACAATAGCACGTAGTAACTATTCTGGGGAAGGTGACTGGAAGCTACTGCAGCTCTAGTTTTTTTTTTTTTTACTGCTTTACGTCTTTTTTTAACATTGAGGTCTTTAGAGACGGGAAAGGATGGGGGGCAAGGATGGGGGGCAAGGATGGGGGCAAGGAATGGGAAGGAATTCGGCCATGGCCTTTTGAAGGAAGCATCCCGGCATTTGCCTGGAGTGATTTGGAGAAACCATGGCAAACCCAAATCTGGATGCCCGGACGGGGATTCGAACCGCCGTCCTCCCGAATGCGAGGCGAGAACGCTAACCGTTACACTACCTCTCTCGGTTGCAGCTCTAGTGTAGTTACTCCTAAAAAGTAGCACCCTCTATGTGAGGCGCATACGTGTGAAATTCCACGAATGCCACAGGAGTGATGTAGTCATGTCGCTGATAAGGCATATACTAGCAATAAGGCCTGTATGGCTGTTGTTAGAAGAAATAGATGTTATGTGGAAGAGAAAAGACGACTTTCATCATAAACTGTCATGTATGAGTGAGACGATATTTGTAGGCAGGTAAAGAAGTCAGGTACTGGAATAAATTACTGGTCGATTTGGTGAGCAGTTTACTTCAAAAAGTGATGGGGTTTAAATTAAAAATTCATTAAAAGCAAAAGTAGGTGTGGAGATAAATTGCTGTTCATGCTACATCGAAATCAATCAGAGTAGAAAGTATGATTGAGAACAATTCCTAGTCACATTATCGTGTACCAGATTAAACCTCAAACCTACCAGCAATGCGATTGGAGAGAGAGCATACTAACTGTTTATGGCGATTCGTCCGTTTGATAGGGAAGTCAAACCCAGTAGCCACTTGTTTCTTACTGAAAAGTATAAACGAATTGGCCGGCAACGGATTTCACGAACTAACGTTTCTCATGCACAACACAACAGATATACAGCCATATACACTTACAATAACACGTAGTAACTATGCAGGGGAAGGTCATTGGAAACCACTTGAGTCCCCAGACAGCACCCTACACGATAACCGCATACGTCTGGAATACCAGGAATGCCAAAGAATTTTAATTTTTTTAAACAAAATTTTGGTTTTCACTAGTTAAATTGAATGCTGTTGTGGTAGGTAAGGGCGGTCGCGAATAAGGCATATTTTTGCATTGAGGCCTGTGTGGATATTATATCAGAAGTAGTACGTGGAAGGGAAAAGACGATTATGAACATAAACTAAAGTGGCATGCGGAAGTAAAAGGACTTTTATATGTAGGTAAAGGTGTCAGGGACTGGATTAAATTATTGGTGAAGATATTGATCAGATTACTTCAAACACTGAGGGAGTTTAAATTAAAATTTCGTTAAATGCAAAAGGGGATGTATAGGTAAATTTCCATCGGAGTTGATGCTCCATCGAAATTAATCCAATACATTACACACGTTTTATGAGACCTCAATTACAATTCTAATACTGCCCCATTTTACCTCAGTTTCATCTCCTGCAAAACTTGTGTATGTGAAGAACCCCACTGAAGTGCCTTTCCCACTGTAGACTTAACCGTTTCTGCGAAAACAGTCTTCAGCTAGATAAGGCCTAGTAAATATATATATTGTATTGTAAGCTACAAAAATTTGCAACGAAAACGCGAGAAGTAATTCCCTATACAACCCGTGGATAGTGAGTGCAACAATGAAATAGATTAGAGAAGAGGTGCAAATTTAATAATCTAAAAAATTTAAAGTTTAAATTATTTCCAAACTTGATTAATTCTCATTGTTGATTCTTATAGGCGCGTAATACATTTTATTGATGAATATATTTGGAGTATGTACTCTAAACAGCTCAACGAAAGTCAATACGTTTCCAAAAGTATCTTAAATATTTCATACCAATCTTCATATTTACAGTGAAACTTGCTCGTGTGCAGCACAGAAATTAACAAGTTCATAAAAGTTATTAAAATCTGAGTTTCAGAATTACATTTACGCGAGCTTATACATTTGTTCATAAACGGTTCATATTTTCTCGGAATTAATAAAGATGGTAAATGTTCAGCGAAATTAAGGAAATATGTATGACTCATCTAAAACAATTCCAAATGCTGACTAAGGGTAATAGTATCAAAGTTTTCATATGCTAGTTCATTCGATATCTTTTGCCAACCAAATCATTATTCACACTAGCGTAAAGCCCGTTACACGCTTAGCGTGCGTGGCTACTGAAAATTTTTTAAAGTGCTTACTGATAAACCACATCATAAGTTGTAATAGAAAATACCTTTCTACAAAGTAAAATTCTGCTCTGTCCTTCATTTTTTCGCTACTTCTTCCACAACAGGCATGAAGAGGTAAACAGAGTACATAATGATTAAAGTAGACTCGCAATGAGAATATGAACATCGCATTTATGCCTGGCATTATAGTTTTTTTTTTTTTTTATCTCCGCCTTCCGTTTTACACTACTTTCTCTATTACTTCCACAAATCCCGGCAATAATGATGGAAATTTTTTATTGCTATAAAAAAGTTACTAATGAAAACGTAATTTCAAAAATTATTAATGATTAATTATATGTTTGATATATTTAGTGATTCCTTCCGTTCTCTGTAGACTTTGAGCTTTAGTAAATTTTCCTGTTTCTTATCTTCTGTTGAAAAATTCTTAGGTTATGTTACGACCTGGTTCTACTAACTGTTGCAGAGAATAGATCGTAAATGTCCCATCTATCTCTGCCTTGTATTGTAATATTTTACCTCTGCCCTTTGTATTTGCGTGCAGTTACTTTCTCAAAAGACAATTGCATTCTAGCTGACATGGCAGTTACACATCCTTTTAACAAGTGCAAATAAAAACAAATGCAGTTACTTATTTGAAATTTCCATGTTAGCCAATCAGAGCTGTGATGGCAGCCACTTCGGGCGTCGTCGCTCGCCGAATTTTGCCGAGCTGTTTAGTTCACGTCCAGGCTCCAGGCAGAACGCTTTCCGTTAAAGTAGATGGCGAACTCCCATTAATGATGATGAAGTAAGTCACTAGAGCAATTATTTCCTTTTCTGGATGGTAACTGGTTCACACCTTTGCAATCCTGCATAGCGAGATCCTGCAAACCTGCGGGATTCCGCATCATCTACCAGTCTGTCGGATCCTGCACAAAACTACGCGGACCCGCAATCCGTTAAACGGCGCGAAAACTTGTCAGCCTGCGCGTCGCATTGTCAGGCTCAACGGATTGCATTGCTCCACTTCCCGTACCTTTCCAAATGACGTTATATTCGCGTCAAGAAATATGTGTTTTTGTTATTCGTAGTGATTCGTAAATAAACAGATTTACTAGATTTACTTTTAGACACTTATCAGAACTTACGTTTGTGTTTACTGTACATATTGTGTAACGGATTAATTCATGGTTATAGTTACAAAAGTATGCTTAAGAGAGACTTTACCGTTAAAATTAACGTTCTTTTGCTAGCTAAAATATTGTGAACTGCTGATTTTCATTAGTTAACATTAACATTGATTTATTAATCAATTAAATGTACTTTTATTATTTAAAATGGTAACACTTTAAAAACTTATGCGAATCTACGCTAATCCCACAAATGTCCTGCGGAATTGCAATCCTTTATCGCATCCTCGTAGGTCATCATCAAATTTTTCATCCCCTTTATGGCGTTTGGTGCTGGAAAAATGTTGTTCACAATCCATATGGAAGAAATAAACTCCACAATCCAATACACTTTTAAGAATTTCCTGTATAAATGGTCTACTTTAACAGCACAAGGAACATTTGGATAAGTAGAACATATGACGTGAATTAAAATACGGAAGATGGTCGTTCCGAACTTTTATGAATAGAACATAGAAAATAAGTACGTTTTTTGGATTCATTATTATTTACTTTGTGTTTGACACTTTTGAGAATGATTTAACTGTAGAAATTTGGATTCAACTAACACGTAACAAAATAAAAGGGAAAAAAATCTCCACAGACGATCAAAAGATGCGTTTCAAGCGCAAACGCTCTGTGAAATGCAGAGTATATGTTGTGTTGGAGGGCAATTTCCACTCCGTATAATAAGGCGTGAAATGTCCACCGGAGTAATTGCGCGCTCGGATGACGTGGCCACTTCGAAGAATAGGAATACGGGCAGCTAATCGGAACACATTTCTCCGAACGCAACACCACCTCCATCTCAAATGATTAATCGCCGAGAAGTGGAATGGAAGCTCTAAACGGAAGCAATCCACCATTGTGCAATAAATGATAATGAGGTTTGATTTATTTATTGACTGCAGTTCTATAATGATAATCGTCAGGGTGCAGTATAATTTATTTGAAGGTTTTTGGGATAGCTACGCGCTGGCCACATTCCTCGGCACACCAACAAACGAATCCCTCCATCACATACCAAACCCACTGCAACGCTCTTTCTTTTCTTCAGGTATAGAGGATGAATAGATTTTAACTAAACAATCGCATCGTTGTAGATAGTATATCGATTTCAGAATTTTCACTAAGGTGTTTGGTATACTTTAAACCATTTCAATTATTACACATACGTCATTAATGTTATCATGACGAATTCCTTCCAAACTTATGTAATTTACTCGTCCCTGGCGGAGCGCAAAGTATGAAACAAATTAATTAATTCAGCCTAAGTTAGATGGAATACGATCAGCACGAATCTATACAGTTTAGATGGGTGCATTTTCCTCTAACTTGGTTTCTTGAAAGCGTATTGTGATAGCAGTTTCTGAGCATTATGATACAAGGTTGTTGTGACGTCATTAGAAGAAATCTTTTTTTTTTATTGTAGTATCAAAACACAGATGCTACTTTAAACTGATTAAATGATCCGACTTTATCTAAATCAGACAAGAATGGTAGCTGTAACTGAATCTAACAAGTGTTAGCATTCTTATACTGTATAAGTGAGTGAAGAAAATCAGACACCTCTATATACATAAAATGTTAAAAACTGTCATTTGTAATGCGTGGCATCACACATCTTTCGATAGTGACGAAGAACTGCCAAATTTGATTAAAATACATTTTTGAGCCTCCTCTTTTAAGTCCCCCAATCTAGTGCAACAATTGTGTTCTCTTGAGTAAAGCTCCCGGTAAAGATTTTACATGTAACTCGCATACTACAAGCGCTACGAATTCACCTTCTTCACTACACAGATTTGTGAGACAACTTGTTTATTTTATTTCCTTTCCTTCATTCTGAAAATGAGAACAAGTTTTGTACCAGAAACTGGAACTACGTTCACCATTCGAATGCGACATTTTATATATATATATATATATATAACTGCTTTACGTCTCTGAACAGCGAGGTCTTTAGAGACGGGAAAGGATGGGGGGCAAGGATGGGGGGCAAGGATGGGGGCAAGGAATGGGAAGGAATTCGGCCATGGCCTTTTGAAGGAAGCGTCCCGGCATTCGCCTGGAGTGATTTGGGGAAACCATGGAAAACCCAAATCTGGATGCCCGGACGGGGATTCGAACCGCCGTCCTCCCGAATGCGAGGCGAGAACGCTAACCGTTACACCGCCACGCTCGGTGCGACATTTTGAATTTTCTATCTAGCCTGGTGGATAAGAGTTAACGCTCGGGCATTCGTAGGACTCAGGTTCGATTCCTCGTCCGGCCATCCAGATTAAAGTTTTTCATGGTTTCCAGAAGTTACTCTAAACGGATGCTGGGATACTTCCAGTCAAAGACCCTAGTCGAATTCCTTTGCGTTCTTTTCCCTATTCCTTTCCAGCTTCTAATGATTTCGACGTCGACGAGGCGTAAAACAATATGTCCAATTTTCTATGGGGTATGTACTCCGTGCAATTAATATTAAACATCGATGCTTCAGAACGGGGAAATCTGTGGTCATTAGAAAGTTACACTGATCTTTACTGAGTTCAGAACAGCCAACCCTCCAGTAGCTGAAACCTACTGTTGCCGGTGTGCCGCAGTTTGTGAATGTGACAATGCCACAAGGTTGTGTTTTAGTTTCAGCTCTGGTGTGTCTACTTGCTCCACTGTTTCCGATATAGTCTCCGCACTGCCGTGCTCGTTTGTTTTAGCTACTGGATTCATTTTGGGCCAGTTGAGCGTCCTGGTTGCTATTCACTTTTGAATCATCGATAAGTTCGTAAAAAAAAGCTCCATATTCTTGCTGTACACAGGTATTGTATGAATAGCTAATAGCTCCTCTAAACAGTGATGCGAGTCGATCTGATGGTCTAGCAACGCCTGGCCTCTACTTCGTGTTTGGAATGCGCGGTCGAATTGGGCGTTTCTGTTCGAAATTTGCATGTGTTTGAAAAGTAACGCCATCTAACGGTACTGTGCAAAATTTAAACGAATTTTAGTGGCGCTATTTTGATTTAACGGTACATGGTTTGTGCCATTTCGTGCGATATATTATTTACAGCTTTTTGAAATATATGAAAAAACTGCGAGGGAGTTGATAATATCCCCCCAGTACACGTGAAATCAATGGATGTAACATCATCTGACAGTTATCTAAAGAAGGTGGCCTCACATTAAAAAAAATAAAAAAATTCTCCCTTCAATAGAAACTTACATAATATGGTTTCCTCGGCAGCCTCAATCATACAGCATGGACGCGTTTAGCTTCCTTTCTACTAAAGTTATAGTCAATAATCAAGGAAAGCATCAGGCAGAACTGAAATGTATCAAATCACAGTTTATTCAAAATATCGGCAGTCAACATCTTACAACGGCTGAAAAAATAACGCTCTCAATTTTCACTAAAATTAAAAATTGCTTTTATAGCATTTCGACTATGGGAACAAACAAAATTTAAGTTGTAAAATCATTTACTATTGAGCAATCAAAAAGACAACAAAACTTTCTTTAAAGAAAGAAGCTTGGAGGAGCATTTCTTTTTTATCCATTCGATTCACAAACGAGGCGTAATCGGCAGCGTTGAGTGATTTATTTAAGGGCGCGATTAAAACCTATCAGAATTACTCTTTAGAGAGTTTAGAGTAACTATCATTGCACCAATACTAGCAGATTAAATATAAAAATAGGATCTGATGCAATAGGAGAAGTGAGTGAGTTCTGTTACTTGGGAAGCAAAATTACAACCGATGGCCGAAGCAGGAATGATGTTAAAAGCAGAATAGCACTAGCAAAAAGAGCCTTCATGAAAAAGAGAAACCTTTTAGTTTCAAATATTGATCTAGGAATTAGAAAGAACTTCTTAAAACTCTATGTGTGGAGCACAGCACTTTATGGTAGCGAAACATGGACTTTAGGAATACCGGAAAGAAAGAAACTTGAAGCATTTGAAATGTGGTGCTACAGAAGAATGCGAAAATTAGGTGGACAGACAAAGTAAGAAATGAACGAGTTTTAGAAATGATGGGTGAGAAAAGAAGTTTATGGAAGAAGCTTACAGGAAGAAGAGACAGGCTGGTAGGTCATATTTTGAGACATGCTGGATTGGTTAATTTGTTAGTGGAGGGAACAGTTGAAGGTAAGAACTGCAGAGGTAGACAGAGATTAGAATATATGAAGCAGGTAATTGAGGACGTGGATTGTAAGGGGTATGTAGAAATGAAGAGGTTAGCACAGGATAGGAAGGGATGGAGGATTGCATCAAACCAGTCTAAAGACTGACGACAGCAAAAAAAAAAAAAAAAAAAAAAAAAAGAAATCATTGCACGATTTATCAGAACAGGACATTCGGTTATAAACTTTCAGAAACATCATTACTTACTGGAAGCAGTGATTAATTCCGCCAGAGGGGCCCAGTGCACTGAGGCGGCGCATATTGAATCAGGGAGGTACAACGGACCGGGCACGAGCCCACGCCATCATGACTGCGGTGTCTCGCAGCCAATACAGGACGGTCCCTAATTTCCGCCTCATAAACTACACATTTTCACAAACAAAAAATACACTTATCACACGGTGAACATATTTTCACAGACATGTGGCAACACTTCACTTCCAGTATTAGTACGTAGTACAAACAACCTGGCAGTAGGTAATAAAATGCTTGGCGTCAGTGAGGGCATGGGGCCGTAAAACCAACTCCAAATGCCAAAGATGAGTAAATCATCGAAGGCAGCTGACCACAAAATGTTGGGAAAAGGTGGTAACAAGAAGAAGAATACGCCGTGATCAAAATATTACGATGTCTGTTACGTGAAAAGGCCTCCAACCTACTGTAACCTTTCTCTTCCAACTCAAGAATATGTTCACGTACAAAACAACATCTACTCCCTTCCGAAATGTTTCCTGCATTAAATTTTTTGCAAATCTTATGGAGCCTGAATGGTTTTTGCTCCTGAAGAAGCGTTCTAACATTTCATTACTTGAAAACAGAAAACGATAGATAATGGCTTGCCCGAGATCACCTACTGTGGCCACTGCAACAGCGATCTTATAAATGTAGCGTCGTAAATTGTAATGCGCTGTGGCAGGATTAAAAACTCCTGAAGGCTCAAAAAATTTCTGCTAATAAAAGAATAAACCAATTATTATATTGAAAAAACTCTGCTTCTTTTCAGTATAAACGAAATGTCAATATCAGTCGAGATTATTTTTTCTATCATTATGGCCCATCACTGTATCGGATATGAACAAACTGTGTTAAAATCTGACTTAAAATTAAATGTATCTCCCTAATTTTTTCTAGTTTCATATTAATCATTATTTACTTCCTCTCCACTGGACTTTGTGTCATTTAATACTTTTTGTTTTCAAAAAAATTACTATGTCCGGAATAAGAGCCCTTTTCCATAAGTGGCATGGTGCACATCTACTAGTGCGTAGTCATCTGTTAATCACTAAATATTGCTCTTGTGTAATTCCCCACGTATCTCAGTCAAATTATTTTAAACGTACAACTGAATTAAGTCCAATTTAAAACTGCTGAAAGAGAATACATAAAGTTTCTCAGTTGCTACCGATTATCCAGAATAGAAGCAAAAGTGTTGGACTACAGTAAAGAACCCATTGCCGATCCCACCCATGACGCCTCGTTAGACTTGCTTAATTAACGGTGCTCATCAGGTGATAACGAACTTGGTAAATTTAGGTATCAAAGATAAATTTGTCAGCTTTAATTGCTCCTGACTGTTAAAAATATCCGGGTCCACGCTTAGTTAGTCGCCACTGTTCCGTATTCACATTTATTAGAGCCACTTCATCACGCAGGCGGTAGCAGGTAAACTTTCACTCTACCTGCTGGCTTTCTTAACACCGAAATGTATCTGTTGGCAAGTCTAAGCCAGCATTATTCAACCTTCAGTCGCAGAGAAAGTCTACAGCCTTTAATGGTAGCAATAAGAATCAGTTCTCTAGAGTGACAGAACCAGATTCCAGAGTAGACACCGCTCTTACTCCAAATAAAATGTTATCCATGTGGACTGTAGTACTATGAAAACGAACTTCTATCACTTTTTTATTTATCAGCATTGAAGAATTGATTACATTTTATTGTTCTTGGGAGCTTAATAGGTTCTAGATATACATCGAGTTGTGTGAACTGAGTAAAAATCACCAGAACTTGTCTTGTTTCTATATCTACTTTCAACTCTCGCAACCATTAGTCTATTAAAATCCTAATGCTTTATCCCTGGCTCTAGTTTATATGCGGAATAATCTAATTTCACGTTTCTTTCTACGAAGCTAAGTTCTTTGAATGAAACAGTTAAGAGTTTCGGAAGTAAATACCTTTCGCGATGAGCATTAAGTGCACTATGAGTGATCTAAAAAAGGCACTACGAACACCCTAAACAGTTCTGAGGAAATAATTTTTTAGTCTAATTGCTAGGATCAATAGTCAGTACCAGGTTTCCAACACTATATATTGCTATTTTGTCTGGTTTACTTCGTCTTAGGAAGTTAGATCATAATAGGATTCACACGAGATGTTCTTATAGAGGAAGACTGACGGTAAGGAGGAATAGAAGAATCTGGGTTTTAAAATATACCATTATGGTTTTAAGGTGAAGAGAAACAACTAGACCCACATTTGCTAAGGCATATCGCACCAATGTAACATTTTGTGATCTTGAATATTTGGTTTTGATATAAAATTCTTTGTAGCACTTGTCACTATCATCGTTACTGCCATAATAGGCAATTAATCACAAATATGAACATAGGTGCACATGAGTGGCTACTAAATTTGGTCAGCAGTACCGAAATATCTTGGTTAAATTTCTTCACAGCAAAATCCTGAATAGAAATTTTTAACGCAGTATATTCCAGTTGCAACATTTAACCTTTCGGAGGAAACATCTGCCCATGATCCGTGAAGCGTTACCGGGATGGCCTGGGTGGATGCCCTCTCTTGCAAGCTTATGGTGAGTGATAGAGGAGATTGACGATTAATAGCGTGTACCTGGGTGAAAACTGAATTTAATAATCCTTTCTCTTCATTTATTTTATTACATGCGCGAAGAATTTTATATCGCTGTCCCGGAAAAATAACGGCAGAACTGCAAAATATCAAATTCTCAGGAGAGCAAGAAAACGGAACATTTATTAACTAGCTCATCAAACAAAGAATAACTGAGAATTTGGATGGGCAGTATAATATTTACTGTATGAAATCATGTAGATTCAGGTAATATTAATATTAATTAAGTACAACAGAAATCCAGCATAAAATCATTATTGCAATTACGCCTTTGTTACCTTCACATATATTTATTGGGTTTATTTATTTAAGTCAAAAAATTACATCAAAGACGTTGTTACTGATGAATAAATATATTATTATAGTACATTATTTCACCTAAATTAATGTAATAAATCGTAAAGGTCCTTGCAGAATCGAGGCACAATACTATTATCAATTAAACTCGGCTAGTCGTTCATTTTATTGATAGTAAGTGGAAATTTTTCTAGTATTAGGGTTTTAAGTTGACATATGTGTTAGGCTTTCTCTTAGAAGAAAGCTTTCTAGTAGAATAATAGTTTGTAGTTTTCGACTCTGTCTACTGATAGCTGGTTTTAAACTGAAATGTATCTAATCTTTTCCAAATCGCTATAGTCTAATTTCTTTTATCTTGAATTCATTGCTATTGTTGTCTTTCGTCTATCATACCATCAAGGTATTGTTCCTCAAATAGTCGCTAATATTTCTGGTCCACTGGGATCGTGTAAAGTATTTTTTAATTGTTTGTGAAAAATCTGTTACAGGGGTTCTGAAAGGGCATTCTTCTCCATACAACTTCTTCGTGAATGTCACAGTTTACTGGTATGTTAGCGCATACTTACCCTAAGAAAAAAACTGTTTACATTGAAAATAGTGTGCCTTCATTGCACGAATAGTGTTTCAATTTCAGCCACGGACGGGCAATAACTGTACGGAGCACAAAAATCGGAAATAACGACAACGACAAAAAGCAATCTACAGACTCGTACGCTTCATATCTGCGTCGAAACATTTACTGCAGATAATTGAAAATCAAATGGAATGTAAACATGTGCTGCAGGGCATTCAAAGAGAATATACTTCAGATTAATACAATGATACACTGTCATAATATGGCTTATTTGACTGCAGAAGTGTTCCCGCAGATGGAATTGAAAGTTATAGCTGTTTATACCAGATGATATACCTTCACTATTTACTTCCTATTACGCAGAAAATACAGCCAAATTCTTACATAATGCTGGTCTCAAGCATCTCAAGACGCTATTTATTATATACTAGCTGACCCGGTCATCGCGTTGCTGTGACTTACTAATTATAGTACGTTGGATTAATGTTATTCTAAACTTCCTCAAGTAGTCAAATTAATATTCACTAATAAAGACAAAAACATTGTAGTCTATTTGGAAATTCAAATGTAATTGGTAAAGAGTTACGGAGAGTTGAAATTAAGGACAAACGATCATAAAAAAATTTGATTTACATTTCATTACAAATTACTTAATTGAAATTATATAAAAATTGATATTTATAAAAAAATATTTATTTATTTATATAAACTGAAATTTCAGTTATATCTTCAGTCATTCTGTTTTTATATTTTTCCCACAAACTCGAAGATTGTGTTGGATAACATGTTGTCAAAATAATTGCAAACAGTTTGACGAATACTATTCGGCGTGGCTGTCAACGCTGCATCAGCAAGTATCAGGTCCCAATAATTGTCGTCTACCAGCAGCTGCAACTCGCGACATGCATCTTGACATGTATTGAACACTCTACATGTATTGAACATTCGACCATTAACTGTTCGTAAACATTCGAAAGAAGCTGGTCCAGGAACATTCACCAATAACTAAACGCTGAAAGAAACATTCACGTTGTTTTGGATGCAAAGTCTTTGCTTTGAATATGCCTGCGATCGAAGGATGTGGTTCTCCTTGTTTACGTGGCTACCATTTTTTACCTAATTTGTTCCATGAAAAATAGCTTGGAACATCGGTATATAATAATGTTTTTGCGTAATTGGCGGAACACATCAGATTTTTGACACAATGTGAAAAATTCAGTTTGTGGTTTGTCGTTTTTGGTGGCTCAAGTATTCTTTGGAAAATATTTTCTTCGGTGAAATATACACGTTGACAGTTTTCAAGATGTATTGCAAGATGCTGGATGGAAGGGTCTCTTTCATGGATGCGAAAACTAAAAATATGCCAGATAGCTTCGTTGCTGCTGATGTATCTACCTATTTGGTATCGTGTTATTTCGTCATTTTTATTTACATTTTGAACTTCAAATACGGCCAAATCACTGCCTTTATTAACATATTTACAAACGTACTTAATGGATTTTACAGAACTGCAAAACTCGACGTTAATATGAGCCTTATACGTTTTTGAAAGCAATGGTGAGTATGGTACGACCCACTGATTGTCAATTTCAACTTGGTTTCTAGAATTTGACATTCGCATTGTAAATGTTTGGCCACCATTCTCAGCGTTTCTGCGGCGATACAACGGATAACCATCGATATCCGTAATAGTATCATTCGTATATTCCTTTGGAAAACGCTTCTTACATTTTCCACCTTCCATGCATGGCGATGTCATGTTAAAAGCACCGCACGGTCCGTGGATCGAGTGACTGGTAACAATATCAAACAATTCTTGATCAATTAATGGGTCCGGAATTTCGGCTGAAATTATTTGATCAATTTCTTCTGGACGGATTTTAACTTCAAGCCAAATCAAAATGTGAGAATGAGGCAAACCTCGCTTTTGCCACTCAATCAAATACAGATAGCAACGTGTGTTACCGAAAACTGAATGTTTTACGATTAAATCAATCAATGATTTTAATTTTTGTTTGAACACACGTGCCGTGACATCATGACGATGCATTGATTGATGGCCTGGTAATAGCAAAGTTTGTATTTCCTCCCAATTCGGATTACATGTAAATGTAATAAACAAATCTGGACGACCATAATGACGTACGTAAGTCATCGCATCTTGTATATATTCCTGCATGTTCCGTGAACTGCCGATGTAGCTTGAAGGTAAAATAAATGCATTACCGATATCATTGGCGTTTAAATTTTCATAAATATTGCCGATAACAGTATCTCGTAAGAGGATGTATTCCTCCGATCGTAATTTAACCTGGTTGTATCGAATAAATCGCAAATGCTTGTTTTCAACCTTGGCGTACATATCCACGACGTATTGAAGGCACAGTTGACGATATCGAAGGATATAGTTATCCTAATTACGTCTAATCATCAATCGGGGGGCGTAGTACATCATTGAAGTAACTTTTTTATTTGTTTTATTACCTGAAAAAATAATAAATTAAATAGTAAAAAAAAAGAATAAGAAATCAATATAGTGGGCCCGCTATAATCCGGCCCCTGGTCGGAATACTGCGGGTCTACTGTACTAATAAAATAACGAATTAAATAGTTGAATATTAAATTTACCAGCAACTGGATCACGCTGTTTGATGTTGATGTGATATTCATTCTGCCCTTGCCAGAATATCAGTGGATACTGGAGTGCGTCATACGAACGGTGTAGATCCGAAATTATACTAACAGTTCTATCTTGACGTGTGACTTTAATCAACTGAGTCACCAACCATAAAAACTGCAACTTCATCTACGGTTGGCGCGTTGAATCTGCCAGCGTATTCTCCTGATGGTAATTTGTCAGCTTTGATGACAATTTGATAGTTGTCATTTTTTAATTGTGGCGACACAATTGAATAAGTTGATTATTATTTTCCAAACAATTTTCCAACAATACCACAATTGCTCTCTCTTCTGCTTGTTCGATGAAATTATACTGGCACCTAGTTTTCAAGCGTTCCTCACAATTTCCAATAGATTTGGAGAAACTTCGGGTCATCGTTTGGCATCGGTATCAACGACCCAATCTTATGGTACACCTGGCCTTGTATTTTGAATTTAGTTTCAAAATGACGTCCATCAGATGTAAGATCGCAAATTTTTGTTGCCCCAAAAGACGTCATCTGGAAGCAAGAATTGAATTTGCGTGTCTTGCGCAGAAACAATTTCGAATCGTTTGATTCGCCAGCAAGAAGGATTGTAAATGTTCTGGCGGATTGGGTAGTGGTAATAATACATCTTTTCCTGATGCACAACACATGCCGGCTGCTTCATTGCGGAATTTCAACGCCTGATAATACTGGCATATTTTGCTCACTGCACCGATTGCAGTTTTAGAATGTGCAGAGTAATCAATGGCTGGTGCATATTGGAACGCAAGACGAACAAATGATACACGTGTTAAAGCACGGCTGATTTACTGTCTCTCTCGTTCTCTTTCTCTAAATGTAGCTATGTGCTGTTCTCGTGCCGCTCTTGTTCTCGATATATTCTGTCACAGACGTTCATCACGCTGTTCTTGAGATTCTTGCATACGACTGCTCAGCTGTCCTGATTCTTTGAACTTCCTTACTTGCCGCGATTTGTGTTGCTGATTGATGAGCTCTCTCGTCGTGCGTCTTGCCTCTCTGCTACACGCATTGTCGAGGTTAGATTCTTTGGCGACATTTCACTGAAAAATATTTGAATTACAACAAAAAGTGCCTTTCTGAAAGCCTTAAAATAAGACACTATAATACAGTGGTGAAACCGGAATTTTTGGGTCCATTGAAAAATACAGTAAAATGGAAGTTAAGAACTAATGAGGAAATATAAAATAACATTGAAAAAAATAACAGAAAAAGAAGAATGATATTTTTTTGATACATTTATAGCATGGATGACACCAGGCTTTCAAGAGGTTTAGAAAGATTTGAAACGAAATAATACCAGTGAACCGTATGGAAAGAAAATTTTTTCGATAGCAGACTTTGAATATGGCAGGATTCAAAGGTAGAGAGGAGTGCAATAATGAAGGAGTACTGGGGAGGAAGAAAGAAAAAACAACAGGAGAGGAATTGAAATTGACACGTGGAGTCTAGCTGACCATAACAAAAAGAAGAAGAAAAATGATAAGTTAGCGAGAAATGCTTACACGATTCGAATTTATCGTAACGTTTTCTTCAATGTTATATTCATGTGTGTAATTACTTTGTCGTTAGGTATAAAGACACACAAACGATGAACAACAATACAGTATAATTATAACACAATACACAGCACAATTAAAATTGAAGAAACTCACACATATGGCGTGGAATAGACCGTAGCATAAATAAATCGAAATACAACGCCATCTACTGGATGGTTCGATAAATTAACACACCGCCATCTGTTAGGAATAAACTGTAGCATAAATAAATTGAAACAGAACGTGATCTACTGGATGATTACCCAACCTAGCTAACCAAGTGTTGTATAGATAAGTTAACACATCGCCATCTGTTAGAAACTTATGGAACTATAATAATAATTACGTGTGGTCGTAATGACCTGGTGACATGGTTTCTACTGGCTGGGCATTCTGCCCCTGTCGTAGCCGCCTTTACCTAGCCCGCCCATCCTGCCTGGTACAGGGGACCTACATTTTAACGTCGAATCCGAACCACAGTACCGTCCTGGCGTATTTCACCTCATACAGCATGCTGCGCCGGGGGTTAATGCCGGGTTAAGTGTCTATAAAAATCCTCGCCGAGACAGGGACTCGAACCGGGGACCTTTCCATCTCCAGTCAGACGCCCTAACCACTTAGCCAGCAGACCGCTTAGCCTTGGTGGCTTACAAATAATTACAAACCATTGTCCTATGACAAACATTTAATGAACATTTATTTCGCAAATAATAAATATTGAGGTCTATAATCCAGATAAAAACTATCCTATCTTTTAAGTTGGACTAAATCACACACATTAAGCCAAATTTCATCTAAATCGGTTATGTAGTTTCGGAGTTCATCCCGGACGAACATCGTGACACGAGATTTTTATATATATAAGACTAGCTGACCCGGTCACGCGTTGCTGTGACTTACTAATTATAGTACGTTGGATTAATGTTATTCTAAAATTCCTCAAGTAGTCAAATTAATATTCACTAATAAAGACAAAAACATTGTAGTCGATTTGGAAATTCAAATGTAATTGGTAAAGAGTTACGGAGAGTTTAAATTAAGGACAAATGATCATAAAAAAATTTAATTTACATTTCATTACAAATTACTTAATTGAAATTATATAAAAATTGATATTTATAAAATAAATAAATAAATTATTTTTATTTATTTATATAAACTGAAATTTCAGTTATATCTTCAGTCATACTGTTTTTATATTTTTCCCACAAACTCGAAGATTGTGCTGGATAACATGTTGTCAAAATAATTGCAAACAGTTTGACGAATACTATTCGGCGTGGCTGTCAACGCTGCATCAGCAAGTGTCAGGTCCCAATAATTGTCGTCTACCAGCAGCTGCAACTCGCGACATGCATCTTGACATGTATTGAACACTCGACATGTATTGAACACTCGACCATTAACTGTTCGTAAACATTCGAAAGAAGCTGGTCCGGGAACATTCACCAATAACAAACGCTGAAAGAAACATTCACGTTGTTTTGGATGCACTGTGTAAAGTCTTTGCTTTGAATATGCCTGCGATCGAAGGATGTGGTTCTCCTTGTTTACGTGGCTACCATTTTTTACCTAATTTGTTCCATGAAAAATAGCTTGGAACATCGGTATACGTATAATAATGTTTTTGCGAATTGGCGGAACACATCAGATTTTTGACACAATGTGAAAAATTCAGTTTGTGGTTTGTCGTTTTTGGTGGCTCAAGTATTCTTTGGAAAATATTTTCTTCGGTGAAATATACACGTTGACAGTTTTCAAGATGTATTGCAAGATGCTGGATGGAAGGGTCTCTTTCATGGATGCGAAAACTAAAAATATGCCAGATAGCTTCGTTGCTGCTGATGTATCTACCTATTTGGTATCGTGTTATTTCGTCATTTTTATTTACATTTTGAACTTCAAATACGGCCAAATCACTGCCTTTATTAACATATTTGCAAACGTACTTAATGGATTTTACAGAACTGCAAAACTCGACGTTAATATGAGCCTTATACGTTTTTGAAAGCAATGGTGAGTATGGTACGACCCACTGATTGTCAATTTCAACTTGGTTTCTAGAATTTGACATTCGCATTGTAAATGTTTGGCCACCATTCTCAGTGTTTCTGCGGCGATACAACGGATAACCATCGATATCCGTAATAGTATCATTCGTATATTCCTTTGGAAAACGCTTCTTACATTTTCCACCTTCCATGCATGGCGATGTCATGTTAAAAGCACCGCACGGTCCGTGGATCGAGTGACTGGTAACAATATCAAACAATTCTTGATCAATTAATGGGTCCGGAATTTCGGCTGAAATTATTTGATCAATTTCTTCTGGACGGATTTTAACTTCAAGCCAAATCAAAATGTGAGAATGAGGCAAACCTCGCTTTTGCCACTCAATCAAATACAGATAGCAACGTGTGTTACCTAAAACTGAATGTTTTACGATTAAATCAATCAATGATTTTAATTTTTGTTTGAACACACGTGCCGTGACATCATGACGATGCATTGATTGATGGCCTGGTAATAGCAAAGTTTGTATTTCCTCCCAATTCGGATTACATGTAAATGTAATAAACAAATCTGGACGACCATAATGACGTACGTAAGTCATCGCATCTTGTATATATTCCTGCATGTTCCGTGAACTGCCGATGTAGCTTGAAGGTAAAATAAATGCATTACCGATATCATTGGCGTTTAAATTTTCATAAATATTGCCGATAACAGTATCTCGTAAGAGGATGTATTCCTCCGATCGTAATTCAACCTGGTTGTATCGAATAAATCGCAAATGCTTGTTTTCAACCTTGGCGTACATATCCACGGCGTATTGAAGGCACAGTCGTGCGTCTTGCCTCTCTGCTACATGCATAGTCGAGGTTAGATTCTTTGGCGACATTTCACTGAAAAATATTTGAATTACAACAAAAAGTGCCTTTCTGAAAGCCTTAAAATAAGACACTACAATACAGTGGTGAAACCGGAATTTTTGGGTCCATTGAAAAATACAGTAAAATGGAAGTTAAGAACTAATGAGGAAATATAAAATAACATTGAAAAAAATAACAGAAAAAGAAGAATGATATTTTTTTGATACATTTATAGCATGGATGACACCAGGCTTTCAAGAGGTTTAGAAAGATTTGAAACGAAATAATACCAGTGAACCGTATGGAAAGAAAAATTTTTCGATAGCAGACTTTGAATATGGCAGGATTCAAATGTAGAGAGGAGTGCAATAATGAACGAGTACTGGGGAGGAAGAAAGAAAAAAAAGCAGGAGAGGAATTGAAATTGACACGTGGAGTCTAGCTGACCATAACAAAAAGAAGAAGAAAAATGATAAGTTAGCGAGAAATGCTTACACGATTCGAATTTATCGTAACGTTTTCTTCAGTGTTATATTCATGTGTGCAATTACTTTGCGTTAGGTATAAAGACACACAAACGATGAACAACAATACAGTATAATTATAACACAATACACAGCACAATTAAAATTGAAGAAACTCACACATATGGCGTGGAATAGACCGTAGCATAAATAAATCGAAATACAACGCCATCTACTGAATGGTTCGATAAATTAACACACCACCATCTGTTAGGAATAAACTGTAGCATAAATAAATTGAAACAGAACGTGATATACTGGATGATTACCCAACCTAGCTAACCAAGTGTTGTATAGATAAGTTAACACATCGCCATCTGTTAGAAACTTATGGAACTATAATAATAATTACGTGTGGTCGTAATGACATGGTGACATTGTTTCTACTGGCTGGGCATTCTGCCCCTGTCTTAGCCGCCTTTACCTAGCCCATCCCATCCTGCCTGGTACAGGGGACCTACATTTTAACATCGAATCCGAACCACAGTACGGTCCTGGCGTATTTCACCTCATACAGCATGCTACGCCGTGGGTTAATGCCGGGTTAAGTGTCTATAAAAATCCTCGCCGAGACAGGGACCCGAACCGGGGACCTTTCCATCTCCAGTCAGACGCCCTAACCACTTAGCCAGCAGACCGCATAGCCTTCGTGGCTTACAAATAATTACAAACCATTGTCCTATTACAAACATTTAATGAACATTTATTTCGCAAATAATAAATATTGAGGTCTATAATCCAGATAAAAACTATCCTATCTTTTAAGTTGGACTAAATCACACACATTAAGCCAAATTTCATCTCAATCGGTTATGTAGTTTCGGAGTTCATCCCGGACGAACATCGTGACACGAGATTTTTATATATATAAAGAAGATAGTTAAGATGAATGATAAAAAACCGCTAGAAATACGTGTCATTGAAACAATAGAACACTTTGTCACTAAGACACTCTCAGCTTACAAACTTAATTACGTTCTGTTGAATAATTAATCAATTCACTTGTCTGAATATAGATATGACATAGGAAAACTAAAACTTTCACTTTTTTTGATTTCGATAAAAGCGAACATTTATTTTTAGGAAAGAGTAAAAAAAACATCTGTTAAACATTAATTCCCAATTTTTCAGAATTTTCCGCGTACAATTTCTGGCAGTTATCAGAACTCAGTATTCTTATTTGCATTTTTATATTTACATTGTTAAACATTACTGATAACTTTAATTTTGCATTGATTAAATAAGGTCCGATGTCACGGATATCGCTGTGGCATTACAGACGGTTCAAAAAGTTATTACCATTAGCTGTCACTTGATATTTAAAAATAACAGTGATGATCGACGTATCAACAAAGCTTGGTGGCGCAACTGGTAACTCACTGCCATGGCATTCTGGAAGGTCGGAGTTCAAAACGTGATCCGGCAATCTACATTTCTGTTCCCTTCGGACGAATAACTGGGTAGTTACAGGATAGTGCTCTTTTCCTTCTGGTTCTTTACAAACGATCAGTTAATGGCAGTTTCGAAATCCCTGAATATAAGGATCAAACAACCACGACTATGACCTCAATGTTATTAGTGCAACAAATGTATAGCATAGAAGAATTGTAAATATAAAATATTGGAATCTTCTGCTCACTTACAGAGTGTATGTGGAAGTAGTTGGGAAGACTGTTGGAATGGATTGCATGAAGCTGTGCACATTTGTTTTTTGTTCTGTGACCAGTATTACATTTAACATGCATCTAAATTTCTCTGTATCCTACACTTCTTCTTCTTCTTCTTCCATCGTTCTGCCCAACTCAGGAGCGCGAGTGAACTTATCTAGCAGACGTGATTTTCCTCTGTTCCCAAAATCTCTTCATCCTTTCGGTATACTCTTTCCTACGTTCTTCCGTCCGAGTGTTCGTTCTTCTAATATACTGGTTGTTGGAAAACTGGTGGTTATTAACCATGCTACTAAATCAGCGTCTGTCCTGTATGATATCGTCTGTTATATCAATTTCATGGAGATCCTTTTCGATTTCAGTTAGCAAGTTGTTTTTGATTTTCATTGAAATGGCCAGGTTTAGAATTCTTTTTGTTAGTCTGTTGTTACTCATTCTGATAATATGGCCGTAGAATTTAATTCTTCTTTTCTAAAGTCTGAATTTTTTTTCCTAATGTTGATATAGTTCATGCGATTTCCTTTTCATCCAAATTCCTCCGGTACAAACTTGGTCAATAGATAAAATATCAATGGTAATCAAATAGTAGGAAAAAATTACAAATATATCTCAGTTAAAAAAAAAAAAGTTGAAATAATACAAAAAAACGTCATGGAATATAAAAAAAATGTCTTGGAATAAATAATAGAATTCAAAAATGTACTACAGCTGCTAACAACCTGATATTTACAACTCAGCAACACAAGTTACTAAGAGTAATTTAGCACAAACTAACATTTGTCTCTTGTATAAAAATCCGGATGGATTTGAGTAGTAATATTAGGAAAGATTATATCACAGAAATAATGTACCGTACTGATGCCTACATGCACTGATGAGCCAAACCTTAATAACCACTGTCCACAGCAAGATTGAATGACGTCAGGTAAGGAAGGTTATAAGCGGATTACCATCATCGTCAGTGTTCTCCCCTAAGGCAGGTTTTCACGTGGCTGCTCTCCATGCTCTTCTGTCTTCTGCCCATCTCTTCATGTCCATGTACTTTCCATTTTCTTTCTTGTGATCTGTAATCTTGCACCTCCTTCTTCCTCTCACTCTCTTCCCACACGCTATTCCTTCCACGGCATCTTTTAGCAAGCACTCTCCTCTTTTTATTACTTGGATTAATTTTATCCTCTCACCAACCCTTTCCAGCATTTCAAAATTACTCACATTATCAATCCAGGTTATCCTCTTCATTCTCCTCCACATCCAAATCTCGAACGCTTCTAACCGTTTTCAATGTTCTCGTCTCAGTGTCCACGTCTCTACCCCATAAAAACACACACTCCATACCCAAATCATTTGCCAAGTCTTTTCCTAAACACTTTGTCTATTTCCCCATTTAATAGTTGTCTCTTCCTATTAAACGCCTCCTTCGCTACGGCAATGCGAGTTTTTACCTCTTGGTGCCATCTCAAGTCTTCAGTGATTGTACTTCAAGGATAGAGATGGGTCGTTCGCGAGTGAATCAGTTCTTTTGAGCAATTCTTTTAAAAGAGCGAGTGAGCAGTTGCTCACTAAAAAGTGAACGGTAGTTCTTCTAGGTGAGTCGGTCATAAGTCGGCTAATTCTGAAGATCAAGAAGAGCTTGTTCACGTTGGCTTTGTGGACTGTCTACTTATTGCATCAAAGTCGATTTAAGGGGGGTATTTTCATCGAAAAGTGGGGGTGTAACCGGATTCTGAGGGGTGAGACCTAAAAAATAAAGGTTTCAAATATAACTTTGCTGTATAGATTTTCATTCCAAACCATTCGTAAGCTTCATGTAGATCTTTCAGCATTCTGTTTAGAGTTTGTTCGATTTCCGTCAGCAAGATCCTATCATCAGCAAATCGGATACTCTTTATAGATGTTATAAGAGGAGCAGATACCGAAGTCACTCCAGGCAAATTTCGGGATGGTTCCTTTAAAAGGCCATGGCCGACCTCCTTCCCGTTTACCCAATCCACTTCCTTTCGGGCGGAGAGGCACTCTGATGCCTATAGCAGCCATTGACGCCGCGGCCTAGGCCAGGCATCACAAACCTCCATTTAAAAAAAAATGAAACATAGGAAGTCATTCCAGCGACGATGCGCAGGGAAACTTATATTAGTGACTGATAAAGGGTAGACTGTTAAGGCTAGGCACCTAGGAACCAGCATCTCGGAAACGGCGAGGACGGTCAGATATTTTTGTCCTTCAGCATCTACGGAAAGAGGTTACAGGACGATGAAACCACGAGTAGGTGGCAAGGTGGTGGACGTCAACGCCTCAATACAGAAAGTGGACGTCGGAGGCTTGCCTGCTCTGTAAAACAGGATAAGAGGTGAACCAGGGGCGGATCCAGGATTTTGGTTTGGGAGGGGCTTGAGCGGACTTTGGTTTGGGGGGGGGCTTGACTCTAGTGAATTTTGGCTTTGGGGGGGAGGCTTGAGTCGGGCAAAAGGTAGTATTTATAGTCTCCTCGGGCCTCAAATCCGTAGAGCTAAAAAAAAAAAAAAAAAAAAAAAAAAAAATAGGTGTCCAAAATTACAATGTCGGAGATGGACCTTTTGGGGGGGGGAGGCTTCAGCCTCCCAGCACCCCCCCCCCCTCGATCCGCCCCTGAGGTGAACTGTGACAGATCTGACGGCAGAGAACAAGTGTTCTGGAACACACTGTTCAGCGCATATTGTTGAACAACGGGGTCCGCAGAAGGTGCACCCTGCATGGTCCCATGTTGTCTCAACGACATCGTCGATTACGTTCACAGTAGGTGCGATATTATCTAGATTGGACACTGAATCAACGGAAATGTGTTGCCTGGTCGGATGAATAACTTTTCTTGCTACTCTAGGTTGATGGTCGTGTCCGGATACGCCGTCTTCGAGATCAACGGCTGCTGGAAAATGCAGCGCACCACGAATGTGGCCGGTGTGGCAGTATTGGGCAATCATGGGACCTGTGGCAGTGCTCGAAGGCTCCGTGGCAGCTGTGGATTACGTGGAAATTATTGCAGAGCATCCCTTCTTCCCCTAGCATGATAACTGTTCTTTTCACAAGGCTAGAATCCTGCTACAGAGGTTTGAGGAGCATGGTAGTGAATTCACGTTGATGTCTTGTCCACCAAATTCGCATGCTCTCAGTCACATAGAACGCACATGCTCGGCGCCCCCTAACCACAGGTCCGTAATTTAAGGTTGCGTAAACTGTGCGTGAGCGGTGTGGTTAAGGCGCTTTCTTTTAAAATGTTCGCTGCTCCGGTCCCGGGTTCGAATACCGGCAGACGAAGGAATTTTGAGAGTTGTGTTTGATCATATGTAGCTACGCCAGGCCGCTCCGTGGTTCGGATTCCACGTTAAACTGTAGGTCCCAGAGGAAAGGAACTGGCCATCCTTCCTCTGACACAATAGCTTAGTATGCCTCCTTCGGGAGGATCCAACCAACCTTCGGGTTAGTGTACTAAGTTAAGTTTTAACCTGTGCGTAGGCAGATGGTGCTAGAAACCTATCAAAGACTTATTGAATCGATGTCACACCGATTCGCTGCTCTATTGCGTTCCAAATGGGGACCAATACGCTATTAAGCAGGAGGTAATCAGTGTATATTTTTTCTTCCCCTGTGCAGTTATTGATTTTAACGTAGGTTTAGTTCTTTGCTCCCTCTGTCATCCACAGTGTTGTGATTTACAGACTGCAGATCAGGTTATCAGCAAGTTTTTTTTTTTTTTTTTTTTTTTTTTTTTTTTTTTTTTTTTTTTTTTTTTTTTTTTTTTAATGGCATTTGGCAACGAAGGCCATACAGCCAGCTCAATGTAATTTTTGTAGTATTCAATGTATAAATCATCATCCAGTATATACTGTATTTTCCAATGTATGGACGCCACAAGACGGACAGGACATTCACACAGACACACAACACTTAAATATCCATGCCCGTGGCCGGATTCGAACCGGTTGCCTTCGGCACGCGGAGCTAGCACTCTAGCCCCTACGCTACCGAGGCCGGCTATCTGCAAGTTTGCAGGCTTAATTCTTACGAAGTATTCTCGTATGCATTGCACACGTTGTTTCCATCAATGCCATCGAAGGTGAATGTATTTTGGGAAAAGGTTTTTGTTTTAAGGAATGGGTCGTTGTGTTCCTCATTAATGCCTGTTTTTTTGTGCCTTTACGCCACGTCGACGGCTTAGGTAATTAGAGGCGGGACGGGGCTGGGGACAAGGAACGACAAGGAATTCAGCCATGGCTTTTTTGAAGGAAGCATCTCGGCATTCGCCTGGAGTGATTTGGGGAAACCATGGAAAACCCAAATCTGGATGCCCGGACGGGGATTCGGACCCGCGTCCTCCGGAATGCGAGGCCAGAACGTTAACCGTTCACCCACCACACTCGGTTAATGCCTGTTGGTCCGTTTCAGCGGCATTTTCATCTTGGGTATCAGGCAATGTGGAACATCAAAGGAATGGAGTATTAGGCCAAGGAATCAGTAATTTCGTTTCAGATTAAAACCAGGTGTTCGTTTCCAGCACTTACTCATTCACGTAACTGCCACGATAACAACCTCTTCACATTCGCTGCCGTAGAACATCCACATGACATTTCCCCCTCCCCCTCCTCCCATGCATGAAAGATCTGATTTACAACTGCCACTGGTAAAATGTTACTCTGAAAGAGATCTTACCCATAAAATTCCAAAAAGGTTGCAATGACATATACATCAATCACATTGAACGTAATATTACTGCAGGGAGACAACAATCACACTGCATGATTGCTCTAAAGCTGTATCAGAAAGTTTTATTACTTACAATGGGAATGTCACAAACAGTACATAAGTATTTTCTTCGTTTTTTTGTAGGCGGCGATTATATTATTCCTACTTAACAATTATTTTTTTCCTCAAGCGCTAGGGATGTTTCTCATTCTCTTTTATAACGCAAAAGTTATATGACTGAATTGATGTTATTCCCATAATGTGCATTATCTGATTTTCATGAACTTCAAATTCGATGGAAATACGTGACCTGAAAGGAAGGTTATAAGAAAAGGCTTTTTAAGGCGTTAATGATGATTTATATACTTATTTAGACCTAAACATACGAAAATATAATCCAATCTGACCCTGATTATAATTCTAATTATTAGGTTCACAAATCGTTACCAAAAACTATAATTTTTTTTAACTGTATTTTGCATAGATGTTAAAGTTTAACCTCTACAAGAGATTTGTAAAGTATCAACCAAATTTCTCACATAACTGCATATCAATCAGAGGAATGTTCTAGAGACTAAGTAGTGACTATTAAAAATGGTACTAAAGAACCAAAATATGCTATTACACTTGAGAACTGACAGAATCTGCATGAAAATTAATGTAAATCATGTTAATACCACTAGATTTCACAAAAATCTGTCACGACAGAAGCAAAATAGCCGATATTTCTGTTAGTGGAATATATAAATGGCACTGTATTTCTCTACGTCTACCTTTGTTCAATTTTATTTAGGCTTTGAAGGAGACTAGCCTCTTCCAGCAAAATAACAATCTCCCTTCCACGTGACGACGAGGCTCTGGGGACTGAAAGATTCCCAGTATAACGAGTCTCGCACAGTAGAGCTGTCGAACGAGGAGTGATCCATGACTTGTTGCCCGCGGAGAGAATTAATCAGAAAGGCTGGACGGCGGAATATGTGGAAAGCAATGGCTAACAATTATAAAATGACTTGCAGTAACTTGTTACCTCCATCTAAATACCTGTTAATTTCTGGGTGACTGGCGTCTTAGTAATTAGCAATTCTTCCTAATTAAGTTTTTAGAAGCCACCTTATTTTCTGCAGTATCACTTTTCATCAGTTTTGTTCCTTCTTTCGAAATTGACAGTAGCCCTTATTCACCATAACTGGACTGTGGTTAGGTATAACCCCCTCAGAAATGAAGTTTTATCAGCTTGCTTGTTTCAGATAAGATATTTACCGTACCACGCCGGCCTAATTGCTTAAGTAAAAAGTTTCAAGCCTGTGTTAGTATCAACGCGATATGAAACGAAACAACGACCACGATTTTTGGACATGTGATCTAGAGAATTAAACATTATGCGTGTTTGACGTATGTCATAATTACTTCAGAGACGATTGATAGAAGTTCTCACCCCGTTGGCTCAGTTGGTTGTAGCACCGTGATGGTGTCCGTCGCTTACATGGGGTTACCTGCTGGTGGAAGAAAGTTTTATCAACAGGGCTTTGTCGGCAGGGTGGGAAATGTGGTGGTGCACAAATCCTACTCACCAGATTGTGCTCTAAATTCCTGGGTTAAACACCAAACCTATCTGCAGTGCATGTGGATTTAACGCATACGGCACTGTTGATTGTGATTCGTTTGTCGGAAGGGGACGCCATGTCTGGCGGCCCTTAGTGTTTTTAGGAAGAGAAGGCCTGAATCGGGAGCCTCCAGGTTTCAGCCTCTCTTATTGCTACCTCATTTCACACAACACACTAACTGGGGAAGGCAACGGGTAACCTCTCCTGTTCATCTTCCCACGAGAGTCTCCATGCAGAAGTACATCCTACTCGGGCATGACATCATAAGATGAAGGCTTGTGCATATCAAACTTTAATCTTAGTACCCACTAAGCTGGAAGAGGAAGGGCGGCAAAGAACTGGCAATAACTCAACGATGGCATTTTGAAGTGGTTTCGGTAAATTGTGAAAAACCAAAATTTAGGTGGCCGGATCGGAACTGGAACATGCGTTCTACCGAATGCAATCCCGCTCACCCACCAGGTTCGTTACAGGCACTTCTTCATAGGAAACTTCCTAACTCTGAAGTGGCGAAGTAGAATTGTAATTTTTATTTAACTGTTTCCGGTGTATCGTGCAATCCTCTGAACATTCTGTGATTGAATATTATCCGCTGGTGGTCAACAATCAAGAAACCCGTTATACATGTGTTAACGTAAAACTTTTTCTACGATTCTTCCCACAGACAGATCAACTTCTTTCCAAGTCGGTTCCTTTGGTCAACTTTGTGCAACCTACCCGGCCACTGAGATTTTCTAAATAAACTTAAAATTACTGTATCCAATTTTTGCTATATTGATCTGTACGAAATAGCAGTGAGTAGGTAAATTCGTGTGGTACTTGTGACCTGGTGCCAGAAATTCCCTTTTCCATTTATTACGCCTTAGTAACAACTAGACTTGCGATTTAACGTGTGATAAGATTCACGAAGCGTTCGTGATAGCGTACATATAACACACAGATCTTTGCTTGAAATGGATCAATTGTCCGTAAAAACCTATTATTCTCAGTGAAAGTGTCTTTTTTCTGCTTCTGGCTTTACGCCTCGTCGACGTCGAATCACTAAAGGATGGAAAAGGAATTCAAGCAAGGAATTCGGTCATAGTCTTTTGAAGTAACCATCCCGGCATTAGCATGGAGTAAATTAGGCAAATCATGGAAACCCCAAATCTGGATTGCCGGACGTGGAATCAAACCCGCCTCCTACCGAATGACCGAGCGTGGTGGTGTAACGGATAGCGTTCTGGCCTCGCATTCGGGAAGACGGCGGTTCGAATCCCCGTCCGGGCATCCAGATTTGGGTTTTCCATGGTTTCCAAAATCACTCCATGCAAATGCCGGGAATGCTACCTTCAAAAGGGCATGGCCGAATTCCTTCCCATTCCCTGCCCCCATCCTTTCTCGTCTCTAAAGACCTCGCTGTTGAGAGACGTAAAGCAGTTAAAAAAAAAAAACCTCCCGAATGAGAGGCAAGAGCGTTGAAAATGTGTCAAATTATAGTTTGTGAGTGACTACTACCAACAATGAGAATTACTCGATAATTAACTGATCCCCAGAACATGAGGGAAACGTTGAAATCTCAAAATGAAAGATAGTAAAAATGAAGTTAGCATAATAAAACAATGTGTATCGTTTATATTCTCTCTCACAAATACACTAAAACGAAACACTTGTATTTTTTCCCATCTCACCACTCCTTATATAAAGGCTTAAACAGAAAGTCGCGGAAATAATCAAGAAAAACCAGTACGAAAAACAACTGAGGTTGATATCACACAAACAAGCATCTAAGTGAGAAATTTTTTGGATTTCTGATCTATATTCTTAGAAAATTCTGCCACATAAATAAAAAAAGTTGCTGACACCAAAATAGTTGAAATCGTATGATTGATATACCATACTACACAATCATGTACTGTGGTAAATCAAATGTTTAAATGTATCATGAGTACATTTTACGTTATAGAAAACATTTTTGATTGACACGATGCATTTTGAGCTATGAAATAATGTGACTGAAGCTCAAAACACTTCCTTTTCGTAATTATTTCTCATGAATTCCCTCTACTCAAGGAGAAAGCAAAACCGTTGTTTTAGAAACGAACGAGTGAAGCGAAGAGAATTTTTCTTCTTGTACAATGAAAAAGACATGAACAGTGTACACTCTTTGGCAAAAAAATTGACTGTCGGCGCCTGAGTCTAAGTCCCTTATTTCGCACAATGTGGCATCATTGCCCGTATTCAACTCAGCGCCATCTGTTATTCATTTCCTTAAGTCAAGCCTCGAACAAAGCAGGAAGACTCCGCCCGCCCATTGACGATTCTTCTTGGTAGTTCATCTATCATTCCCCACATTTCAGTAAAAAGCTATTGACCGATCTCGAAACAACTAACGCATTTTCCTGTCCCTGGATTGACTGTAATATTAGGCAAGATATCGCCGACCATACCTCAATCGGACGAAATTCGGTTCCAGCTAGACTTTTCTTAAATTCAGATCGTGAAACATATCGTTAAAGTTGTAATTAACAAGATTGCAATAAAGCGCAGTAAAAATGAGGTTCAGTTATACATTTTATTCCAAATGATTAGCGTAAAACTATAACCATATTTATTTATATATTGATGTGGCTAATCAGTTGCAATAATGCAACACATAATGGGGTGTGTGGTCCGAGAAGTGGGTGTAAATGTTCAAAGATCCAGATTTTTAAGTTCTACAAAACTATTGAAACGATTATAAAGAGATTATTTCGGATAATTGTCTAATGCCAGTTGAATGAAACCGACTTCCGAGGCAGGATAAGGTTGTTTACCCACTGCACGAGCCGTCTGTCAACATGAGCTCCGTTTTGCTTGAGGCTAACCATCTAGTCTTGTAAACGCGTGGTCCTCGGTTCGAGTCTAGGTTTTCCAATTATTTTTTTGCGTTTATTTTAAACAAGTCGAACCTACAACTGCGTTATGCGTAAAATATAACATCGACTCTTACCTGCTTGCGTCAGGACATAACATACTTAAGGAAAGACTCATAACTGAGTGCTTCTTTAATAAACTGCACACGTAACTATGAAATCTATCACAGAGGTAAGACTGAAAGAAATCTTCTCGGGCTTCAACATCGTCGAAATAGTGTCGTGTGGTTACGTTAGGTGGACTATAACGAGTTCGCACCATCGTCAAGGAGACGAAAAACTAAATAATATTACTATACCAATTTCTTATTATGCGTCTGGATTTACGATTCGTCGACTTCTAAGTCGTTAAAGGTGGGAAGGGAATGGAGACAAGGTATGGGAAGGAATTCGGACCATGGATTTTCGAAGAAATAATCCCGCCATTCACACGAAGTGACTTGGAGAAACGAAGGAAAATCCAAATCTGGATAGCCGGATAGGAATTCAAACCCGCTTCCTCTTGAATGCGGGGCCATAGCATTAAAGCTCAGCCATTAGGTTCAGTTTTTCAATATCTTTCGTATTTGTTCTATGATGCCGTCCATAAAATTATTTAAAAAATCTATTGAAAAGTTAAAAATCGTAAATTAAAATATATGTGCAGAAGTGAGTTCATCTGATGAGAGCGGGGATATCAAAAAAATCACTGAAATCAGAAACGCAATTCAAATTTCATTTTCTCTCTCTACTCTTTTCGCCAATCTCTCTCTTTTTTAATTTTTTTGCTAGGGCTTTACGGCTCGTCGACAGCTAGGTCATTAGAGGCGGGATCGGATTGGGGCAAGAAACGGGCAGGAACTCTGCCATGGCTTTTTCAAGGAAGCATCCGGTCGTTCGCCTGGAGTGACTTGGGGAAACCATGGAAAACCCAGATCTGGATGCCCGGACGGGGATTCAAACTCGCGTCCTCCCAAATACGAGGCCAGAACGTTAACCGTTCACGCACCACACCCGGTACTTTTTTTTAAATATTTAGCAGCTATCAAAATCAAAGTGAATATAAGCTTCCTCTTATATGGAAGATATTGTCATATTAATCCCGTTGTTTAATGAAGTAGTATTAAACCAAAAATGACGAGCAAAATTGATCGGTTTGCTAGTAACCAAATAGGTAACATTTCAGTATTTTCGTAGAAATGTTAAAAAAAAAAAGAATCCAATTTACATTCTACTTGAGCAAAGACCTCAAACCGGATGCTAAAACTACAGAAATTTGCAGTCTCAATAAAATGTGGTAAAATAAGAAATTTCAATGTAGTTATGATCTAATTCTCTATAATATTTTCTCTTTTTTTTTTCAAGTATGTCTTTCAGTAAAGATTAAGAGGTAGTTGGAATGAAATTATCACGCTGAGCAATAACATAGCTAATTGTTACAAAATTTTATAAATCGGCGGTACTACTCTCCGCAGCTAGAGTGTAATTCTAAAATATTGTAGTAGACGGAAACGTAGTGTTTACAAAGCGTATAATACTGGTTTCCTTGTTTCTTGCCACACTGACATTCCCGCACTAAATTTCAATTTTATGCCTCAGTTTTCGTCCTACAATGTTCTGATTGAATGCCTATAAGACTTTGCAATATTTAAACTTTCCAAAGAAATTGTTGCTTGTCATTCTGAGACAGACATTATAATGTAAATTCTTTGGGTTGGAATAAAATATACAGTAGCTACAGTTTGAGTTTTGGAAAAACCGTGCCGCAAGAGAATCAATTCTTATCACCGATCAAGAAAACATAGTTACTTTCATAGCGTTTGTTGATTTAGGAAAAAAAGCTTTTGGTAATGTAAGGTGGGACAAAATGTTCAAAATTTAAAAAAAAAGTCAGGTCTTACGTATGAGATAGAAAAATATTTTAGAATTGATATAAGAATCAAGTGGCTATAATAAAAGTAGAGAATCATGAGAGTCACCAATCAGTCGAAAAGTGTATCAGATATGGTTGCAGTTCATCCTTACTAATATTCAGCTTATATGTGGAGGAAGCTATAAAAGAAGTAAAAGAGGAATTTGAATGTGGCTTCATGAAAAAGTAGTTTCAAATATTGACCCAGGAAGCAGAGAGATATTTTTAAAACCTTATGGTAACGAAGCATGGACTTCAGGAATGCCTGAAAGAAGGAAAATTGAAGAATTCGAAATGTGGTGCTATAGGAGGATGCTGAAAATTAAGTGGACAGTTAAACCACGAAATTAATATGTTTTGGAAATGATGGCTGACGAAAGAAGTTTGTGGAAAAATCGTACACAAAGAAAAAACAGATTCGTGGGTGGTTTTTTAATACATTTGGGATTGGTTATGTATGAAGCAGATAACGGTGGACGTGTTTTAAGAGAGGTGTTTGAGATGAAGGGGATAGTGCAAAATAAGAAGGGATGGTGGTTTATATCAAACCAATCGAGAGACTGACGACAGTAAAATAAGAGATAAGAGATGAAATAAGACAGAAGGTGCCGGCCGATTGAGACCTACTCCCCCCGAAACACATCGATGGGGCGCGACAGCTTAACGTCCAAATCCGGCGGACGAGTCACTGTCAGAAGTTCCATACGCGCTACAGAGAGGTTTGGGATTTAAACCAGGACTTTCGTGCACCATCTGATAATTAGTAATAATTCACCGCCACCGAAACATGTCCTAGTTCTAAAACGTTCTTCAACCACCGTAGCTCAAACGGTTGGCGCCGTATCTGACGCCGCGCATCATCACGGAGCTATAATGACCCGAACGAGTAAGTTGGCTATAGAAGTGTAGCATTTAAAAATCAACCTTTCACCTCCGTCACATGCTGTTTGATGCAGACGCGTAAATTCCAATGAGGTAGCTGACTCAATCTCATACCACTGCGGTGCAAGGACAATCTTCTATATATCTATCACCTTAGTAATATATGAATTTTATGAGCGGAAACAGAATATAAAGCATCCGCATCTTTAATTCCTTTAATTTATAGCTGCTAAAAATAGAAAAAAAGGGAGGATGGGTTGAAAATGAGAGAGAGACAGAAAAAAAAAATGAAATTTGAATTGCGTTTCTGATTTCAGAGATTGTTTTAGGAATCTCACCCCTCTCATCAAATTATCTCACTTCTACCGACATTTTATCATTTACGATTATTTAACTTTGCTTTAAGTAGATTTTTAAATAATTTTATGGATGTAATCGTAGACCAAATACGACTAGTAATGAAAAAGTGAAGCTAATGGTGTCGCATTCGGGAGGAGACGGCTTCGAATACCTCCACCTATCGAGATTTGGGTTTTCCAAAATCACTCCAGGCAAATGGTGGTATAGTTCCTTTAAAAAGCCAAGGCCGAATTTCTTCCAGTTCCTTTTCCGCAGTCCTTCCCCGCCTCTAACGACCTCGACGTTGACGAAACGTAGTGCCATAAGAAGGAAAAAAATTGAATGGGAAGGAGTCATTGTTAGTCGGGTTAATGCAAGCTGCGACCACAACAACTACTACTACTACAGCTACTGTAAAACGCTGAAAAAACTCAGAAGTTCAATTCAGAAACGAAGAAGACGAAATGTAAGCAAGGAAGCAAGCATTGCTCACGACATAGCTGGTCCACACGTTGCTTATCACACCGTCGATCTTCTGCAAAACTTTGGTTGGAAAATAATCACCCACCCATCATACAGTTGCAGACTTGGCCCACAGTGACTACCACCTTTTCCTAAGCTGCGAAAATATTTGACTGACTTAGATATTAAAGATGAAGTTCAATGCTTGCTCAAAGACATGAGGCGAGCATACATTCTTTTCCCTTTTTTGCTTATGGTTTTACGCGTTGTCGACATCGAGATCATTAGAGGCGTGAAAGGAGTTGTAGCAAGGATTTCTCCAATGGCCTTTTAAAGGAACCTTTCCAGTATTCACATAGAGTGATTTGGGGAAATCAGTGAAACCCAAATCTGGATGGCCGGACGAGGATTCGAACCCGCAACCTCCCGAATGAGAGGCCAGCGCGTCAGCGCTTATTCCACCACGCTCCATTATTTTTATAAACTGTCACTGCATCTACAAAATGCGTGTGCCGAATTGTGAAGATGGAGAAAAAATAAATGATTGCTCAATCTTTCCAAAAGAGTCGATCGTGATAAATTATTACGTGTTATTTAGTGTTATAAAGGTATTCTTCTTGGCCGAAGGAAATAGGAAGTTGGCACTTACTTCCTCTTAGACGTTGCCACATCTACTTCTTCCAGTGTTGCCACGATTTCTGACTTCTGGCAGTGCTGTGGTAATTTCCTATTCAAGGAAACGTATCTTACAGCTAGGCGGTATCAAGAGAACAGACACATTGCCTAAATAGAAATTTACTTTCCTTCCCCGTCTATCTATCATATTTTTATTTGACTGATTATTTCTGTTATAACAGTTTGATTCTTTATATAGATCATCATTAACTATTCAACTTGAAATGTTGTATCTTTATATATATATGTTTACTTTTATTATATATGGACGAGGTAGGTTTACGTAATGCAAAATGGTTGAACGGTTAAGCATTGGCCTGCGGAGGTGAGGGTACTGGGTTCGATCCCACCTCAAGTCGAGCATTTTTACATTGACTATCCCCTTCTCACTTGTTGTAAAATACATATCATATATGTAAAAGTAACATTATTATATTTTACATCAAATTGTTTAAAAACAAACTCCGATGAAAATATTTTTTTTATTAGTTCATAGGCCTCATTGGCGGTTAAAGGTGTGTTTGTGGAATTTAAAATATTGCTCATCCAATATAATGTGACGAGTTTAGTTGACTTTAGTTCCGTAAAGGCAGAGAGTGTGATTGGAGTTGTTGCTGTAGAGTTTCTCACTTCTGCACATATATTTTAATTTACGATTTTTAACTTTTCAATAGATTTTTTAAATAATTTTATGGACGGCATCATAGAACAAATACGAAAGATATTGAAAAAACTGAACCTAATGGCTGAGCTTTAATGCTATGGCCCCGCATTCAAGAGGAAGCGGGTTTGAATTCCTATCCGGCTATCCAGATTTGGATTTTCCTTCGTTTCTCCAAGTCACTTCGTGTGAATGGGGGATTATTTCTTCGAAAATCCATGGTCCGAATTCCTTCCCATACCTTGTCTCCATTCCCTTCCCACCTTTAACGACTTAGAAGTCGACGAATCGTAAATACAGACGCATAATAAGAAATTGGTATAGTAATATTATTTAGTTTTTCGTCTCCTTGACAATGGTGCGAACTCGTTATAGTCCACCTAACGTAACCACACGACACTATTTCGACGATGTTGAAGCCCGAGAAGATTTCTTTCAGTCTTACCTCTGTGATAGATTTCATAGTTACGTGTGCAGTTTACGAGTAAAGAAGCACTCAGTTATGAGTCTTTCCTTAAGTATGTTATGTCCTGACGCAAGCAGGTAAGAGTCGATGTTATATTTTACGCATAACGCAGTTGTAGGTTCGACTTGTTTAAAATAAACGCAAAAAAATAATTGGAAAACCTAGACTCGAACCGAGGACCACGCGTTTACAAGACTAGATGGTTAGCCACAAGCAAACGGAGCTCATGTTCACAGACGGCTCGTGCAGTGGGTAAACAACCTTATCCTGCCTCGGAAGTCGGTTTCATTCAACTGGCATTAGACAATTATCCGAAATAATCTCTTTATAATCGTTTCAATAGTTTTTTAGAACTTAAAAATCTGGATCTTTGAACATTTACACCCACTTCTCGGACCACACACCCCATTATGTGTTGCATTATTGCAACTGATTAGCCACATCAATATATAAATAAATATGGTTATAGTTTTACGCTAATCATTTGGAATAAAATGTATAATTGAACCTCATTTTTACTGCGCTTTATTGCAATCTTGTTAATTACAACTTTAACGATATGTTTCACGATCTGAATTTAAGAAAAGTCTAGCTGGAACCGAATTTCGTCCGATTGAGGTATGGTCGGCGATATCTTGCCTAATATTACAGTCAATCCAGGGACAGGAAAATGCGTTAGTTGTTTCGAGATCGGTCAATAGCTTTTTACTGAAATGTGGGGAATGATAGATGAACTACCAAGAAGAATCGACAATGGGCGGGCGGAGTCTTCCTGCTTTGTTCGAGGCTTGACTTAAGGAAATGAATAACAGATGGCGCTGAGTTGAATACGGGCAATGATACCACATTGTGCGAAATAAGGGACTTAGACTCAGGCGCCGACAGTCAATTTTTTTGCCAAAGAGTGTACATATTACATAATTACGTTGTTTTTCTCGGCGTTGAGAATATAAATCTTAATAAATAAACTACAGCAAAGCAATTGACTTTTTTTATTTATTGTTCTCCCATACGCGTTTCACTTCTTTTGCAGAAGCATCTTCAGAGGGTTTTTTCTTTTAATTACGTACAAAGGTTAAAAGTAGGTTATGTTGTGTTTGGTACAGTGAAATTATTATCTAACTTATAATCTACTTACATTTTGTAGTCTATTGCATTTGTTTTTGCTCCATTCTCAGCGTCAGTGCTTTTGCATTTTTGGTGAGAAGTGTCATTATTCAGATTCACAACACGGCACTTTATAGCAATATATGTGTTTTTCTTTGAGAATGGTCGTTCTGTTTTGTTTACTAAGTATCGAGTTTGTGTGGTTATGCGGTGTTGTTTTGTTTTTTTCAATCTTCCATTTTGATTGGCAGTTTTTTCAAATGTAGATGATTTCAGTGGTTTTTTGTGGTTTTGTCTGTCCTTGTTTATTGTTGTTTTGCCTGTGACGATGTTTCTATTTTATTTTAGTTTCAGTGTTTTGTATAGTGTTTGGTGTGTGATGTTTGTGTATTCATTTATTATTCGTTTTCCTTCTGTTAGTGCTTTTTGTATGTGATAGTTCTCTTGGAATGTTAGTATTTGTGGTTTGTTGTTGTTTATGGTGAGTATTTGCATGTCTGAGTCAATATTTGTTGGGTGGTGGTTGTGTTCTTGTAAGTGTTCTGCAAATGTTGAATGCTTAGTATATCAATTTCACAACGGAGAAAGAAACAAATGGTAAACTGAACTTCCTTGACATAACCATAACAAGACACAAACAGCAATACTCATTTCAGATTTACAGAAAACACACCACCACAGACATGATAATAGGAACTGGCTCAAACCATCCACAAACTCATAAAGAAGATGAAATTAGACACATGCTCCATAGACTGAACAAAATCTCACTTAATAAAGAAAACTACACACTAGAACTTAACACAATATCTATAGAGCCAACAAAAATGGACACAAGGAATGCAGGGTACACCAAATAAACAACAAAATTATAAGACAAATAAAGAAAACTTCACACAATACAACCCGATCATCACACCACAGTAGAACAACTCCAGATAACACACCACATACACAACAAAATAGAAAGAAATGGCATGTGATGACATACATCAACAAAGACACATATAAAATTGCAAATATATTCAAAAAACAGGGACTAAAAATAGCATTCAAAGTAGACAACACAACACATAAAAACATTAAAAATAACACACAATCCAATAAATATCACAACTCAGGAATATACAGGCTAACATGGAATGAATGTGAAGCACAGTACATAGGACAAACATGCAGAAAATTGGAAACCAGATACAAGGAACATATAAGAGCTCTAAAATAAAATAACCATTCAACATTTGCAGAACACTTACAAGAACACAACCACCACCCAACAAATAATGACTCAGACATGAAAATACTCACCATAAACAACAACAAACCACAAATACTAACGTTCCAAGAGAACTATCACATACAAAAATCACTAACAGAAGGAAAACGAATAATAAATGAATACAGAAACCTCAGACACCCAACACTATACAAAACACTGAAACTAAAATAAAATAGAAACATCGACACAGGCAAAACAACAATAAACAAGGACAGACAAAACCACAAAAAGCCACTGAAATCATCTACATTTGAAAAAACCGCCAATCAAAATGGAAGACTGAAAAAACAAAACAACACCGCATAACCACACAAACTCGATACTTAGTAAACAAAACAGAACGACCATTCTCAAAGAAAAACCCATATATTGCTATAAAGTGCAGTGTTGTGAATCTGAATAATAAAGACACTTCTCACAAAAAAAAAGCATTGATGCTGAGAATGGAGCTAAAAGAAATGCATTAGACAACAAAATGTAAGTAGATTATAAGTTAGATAATAATTTCACTGTACCAAACACAACATAATTTACTTATAACCTTTGTACGTAATTAACAGAAAAAACCCTCTGAAGATGCTTCTGCAAAAGAAGAGAAACGCGTATGAGAGAACAATAAATACAAAAAAAAGTCAATTGCTTTGGCGTAATTTATTTATTAATATTATCAGCAATTGAGGAAAATGATCCACAACATCCAGATAATATAAATATTGTTCTCCGGTGACTAGCTGAGTTATAGGAGTGTTATAATTACACAATAATTCGGCGCTCTCAACGTTGTCGCCATCTTCTGGTGAAGTCAGGAGATGACGACACTCCTATAACTCGGCTAAGTCAGAAGATGGCGACAACGATTGAGAGCGTCGAAATATTGTGTAATTATAACACTCCTGTCACTCGGCTAGTCACCCGAGAAAAATATTTATATAGTCTACATATTAACAGGTGGAGGCATCTAGATGAATACTTCATCGGATACAGAACAAACAGAACGTCTTTCTTGCAACGTTGTTATGCTGATCTGTCAGAGCCGCCAGGCAGTCTGTCGTGGAGCAACAAACACCAGCGTGGGAGCACTGTCTTGCGGAGAAGTCAGATCCCAACGTCTAAATAATTGGCAATATTAACTGTATAACAAGTAATGATTGCTGCCATTTCACGTAAAAGTTAGTGGCAAATTGTGGCGCCAGTATTGTAATCACAACAAAAGCTACAGATTACATTATCTACGCTGTATGGTTAACTCGTCTACCTATACACTCTGTAATCGAGGAAACTGTGAGTGGTTGAGGGTGTTTTGCACCAACATTAATCTCTTTCTTCTTCTTGCACTCATCCCGCTATTGCGTTGTCGACTTTTTCAGGATGTGACATATTGGGATTTGGCCAACTTGTCGCTGAGTCTGACTCCTCCCGGGGGCAGTGTTGTGTTGCCATCTGTCTCCGAAACGTGTAACTATGTTATGTGTGCGTAATTTACTCTGTATAATGTGTAGTGTAGTTTATAATGCGGTGATTAGGGATCGTCCCGGCATTCGCCTTGGTGATAGTGAAAAACTGTCTAAAGGATACAAAGTATATATACAGGCAGCACTTTGGCCATTTGTTTCCTTTGTATTATGTATACTTTAGTTGCAGCCTAAATATGTTGGTGGGAGAAGTATTTCGTTGTGAATGTGATAAGGTTTCGCACGTTAGTGAATAAATCAAACATAGTACCTGGTCCTATACGCTGTACTAAGTGCTGTCGCCAAGTGTCATAAAACGCGTAGCTCTTTTCTGTACATTCTTGACATTGTTAATTAGGCCTTTGCGATACGGATCAAATACAGCTGTACCGTATCCCAGACGAGAACGTTTAACAGTTAAGTATTTCCATTGCAGATAGCTTTCAATTCTTCAAAGTTCTAGCTTTGAAGAAGACTCTAGAATTAGCTACACCCAGACCGGACTTTATATCGCTTTGTACTACTACACCAAAATACTTCAAGGAATCGGCATTATCAAGTGTTGAACAGTTCACTTTGTACACAAGGAGAAGCGAAGTTTTTTTTTTTTCCTATTTGCGTTACCTGAGATTTGTTTACAATTTACTTTAAGCTACTGTTTGCGGCACTACGACGAAATAATGTCGACATCAGGATGAATTTCTAAATCGTACGCAAAACTCCTTACCTTCCAGTAGATAACATCAACATAAAATTTTAAATGGCTATTAAAATTGTTTATAGCACAGTTTATAAGAATATGAGCGTTTCCTCTGCCTCTACGCTTTGTCGACACCGAGATCATTATATGCAATAGATGATAGATAGATTTTACTTTTCGGGCTTGACGGCTCGTTGACGTCCAAGTCATTAATGCCGGGAAAGCATTTTTTGGCGAGGAGGGGCAAAAAAACTGAAAGGAATTCAATCATGCCTTTTTGAATTAACCTCCTCGGCATTCGCCTTGAGTGATTTCGGGAAATCATGGAAAGCCTAAATCAGGATGTCCGGACAGGGATTCGAATCTACGTCCTACCGAATCCGTGGTCAGAACATTACAGCTCATCCAACACATTTGGTTTAATAGACATCGCCAAATGAGTCGAATACAAGCGAAAAATTCTAAGTACCAAGTAAAAAAGACGGGAGATGTCCGTGATATCTAAAGGTTAATACATACGTTTACCCACTACATTGTCCTAATATCAAAAAACGAATCAATTAATACTAACTGGAAGGAATCAGCCAAGGAGTTACTCAACAGCTTACTTCAGCACGAAAGACCAGAGGAAAACAGCAACTGACAATACCATGCTCTACCATGAAATCTGGCTACCCTATGTTCGTAGCGTCATGCGCAGCAACGGTCTACTGGACAAGATAGTAACAGCAAATAATTCTCTGAACACGGAAAAGGCACCAGAACCAGATAGAATCCGGGATAAGGGGCTCCACAAGTAACCACAACACTGTGATGGATGTTTAGTGAATATCTTAGGGAAGGAAAAGTAACGAGCATCTGGAAGCGTAGCAATGTTGTAATAGCTGAGAAAGGAGACGATAAATACCTCTTCATACCAAAATCATACACCTCGATCTGCCTATTATACGTGTTAGGGAATCAATTGGTTATTGGTCATTATTCATATCTAGGAATAAAATAACAGTTGATAAAAGATGGTATTTTCATGTAAGTGTTACGGAAGGTTTAGTAAAAGTACTAAGCAGAAAGCTTCAAGATTTTAGAACAGCTAGAGGAATAAAATTATATTAGTACTAGCTGACCCGGTCACGCGTTGCTGTGACTTACTAATTATAGTACGTTGGATTAATGTTATTCTAAACTTCCTCAAGTAGTCAAATTAATATTCACTAATAAAGACAAAAACATTGTAGTCGATTTGGAAATTCAAATGTAATTGGTAAAGAGTTACGGAGAGTTGAAATTAAGGACAAACGATCATAAAAATTTTTAATTTACATTTCATTACAAATTACTTAATTGAAATTATATAAAAATTGATATTTATAAAAAAGTATTTTTTATTTATTTATATAAACTGAAATTTCAGTTATATCTTCAGCCATTCTGTTTTTATATTTTTCCCACAAACTCGAAGATTGTGTTGGATAACATGTTGTCAAAATAATTGCAAACAGTTTGACGAATACTATTCGGCGTGGCTGTCAACGCTGCATCAGCAAGTATCAGGTCCCAATAATTTCCGTCTACCAGCAGCTGCAACTCGCGACATGCATCTTGACATGTATTGAACACTCGACATGTATTGAACACTCGACCATTAACTGTTCGTAAATATTCGAAAGAAGCTGGTCCAGGAATATTCACCAATAACAAACGCTGAAAGAAACATTCACGTTGTTTTGGATGCAAAGTCTTTGCTTTGAATATGCCAGCGATCGAAGGATGTGGCTCTCCTTGTTTACGTGGCTACCATTTTTTACCTAATTTGTTCCATGAAAATTAGCTTGGAACATCGGTATATAATAATGTTTTTGCGAATTGGCGGAACACATCAGATTTTTGACACGATGTGAAAAATTCAGTTTGTGGTTTGTCGTTTTTGGTGGCTCAAGTATTCTTTGGAAAATATTTTCTTCGGTGAAATATACACGTTGATCGTATTCAAGATGTATTGCAAGATGCTGGATGGAAGGGTCTCTTTCATGGATGCGAAAACTAAAAATATGCCAGATAGCTTCGTTGCTGTTGATGTATCTACCTATTTGGTATCGTGTTATTTCGTCATTTTTATTTACATTTTGAACTTCAAATACGGCCAAATCACTGCCTTTATTAACATATTTACAAACGTACTTAATGGATTTTACAGAACTGCAAAACTCGACGTTAATATGAGCCTTATACGTTTTTGAAAGCAATGGAGAGTATGGTACGACCCACTGATTGTCAATTTCAACTTGGTTTCTAGAATTTGACATTCGCATTGTAAATGTTTGGCCACCATTCTCAGCGTTTCTGCGGCGATACAACGGATAACCATCGATATCCGTAATAGTATCATTCGTATATTCCTTTGGAAAACGCTTCTTACATTTTCCACCTTCCATGCATGGCGATGTCATGTTAAAAGCACCGCACGGTCCGTGGATCTAGTGACTGGTAACAATATCAAACAATTCTTGATCAATTAATGGGTCCGGAATTTCGGCTAAAATTATTTGATCAATTTCTTCTGGACGGATTTTAACTTCAAGCCAAATCAAAATGTGAGAATGAGGCAAACCTCGCTTTTGCCACTCAATCAAATACAGATTGCAACGTGTGTTACCGAAAACTGAATGTTTTACGATTAAATCAATCAATGGTTTTAATTTTTGTTTGAACACACGTGCCGTGACATCATGACGATGCATTGATTGATAACCTGGTAATAGCAAAGTTTACATTTCCTCCCAATTCCGATTACATGTAAATGTAATAAACAAATCTGGACGACCATAATGACGTACGTAAGTCATCGCATCGCATTCCTGCATGTTCCGTGAACTGTCGATGTAGCTTGAAGGCAAAATAAATGCATTACCGATTTCATTAGCGTTAAACTTTTCATAAATATTGCCGATAATAGTATCTCGTAAGAGGATGTATTCCTCCGATCGTAATTTAACCTGGTTGTATCGAATAAATCGCAAATGCTTGTTTTACACCTTGGCGTACATATCCACGACGTATTGAAGGCACAGTTGACGATATCGAAGGATATAGTTATCCTAATTACGTCTAATCATCAATCGGGGGGCGTAGTACATCATTGAAGTAACTTTTTTATTTGTTTTATTACCTTAAAAATAATAAATTAAATAGTAAAAAAAAAAATAAGAAATCAAAATAGTGGGCCCGCTATAATCCGGCCCCTGGTCGGAATACTGCGGTTCTACTGTACCAATAAAATAACGAATTAAATAGTTGAATATTAAATTTACCAGCAACTGGATCACGCTGTTTGATGTTGATGTGATATTCATTCTGCCCTTGCCAGAATATCAGTGGATACTGGAGTGCGTCATACGAACGGTGTAGATCCGAAATTTTACTAACAGTTCTATCTTGACGTGTGACTTTCATCACCTGAGCCACCATCCATAAAAACTGCAACTTCATCTACGGTTGGCGCGTTGAATCTGCCAGCGTATTCTCCTGATGGTAATTTGTCAGCTTTGATGACAAATTGATAGTTGTCATTTTTTAATTGTGGCGACAAAATTGAATAAGTTGATTATTATTTTCCAAACAATTTTCCAACAATACCACAATTGCTCTCTCTTCTGTTTGTTCGATGAAATTATACTGGCACATAGTTTTCAAGAGTTCCTCACAATTTCCAATAGATTTGGAAAAACTTCGGGTCATCGTTTGGCATCGGTATCAACGACCCAATCTTATGGTACACCTGGCCTTGTATTTTGAATTTAGTTTCAAAATGACGTCCATCAGATGTAAGATCTCAAATTTTTGCTGCTCCAAAAGACGTCATCTGGAACAAAAAATTGAATTTGCGTGTCTTGCGCAGAAACAATTTCGAATCGTTTGATTCGCCAGCAAGAAGGATTGTAAATGTTCTGGCGGATTGGGTAGTGGTAATAATACATCTTTTCCTGATGCACAATACATGCCGGCTGCTTCATTGTGGAATTTCAACGCCTGATAATACTGGCATATTTTGCTCACTGCACCGATTGCAGTTTTTGAATGTGCAGAGTAATCAATGGCTGGTGCATATTGGAACGCAAGACGAACAAATGATACACGTGTTAAAGCACGGCTGATTTACTGTCTCTCTCGTTCTCTTTCTCTAAATGTAGCTATGTGCTGTTCTCGTGCCGCTCTTGTTTTTTATATATTCTGTCACAGACGTTCATCACGCTGTTCTTGAGATTCTTGCATACGATGCTCAGCTGTCCTGATTCTTTGAACTTCCTTACTTGCCGCGATTTGTGTTGCTGATTGATGAGCTCTCTTGTCGTGCGTCTTGCCTCTCTGCTACACGCATTGTCGAGGTTAGATTCTTTGGCGACATTTCACTGAAAAATATTTGAATTACAACAAAAAGTGCCTTTCTGAAAGCCTTAAAATTAGACACTATAATACAGTGGTGAAACCGGAATTTTTGGGTCCATTGAAAAATACAGTAAAATGGAAGTTAAGAACTAATGAGGAAATATAAAATAACATTGAAAAAAATAACAGAAAAAGATGAATGATATTTTTGATACATTTATAGCATGGATGACACCAGGCTTTAAAGAGGTTTAGAAATATTTGAAACGAAATAATACCAGTGAACCGTATGGAAAGAAAATTTTTACGATAGCAGACTTTGAATATGGCAGGATTCAAAGATAGAGAGGAGTGCAATAATGAAGGAGTACTGGGGAGGAAGAAAGAAAACAACAGGAGAGGAATTGAAATTGACACGTGGAGTCTAGCTGACCATAACAAAAAGAAGAAGAAAAATGTTAAGTTAGCGAGAAATGCTTACACGATTCGAATTTATCGTAACGTTTTCTTCAATGTTATATTCATGTGTGTAATTACTTTGTCGGTAGGTATAAAGACACACAAACGATGAACAACAATACAGTATAATTATAACACAATACACAGCACAATTAAAATTGAAGAAGCACACATATGGCGTGGAATAGACCGTAGCATAAATAAATCGAAATACAACGCCATCTACTGGATGGTTCGATAAATTAACACACCGCCATCTGTTAGGAATAAACTGTAGCATAAATAAATTGAAACAGAACGTGATCTACTGGATGATTACCCAACCTAGCTAACCAAGTGTTGTATAGATAAGTTAGCACATCACCATCTGTTAGAAACTTATGGAACTATAATAATAATTACGTGTGGTCGTAATGACCTGGTGACATGGTTTCTACTGGCTGGGCATTCTGCCCCTATCGTAGCCGCCTTTACCTAGCCCGCCCATCCTGCCTTGTACAGGGGACCTATATTTTAACGTCGAATCCGAACCACAGTACCGTCCTGGCGTATTTCACCTCATACAGCATGCTGCGCCGGGGGTTAATGCCGGGTTAAGTGTCTATAAAAATCCTCGCTGTGACACGGACTCGACCCGGGGACCTTTCCATCTCCAGTCATACGCCCTAACCACTTAGCCAGCAGACCGCTTAGCCTTGGTGGCTTACAAATAATTACAAACCATTGTCCTATGACAAACATTTAATGAACATTTATTTCGCAAATAATAAATATTGAGGTCTATAATGCAGATAAAAACTATCCTATCTTTTAAGTTGGACTAAATCACACACATTAAGCCAAATTTCATCTAAATTGGTTATGTAGTTTCGGAGTTCATCCCGGACGAACATCGTGACACGAGATTTTTATATATATAAAGATGGATTTATGTCGGATAATGCAATAAACCCAGCCATCGAAATTGTAGAAGGAACAGAGAAGAAATATGTAGTGAGAATTTTGGTTGACATCTCGGGGACTTTCAACAACCTGTGATGGCCCACATTCTTGTAAGACTCGGGCAAATTTGTTGTCCAGCGCAGTTGTTCTATAGTCTCAGAGACTCCTGCAATCATAGAAATGACACTATCAAATCAAATCATTGTATGACATTGTTGACTGGGAGAGAGTTTTCCTAACATCGCCATCACAGGAGAAACAGACAAAAGTTTCCGCAACCAGAAATTCAAGGATTCAACGTAATCCTGAATTACTAGTGCTGGTTGACTTCGCAAACGATCTTCTTCTACTAGTTGAGGGTAGTCAAGATCTGAAATTGAAACGAAGAGTGAAAAGGTGTTAAAAATTCTTCCTTAGTTGTGTGCTGACGTGAATCTGGATCTTGCGCCGAATATGAAAAGTTACATTGTGTTCAGAGACAAACTGAAACGAAATCCCATCATAAAAATAGATGATTCGAAAATTCGCATTAGTCCTGTTAGGCCTGCAGCTTCATGAAACAGAAATTTTCGAGCTCACCTGGACAAATTCACTTCCCAGAAGATCTAGAAGATCTTTGCTGACAATGAACCAGGGCCGTCGCTATTTCGGGCCCGGGGTAAAATGGGCGACCTTTTTTTTTTTTTTTTTTTTTTTTTTAGCTCTACAAAATGACCAGGCGACAATTGAGGTTTTCATGGCCTGAGGGCCCCTAAGTCGGTGATCGGTCCCCCATCAGCCGGCGGAGCCCGGGTACTTTTGACCCGCTTAGCCCCCCCCCCCCCTAACGCCGGCCCTGCAATGAACAGAAACATAAGTATAGGTCAGACAGTTGACAGTAAAAGCATATCACAACGTCATACTTGCATCAACAGCGAGCGATTGGACCAAGCACCTCTGGAAGATAAAGCCGAGAGAAAGAATCCGAAGACTAAAAGGAACAATACCAATCAGGCTTACCGGTTAAGGAATTGTGGAATGTAGTGATTGAGGAATGGCAAAATGGGTGGGACACTAGCGAAACTGTTTGTAAAACGTACTACATGTTCCCATCTGTAGCTAAAAGCAAAATTATCCGTCTCGGAAGGAATGTGAGGTCAGTTTTTTTTTTTTTTGCTTATGGCATTACGCCTCGTCGACGTCTAATGGGGCGGTCATAAATCACGTGAGGTGAAATAGGGAGGGGGGTCTAGGGAAAAGTGGGGGTGTTACCGGCGTTTGGAATGTATCAAAAAGTTGCCTAGGCAATTTCTAGGTGGGGGGGGGGTCTCACGGACCAGATCTCACCAAAGGGGGGGGGGGGGGAGGGGTCGGACCAGATCACACGAAGTCTCACCAGAGGTAGGAAAGGGGGGGGATCCGGAAATCCGGGAAAAAACACCTCACGTAATTTATGGATACCCCCTAAGTAGTTAGAGGTGGGAAAGGACTGGGGACTAGGAATGGGAAGAAATTCGGCCTTTTGAGGGAAGCATACCGGCATTCACCTGGAGTGATTTGGGGAAACCATGGAAAACCCAAATCTGGATGTACGAACGGGGATTCGAACCCACGTCTTCCCGAATGGGAGGCCAGGGCGTTACTGCTTACCCACCACGCTCGGTCTGAGGTCAGGAACCGACAAAGACATGCAACATGGCAGACGAGACTAACCTCCAGTTTTCCTTTTGAGTGACTTGTGGAGTCCCCCATGTATTCCAGGAGGGCAACTTCCTAAAGAGCTGGAGGTCACCGCTGCAGTCGATTCCTGGAGAGAGAATTACGGCCGGAGTCAAAGTCCAGGTTGTAAACTGCTGGAATGTGTATTGTTCGACTGGCCATCTGGGCGTTCGAAGACTACTGACGAGTTCGAAGAATAAATAACATAGTTAAAATATAAACTTATATATCTGTTAAAGGTAGTTTTAAAATGCATGAGTACTAAGGATATATATATAGTTTGCAAATGGACCCTATCAGATCAAGAATAAGCCTAGATTCTCATCTTGGCTTTGAATTAAGAATGTGTATGATGTTTCCACTGCCCAATTAAAACCGGCGATTGTCAGTTCCTGGAGCAAGTTGGGAGGCTGATGTTTTTAATTCTTGAATTTACGTTTTTTATGATATGTGCATTTTTGTTTGTGAAATATGTAGTTAATGTGGCGGAGATTGGGGACTGTCCCAGCAGTCGCCTAGGTGACTGGGGAAAACCACTTAAAACATTAATCAGTATGGCCGGTGCACGGCGTCCTGGACCTGGTGCCGTTGTACCTCCCCAGTATAGTACTGTCGGGTTTTATATGCATATATTATATTTAGATGTTTAAACTAACATTAATTTCCTGAACTAGTTGCTCTTGCAGTCACGGTGCTTTATATACACAATTATAATTACTTTTTTTCTACATTATTGGCTTTCAAGTAAATAAAACGTAGTGGTTCAGTTTAGCCTCTAAATGCTAGGTCAAGGTGTATAATATGCATATATAAACAGATACAAGACTACTGATTGTCTATACGTGTTATTCCTGAAAACTAAAATCAAAATATCGCCGACTATGGTGGTAGATAAGTTAATCCATGCATTATACGTGCTGCTTAGTCAAGCATCGTATATATAAAAAGCTTATGAATTGCATATTTCCTAACCGATGAATAATGAAGCTATCTTTTTTTTAAAAAAAGAAATCTTTTTTTATAAAAAACACTGTGTTACCAGAAATATGGATGATTCTACAGAACAACAGCAAAATCTGGATGTGATTATAAACGATAATAAAGTGAAGAAGAAAGATTTTGGACTAAATGTAAACCAAAACAAGTCAAAAGTGATGAAATGTAGCAGAAGTTATAACCAGGGCAGGCGTTAGGGGGGGGGGGGGGTAAGCGAGTCAAATGTACCCGGGCCCGCCGGCTGAGGGGGGCCCCGATCACCGGCTGCAGGCTGCAGGCCAAGAATCCGCCCATTGTCGCCCGGATAGATTGTAGAGTTAAAAAAAAGGTCGCCAATTTACCCCGGGCCCGAAATTCCTAGCGCCGGCCCTGGTTATAACAGTAATAGTGAATTAAATATAAAAAATAGGATCAGATGCAATAAAAGAAATAAACGAATTCTTCTACTTAGGATGGCCGAAGCAGGAATTATGTTAAAAGCAGAATAGCACTAGCAACATGAGCTTTCATGAAAATGAGAAATCTTTTAGTTTTAAATATTGATCTAAGACTCAGATCACATCATTTTATGGCAGCGAAGCATGGACTTTAGGAACACCAGAAAAAAATAATATTGAAGCATTTTAAATGTTTTTGATGCTGAAAATTAAGTGGACTGATAAAGTACGAAATGAACATGTTTTGAAAATGATGGATAATAAAAGAAGCTTGTGAAAGAGTCTTACAGAAAGAAGAGACATGTTGGTGGGTCACATTTTAAGTCATTGGGATTAATAATTTGTTAGTAGGGGGAACAATGGAAGTAAAGAATTGTAGAAATAGACAAACATTAAAATATATAAAGCGGATAGTTGAAGATGTAGGTTGTAGGAGATATATGGGGATGAAGAAGTTGGAAGATAGGAAGGAATGCAGGATTGCATCAAACCAGTCGAGAGACTGATGATAGCAAAACTAAAGTGAATATCAGAGAGTAACACAGTAGTGCTCAAAAACCGTCAAACCTCTTCTCTCACACTGCAAATTATACCATCATATATCTACATTCATGTGAAAGAATGTACGATTAAGCCATATGATTCTCTCGCGAGGCAATCTTTTAATTGCTTTCTCTTTTTGCAGCTGAGGGCTCAATGTTGGAGACAGAAACAATATGGAAGATACGAACTACAGAAATGCATATCACACCTTGTGTTACGCACGAAATGCCTAGAAGGTCATCTAGCAACAGACACATCTTGCCAAGAATACATTAGGAGATAACAAATAGAAGAAATGGCCATGTTTACTGATATAAAATCTAACCAATCAGGTTATAAGTTCAATACAAGCAGTTACAAAAATGCAGTCGCCCAAACACTAGCACAGCATAAATCCAATATCCATCCTAGCACCTCCGGCTCATAAGCATATGAAAACAGATGATGATAATTTCCCCATCAAGAACTGCTACATGTCCATAACGAAGTACAGGAGTATCGCCACTCAAACGTAATAACACCTTCGCTATCTCAGTGGAAATAAAACGACGCAAGCGGCTCGCCACAGCGGATTACAAGAACTCCCAATATGAGAACGGGCAATGCTCTCAGGCCGTCGCACTGCCAAATGCAACCAATTATTTCAGACTCAAATGCAACAGTACACAATAAAATAGCAGCAGATGAGCAACCGGTCACATGAAAGGTGTTTAGGAGATTGTATTGTGATGACTCAGGTCGGAATGTCTTGTATGAAACATTTACGGCCGCGATTTAATAATTGTTCATGTGCAGAGCACATTATTTGAGGCAGATGTTTGGAACCGTCTTTACAGATGTTTGTGACTAAGCGTCGAACAATTCGTTTTCCGAGTACCTCTGCAGAGCAGGTGGGATCCTTTTGTGTGAAATAATCCTATCATCTGCCAGACTGCACCGGGCATCTTCGGGACACCTGGTCACCGGAAAAGGAATTTGAGCAAAAACTTGCCTACCTACAGCGAAACAAATTGGCACCTGCGTTTGCCGTATATCTATACTCTGCAATTAACAAAATTGTGGGTAGCAGAAAATGCTTTCCACCGGAACTAACTCTGTGAATTCCAATCGCGAATAGCACGAGGAAAGGAAGAATTCATATGTGCATCCGTACGCCTAATTTCTCATGTCATTGCGACCAGATAGCTTGGTAGAAGAAGTATTTCGTATCAATCGCAAATGAAAGGTGTTGATCACATGTTTGCCTGTAAATAGAATTGAAACCTACGTCGTTTGTCCGCCAGACAATCCCAGCCCAATCTATGTATCAATTCCGTGACGCTTTCGTAAGGACTGTGGCAAGGAATCGAGCAGCTCTTCTCTGTACTATCAATCATTCCCTTGCCATACGGATCTTAAATCGCACAACAATAGTCCAACTTCGGACGCACGAAGGTTTTGTACGCTATCTCCATTGTATAAGCGTTGCGGGTCTTCAAAATTCGACGAATAAGCCGCAGCCTATAATTAGCCCTAGCTTAAGTTATCTAATATATAAAAATGAATGTTTGTTTGTTTGTCTTCTATGCGTTTCTATATCATTCATCCTATTGCGATGAAATTTTGGTGAGTTATTATTTGTGTGCCTGGGAATGTTTCTGACCAAAAACAATTAAAATAAAAAACCCACCCCCTCTCCCCCTACGCACCCACAGTTTTGTCCGATTTATGTGGAATTTTTCACGTGTATACTTTAATACAAACAGAAAAATACTGTCTACATTTTGGCCTTCTACTGAGTTCGCTGACTGTATACATTTGTTCTGCAGAACCCTTCTCCACTTTACACCACCCACTTAACTTTTGTCAATGTTCTTCATACAAACGCACATTTTTTATCCGATTTCGATGGAACTTTGCATACATATACTTTAAAACAAATAGAAAAATACTGTTAACGTTTGGTTCACAAAATGTAACCCTTCTTCTGCTTTCCCCCGTCTCCTAATGTTTATCGATATTATTCATAGAAAGACATGGTTTTAATGCGATTTTGCTAGTAGTTAGTACACGTATATTGCCCTACAAGGTGGTCTGGTAGCTCAGTGATTAAGGCCTTCACTTCCCAAACTGCCTATCGCCGGATGCGGGTTCAAATCCCAAGGGGAACAGGAATTTTTAAGAGTCGAAGTTGATCGTATGAGTTACGTCGGGACGTTCCGTGGTTCGGATTGACACAATAGCTTAGTTCATCTCTTTCGGGTTATGGTCTAAGTTTTTTTTTTTTTTTTACTTTAATACAAAGATAAAAATACTGTGTACATTTGGTTTTAAGAAACCTAACCCCTTTTCTCCTTCATCCCAACCCCTTAATTTTTGGTGACCGACTATAAGCGCTCAGGTGACATAAGCGCTCAAGGGTAGCCTTCCTGGAAGGACGGTCTATAATCCCGTACCTTCCTGGAAAGACGGTGTCGCCGGAATAAACTCACTGTGAAGCCCTGATGGCCTCTAAGGCTACGTGAGCATTGGGGATTTATTGGCGGGCGATTAAAGACCAATTTTTCAAGCAACACAAATATCGAAAACTGATTTGAGAGATTGAAAAATGTCCAATCTGCCATTTAAATACGGAATAAATTGTATTTCTTTACTATTTTTAGTTCCGAGTATTCAAAAATATCGACCCATCACCGTTTAGCAGTTAACATTCGAAATGGAACATACTAATGTGTTGTTAAATAGCTAACAGCTAATCAGTAGCAGGTAATATTTATTTATTAATTGTTATATGTACTGTCCCACTTTCCCGAAACTCTTTTTACTTGCAAAATAAATAATCTATGTTCTATGTTAATTTTTATATTGAACAACATTATACATTTATAACAAAACAATTTGATAAAATAAATGAAATTTTCTTATCTGGAACATCTTGAAATTTTCGTTCTAGTAACTTTTGACCAGTACAGTTATTTTTTGAACCTAACTACACACAGACGATTCATATCTCGATAATGTAATCTGACATCATTTGTTGCGACCTATTTTTCTATCGCAGCTACAGAAAATCGCTAGAATGCGTTTAGCCTAAAGACTTCATGAAGTCATACATTTTCCAGTAGTAATTCAGTAAATTTCTAATACTTAATAAATCATTTTAATAACTGATTTCCATAATACTTTTTCCAGGCTTTTTCCTGGCTTAGTGACTGAAATGCACGTAGCACACAATCGTTTAAGGCGTGTTTAAAATCAGCTTTAATTAAGCTTCGTCAGTATTTATTTATTTACATATTTACACTGTCTCTTTAATTACATTATTTTCATTTTGTGTGTGTTAAGAAAGCAGGTCTAGGTCAGCTTTTGTAAGTATTATATTGCTTTCAAACAAGACCTAATATCACCGTTTTCCTCATAATTTTTTACAGTTTTCTCCAAACATTAATCTAATTTAATATAGGAGCTATTCCTCTTTTTCCCAGCAAGATTCCTTCATAATGCACGGCAGATTTACCCTTATTAGTATTTAGTTGTTAGCACTTCCATGACGACAAACTAGAAATACTTTCACAGTTGAACTGTATAGCACAAGTGGCACTGCAGCCAATAAACTTCACTGTACGAATTACACGAAAGTAATAAGAGCCTATACAGATGAGCTGTGCTAAATATTCAGGAAGAATTTTTCTTGGAATTCTCTACTGCAGGTAGGCGAGGGTGGGTGATTATACGAGGCGCATCCAGAAAGTAAGTTCCGTTTCAATTTATCTCCGCTGCAGCATTGCGATTGCAGTTCCGCACATGCGCTGTAGACGATGTGTATCAAGGGGAAGAACGTGCACCATTTGGAGATCGCTGTCAGTTACGTACGCTTTGTTGTGCTTGTTTGAAATGTCGGCGTTGGTTGAAAATCCCGCCGCCTGTGAAATCAGGTCTGTGATTCGGTTTCTGAATGCGAGGAAAGTGAAACCAAGTGAAATTTATCGGCAAATTTGAGATGTTTACGGACCAAATGCGATGAGTGATTCGATGGTGAGAAGATGGGTCCGACAGTTCAATGGCGGGCGTAGTGATGTGCACTATGAAGAACGAAGTGGGCGTCCACCTTTGGTTACAGAAGAACTGGCAAGACTTTCATCTGTTCTTACATCTCAAGTCTTTCCTTGGCGGTCATCACTTCACCAATGACGACGAGCTGAAAGAAACTGTTTCCAACTGGTTGAAGACACAGGCGGCAGATTTCTATGAAGAAGGTATACAAAACCTGGTCCCACGCTATGACAAATGCCTGCAAAATTTCGGCAGTTATGTGGAAAAGTAGTTTAAGAGTTGTAGAATTTTGTGCAATAAAAATTTTTCTGTATCTTTGTACAATTTCATTTTATTACCAAACGGAACTTACTTTCTGGACGCACCTCATACAGTAAAAATGAGCAGTCTGCTAACTCAATGATTAAGGCGCTTACTTTGGAAAGTTTCTGGGTTCATTCCCAGGTTGAAATTCCGGTGGAAACTAGAATTTTTAATGGTGATAGTTGACGTCTGGTCCGTGATTCGGATCCCACGTTAAACTTTAGGTCCCAGGGGAAAGGAACTTGCCGTTCTACCTCTGACACAGTGACTCAGTACTCCTTCTGGAGGATTCATACAACCTTTTTTACTTTAATTTCTTCAGTTTTAATTTAAGGCAAAAACCATTGTCTCTCATTGATTTATTACATATAAATCTGTCTGTTTTATATATGCATATCCAATTAAGAAACAAAAAGAGGCATTGAAACGCATGCCGGGCAAAGCTAGTGGTTAGTAAAATGTTTGTATTGTAACAATTTTTGAAGTGTTTTATTAAATTCAACATACACTTTCAGGAAAAAAATTCAAATGTTTATTTATCATGAATGCTTCCATTGCACATATTTAATTTTATTGAAAAATAGTATTGAAAAATCCCCGTTAATTTATGATCAATAAATGAACACCTTTGTTTTCTATTTAATTATTTTCACAGATGTTATCCTACCAGCTATGATGGCATCCAGGAATCAATTTTTCGGAGCCGAAGTAAAACTAGACTATCTTGAATCTGATATCAGCAATAATGGAACAAAATAAATCAACCTGAGATGAATTCATACAGCCAAAACGAGCCAAAAATAAAATACAAGAAGTACCAGGTCATAATTATGCAATGGGATGCACGCTCAGCTGTATCCCATAAGAGAGTACGTATTGTGCTACTGTCAGAAATTTGCTTCAAGATGAATCGGATACTGATATTTTCCGGATATGAAGTGGTACGGGATGATACGCTGGAGGAAAGGGCTTTACCAGTTAAAAAAGAATATTAGCTACAAACTGTGCTTGTACGAGTAACAATCACCTCAGCAAATTTTTCAAGTTGTAGCGATCAGGATTCGTACTCACGGGGAAAGTTTAACATTTAATTCTAGATACTGCTCTCCAAGAAATAAAATTAGGAAGGGACATCACAGTTTGTCAACGCGTGCTCAAATCATATTCCCTTTTGCTATTTGAGTTAAAATAATCTCAGTAATGTCACAAGATGAGTTTCGCCGCATCAAAACCACTACGTGTACCAGTGAAATATCAGTGCATTTACTGTGCACATCATTTATGATTAAAAAACTGCTTTTGTTTTAGAAAGAACAGAGAAAAAAACCTTCTGCTGCAGAGAACGCTTATTATTTTAATCTAATCAAACTTGCTGAGTCAGTCTTAGCAAGATTATGTGATATTTACAACAAAGTCTGGTCGAAACTTAGGCTGCCTGAAAACTTGAATCCGATCATAGCCCCTATTATAAAAGATGGAAAGGATACAAAACAAACAATCCCATAGATATAGCAACGTTCATCGCGAAAACGTTAGAAAAACAGGTTATAATGGTGGTTTGAAGCCCTTAGGATGTTTCCAAAACTATTAAAATGTCTCTCAGGAAGGACGATACACTATGGACGATTTAGCACAATGTGCCACTGACCTACATATCTCATTGGTAAGACAACAAAACAACGGCAGTTTTCTTAGATAAAGAAAGTTACCGTTCTTTTACCAAGATTGGAAGAAGTAGTGATACTATACGATTCGACTTACTGAATAAACAAGTTTTCGGGTAAAAGAATATTCATATTTCACGTCCGCAATAAATTCTTCGATCATAGATATGCTACCATAAGCATTTTACAAGGATTCATAATAAACCCTACACTTTTCAATCCCTACATATCGTATATAAATGCAAGTCTGTCAAACTCGATCTGGATTCTACAATATGCGGATGATATGTCTGTAATATAGGTGTTTTCATTAGAAGCAACAAGGCAAGTTTAAACTGTGCAATTCTTTTTGTGAACGGTCGGTTAAATCGTGTTGCTTCCAATTTGCTGCCGCAAAAACCACCATTATAAACAACATCCATCGGAATGCCCTTAATTAAATTACTCACAGGACGTTCAGTAAACATTCCAGTGAAGAGCCGAGTTGACTTCCTAGAGATGATACTGCACTCTTACCTTTCGTTGATGGTGTATGTGTTTTACATAAATTCAAGGATCTTACAGTGTGGTGATCGATCACCAAAGTATAGTGGCAGCAGATCTCCACATTCCTTAACTAATGTACAAAAGTCTGGTAAGATCTAATAATGACTAGGAAAAATATGCCACACAACAACAGAATAAGAAATCCCTGTTACAAATGGAAAAACAAATTCAATACAATTCTACTGGAACCTATCTAGGAACATTCAACCCCAACAAACGCCCTGTTGATGTGGAGGCAAGTGAGATACCCAAATATATCAACTCGTGGCTGTCAGATGTATTCTGACTAAGCAAAATGGCTTAATGTCACATCCATTAGTACATAAGATAGTGACATTGGTAACACTGGGATAGAAAAACAGCAGAAAAAAATATCTCGTTTTGTTAAGCCTTTGTTGCTGTTGTGTGACTAAGCGAACTCGCAACACCATGCACCACTACAAAAGCAGTTATCAGCAACCGTACAAAGAAATAATTCTTTTTCAATAGAAAACCGTTGCTAGGCTAAAAAATTAATGAGAGACTGCGTTTCCTCTCTGTACCATATCTACTAAAAAATTGATACATGGATCCAAACAAGAGAAAAACGTCTGAATAGAATGCGAGTATATCGCGGGAGCTCCGTGGAACAGGGAGAATTTTTACTACCAAAGAAAAACTCCAAACATACCTCAGAAGACACGGTCATACACCAAGCGATTAAGTACGTGCGACAGTGTAGCACAAAATATATTAATAATATCTAATTGCAGAAGTTCCACAACAGTTTATAAAAAGATTCAATGGCCCTGAACATTCTTCTCCGAACATACTAAGCTGAGACTGAAGATAGAATTAATGTTGTTCAAAGGCTACATTTACAAAGAGAGTGCAAAATAAACCTCCCTGGATTGTGCACTGATAAACATAAAACTCCTAACATCAGATTTACAGAAACGGTAAAAAGAAATTTAGCTATCCGAAACTATTAAAAGGAAACATTATTTACTAGTTGAAAGAACACGCCAATGCAACTGTTTAGTTTATTTATTGCTGCGTCGTACGCGTTTCACCTCTCATCGAGGCATCATCAGCGACGAATCTGCGTTACAGTTTTTATATACAGTTTTATAAACATTATATCATATTATTGCGTAATTGTGAAAATGAGATATTTTTATAGCTGACATTTACTCACTATTTACATTTGTTACTTAGGGTGTGCAGCTGCGCAAATCCTTCAGCTCCAACACTGAGAAGCCAACCAAACATACATTAACCACAAATTCCAATAAGACCAGTAATTAATTTTAGAAAAGCCCCAACATATCACTTAGCCAAACACATAAACAGCATTTTAAACCAACACTACACATTAAAGGAGAACAGAAGTATAAAAAACACAACAGAACTCATTCAGAATATAAAAGACTCACATATCCCAAACACAGCAACACTTGTATCATTTGATATTGAAAATATGTACAGTAACATCCCAATCAAGGAAACCATAGAACTAATCAAAACAAACCTGAATACTTACAAAATATTACCCAGCAACCATATAGAAGAAATCAAAAGCACAATAGAAATACTGGCATCTCAGAATTATTTCACTTTTAATAATAAATATTACCTACAACAGGAAGGACTGCATATGGGATCCCCAATATCAGGCACCTTAGCCAATATATTCATAGACAACATAGAAATGGAAATACTGCAAAAACTAATCCCCCAGAAAGGATACAAGATTCTGTATTGGTGGAGGTATGTTGATGATATTCTATGCCTCATAAATGAATCAGATGAAAGAATAAATGAATTACACTAGGACATAAACAATATTCACAAAAAAATTACATTCACAATAGAAAAAGAAGACATAGGAAAAATAATTTTTTTGGATCTCACCATTACAAAACATGAAAACAAACACTCATTCCAAGTATACAGAAAATCTACAGCAACAGACCAGATAATACATTCCACATCAAACCACCCACACAATCACAAACAAGCTGCAATACGGTTCATGCTAAACAGATTAAATAGAATCCCACAGACAAAGAACAACTACCAAATAGAACTCAACACAATAAAGGAAATAGCAACAAAAAATGGATATGAACCGCACACAGTTGACACAATAAACAGAAAAATAATTAACCAAATGAAAAAAGAACAAAAAATAAACAACACAACCAAACTGCAACCACATAAATCCCAACAGAAAAACACATCTACAACACACACAGTTCAAACAAACACACAAACCACACAGTACAATGAAAACAAAAGGAAATGGTATGCAATGACATATTCTAATAAATAAACACACCGAATCGCAAACATTTTCAAAAAACAAGGCATTAACATTGCACTGCGAACTGACAACTCACTGCAAAGACAAATTAGACCCCATTCAGACACAAACAAATAACACAATTCTGGCATTTACCAACTCACCTGTCAAAAATGTGAAGCAGTATACATTGGGCAAACACGAAGACAATTCCATATCAGATACAAAGAACACATGAGAGCATTAAAATACAGTAACCATTCCACATTTGCCGAACACCTCATAGAAAATGACCATTCACCAACAAACATAAACACAGATATGCAAATTCTCACTATCAGCAACCACAGACACAACACAATCACTATACAGGAAAACTTTTATATACAAAAAGCAAAAAATGAAGGCAAACAGGTACTAAATGACCAAGTAAACCTGACAAATAAAACGTTACTCAATTTAATTTACACAAACTCGACAGACAAAACAAAATAAACACAAACTGTATAATAAAACCCCACACATATATACATCACACATAAATATAATACATTCTAACAAGACCATCACACATACTCAGACTTTTCAAAACTCGCGCTATCGGCCCGAAACATGACATATACAAACAAAATGGCCACAGCAGACAACCGAAGGACGCGACAAGACATAAACAAACCAGCTGACGCTAACAGACGACTGAACGAGGATAAAAAGCAATATTGTAAATATGATATAGGCAAAACATGCGTTGTATATGAAAACGGAGATGCGCAGCTGCATACCAGAGTAACAAATGTAAATAGTAAGTAACTTTTAGCTATAAAATATCTCATGTCCATAATCTTTATATATAAAGATGAATGTATGTTTGTTTGTTTGTTTGTTGGTTTGTTTGTTCGTCATACAAATCCACAGTTTTCATCCGATCTCGATGAAACTTTGCACACTTATCCTTTGCAACAAGGAGAAAAATACTGTCTACATTTGGTTGACAAATTACCTGTATAAATAACACAAGTTGTCTCATATCTTCGAAATACGGCGATAGACATCACGTTGGATATGGTCGCCTCCATACCGTGTTTCTGTGTAGTTGACTTGCAGCTTTATAGTGGCTAAAGCGCTTGCTTACGAAAGTCGTGGTCTCGGGTTCAAATCTCCGTAGAGGCTAAAATTTTAAAAAATTGTTTTTCAGTGTAAGAGTCAGGCCTGGGCCGTAGGTTATTCGGATTGAATGTTAAACTGTATATATTATAAAGTTAGGGGTGCAATGCGAGGAAAATCGTAGGTAGTCTTGCAATGTTGTAGGTGTACACTTTTTTACGTTATAATCATCCCTCAGGTGTTGTTCGCAGTCAGTGTGTGAGTGTGAACCACAGTAATCTTTATATATAAAGATGAATGTTTGTTTGTTTGTTGGTTGGTTTGTTTGTTCTTCACAAAAATCTACAGTTTTCATCCGATCTCGATGAAACTTTGCAAACTTATCCTTTGAAACAAGGAGAAAAATACTGTCTACATTTGGTGGGAAAATTATCTGTATAAATAACACCATGTTGTCTCATAAACTTCGAAATATGGTGATAGACAGACACGTTGGATATGGACGTCTCCAGACCGTGTTTCCATGTAGTGAACTGGCAGCTCAGTGGCTAAAGAACTTGCTTGTGGTCTCCGCTTCAAATCTCCGTGGAGGCTAAGATTTTTTTAAAAAAAATTACAGTGTAAGAGTCAGGCCTGGGCCGTAGGTTATTTGGATTGAATGTTAAACTGTAGATATTATAAAGTTAGGGGTGCAATGCGAGGCAAATCGTAGGTAGTCTTGCAATTTTGTAGGTGTACACTTTTTCACGTTATAATGATCCCTCAGGTGTTGTTCGCAGTCAGTGTGTCAGTGTGAACCACAGTAATCTTTATGTATAAAGATGAATGTATGTTTGTTTGTTTGTTCTTCATACAAATCCACAGTTTTTATCCGATCTTGATGAAACTTTGCACACTTATCCTTTGAAACAAGGACATAAATACTGTCTACATTTGGTTGAAAAAATTATCTATATAAATAACACATGTTGTCTCATAACTTCGAAATACGGCGATAGATAGACACGTTGGATGAGGACGTCTCCGTAGCGTGTTTCCGTGTAGTGGACTGGCAGCTCAGTGGTTAAGGCGCTTCCTTACGAACGTCGTGGTATCCGATTCAAATCTCCGTGGAGGCTAAGATTTTTAAAAATTGTTTTTCATCGTAAGAGTCAGGCCTGGGACGTAGGTTATTTGGATTGAATGTTAAACTGTAGATATTATAAAGTTAGGGGTGCAATGCGAGGCAAATCGTAGGTAGTCTTGCAATTTTGTAGGTGTACACTTTTTTACGTTATAATGATCCCTCAGGTGTTGTTCGCAGTCAGTGTGTGAGTGTGAACCACAGTAATACTAATATAAATACGGAAGTAAGTCTCTGTCTTTTTGTTACGTTTTGACGACTATATGGCTATATCGTTGTGATGGAATTTTATAAGGAAAGCTGTATGAAGGGCACAGGATATTTTTTCCAGTATGATTAACAGTTGTAGTCACGAAATTTTGAAATCTTATCGAATAGTGACAGAAATATGTTGGAAATTGATTCTCTTCAAGACGCAGGTTCGACGGTAGAGTGATATAGTGATAGCTTTCCTGTCATATTATGCCGACTCGATATTGTTTGGAACCAATCCTTCGTTACCAACAACTTTTTATATTTAATTCTGGCAAAAAAAATCTTAATCCACGCGTACGAAGTAGCGGGTACGAGGCTAGTTATGTAATAATAGTATAAAACTGTAACACAGATTCGTCGCTGATGATGCCTCGATGAGAGGTGAAACGCGTATGACGCAGCAATAAATAAACTAAACAGTTGCATTGGCGTGTTCTTTCAACTAGTAATTAATTAAGCAACTGTGGAATCATGGCCTGCAACAACATCGCATGGAAACATTATTGTTTATTATTATTTTAAGAAAAGGAATCTCGTGTAGAATCGATACAAACCAATGAAAAATTCAAATTACTAAGGAAAAGAGAATAATCACTGTATCTCTATAAACACCTTAGTAAAGTAAAACAAATGCAAAATCGGATGTGCCACTGTACAGACATTATTCACCGCGTCAGCTAACAGTGATTCCCCTTTCTTCATTGTGCAGTTATTTGCCTTTCAAGAAAATTTCCACAGTTAGAACCACAGGCAAGTGATCGAGCGATTGATTCAGTTTTTATGTTGAGATAGTAAGCAAAATCAGTAAGTTTCCGCAACATAGCGAGAGAGACCTATTTTTTTCACTATCATTTTTATCCTCGATTGAATTCTCTTTTAACCTTTGGCCCAAAGAGCAGTAATGGTGACCGTTGAATATATTCATACCAAATTAATAGTTGAAAAATAACTCCAATGCAACTGTTTAATTTATTTATTGTCGCGTCGTACGCGTTTCACCTCTCGTCGAGGCATCATCAGCGACGAATCTGCGTTACAGTTTTTATATACAGTTTTATAAATATTTTATCATATTATTACGTAATTGTATACATGAGATATTTTTATAGCTGACATTTACTCACTATTTACATTTGTTACTTAGGGTGTGCAGCTGCGCATCTCCGTTTTATTATCCAAAGCATGTTTTGCTCGTATCATACTTACAAAATTGCAAAATTGGTGCTTTCTCATCACACGGTCGTCTGTTGTGGCCAGCTGGTTTGTTTATGTCGTGTCTCATGGTGCTCTTTCACGTCTTTCGATTGTCTGCTGTGGCCATCTTGTTTGTGTATGTCATGTCTCGTGCCGATAGCGCGAGATTTTGAAAAGTGCGTGAATGCGTGATGATTTTTGTTAGTGTGTTTTATATTTATGTATGATGTAAATGTGTGTGGGGGCTTATTAGAGTTTGTGTTTATTTTGTTTTGTCTGTCGAGTTTTTGTATATTAGATTGAGTAACGTTTTATTTGTGAGGTTTACCTGGTCATTGAGTACCTGTTTGCCTTCATTTGTGGCTTTCTGAATATATGAGTGTTCCTGTACAGTGAGTGTGTTGTGTCTGTAGTTGTTCATAGTGATGATTCGCATATCTGTGTTTATGTTTGTTGGTGAATGGTAATTTTCTATCAGGTGTTCGGCGAATGTGGAATGGTTACTGTATTTTAATGTTCTCATGTGTTCTTTATACCTGATTTGGAACTGTCTTCTTGTTTTCCCTATGTATATTTCTTCACATTTTTGACACGTGAATTGGTAAATGCCTAAGTTGCGGTATTTGTTTGTGTCTGAATGGGGTTTAATTTGTCTTTGTACTAAGTTGTCAGTTCGCAGTGCAATGTTGATGCCTTGCTTTTTTGAAAAATTTTTACGATTCGGTGTGTGTATTTGTTAGAATATGTCATTGAGTACCATTTCCTTTCATTTTTATTGTCCTGGGTGGTTTTTGTTTGAACTGTGTGTTTTTCTGGTGGGATCTGTGTGGCTGCAGTTTGGTTGTGTTCTTTTTTCATTTGGTTAGTTATTTTTGTGTTTATTGTGTCAACTGTGTGTGGTTCATATCCATTTTTTGTTGCTATTTCCTATATTGTGTCGAGTTCTATTTGTTCTTTGTTTATGGGATTCTGTTTAATCTGTTTAGCATGAAAAGTATTGCAGCTTTTTTGTGATTGTGTGGGTGGTTTGATGTGGGATGTATTATCTGGTCTTTTGCTGTAAGTTTTCTGTATATTTGGAATGAGTGTTTTTTGCATGTTTTGTAATGGTGAGATCCAAAAAAATATTTTCAATTTGTCTTCTTTTTCTATTGTGAATGTGATTTTTTGTGTATATTGTTTATGTCCTGGTGTAATTCGTTTATTCTTTCATCTGATTCATTGATGAGATATAAAACATCTTCAACATATCTCCACCAATATTGAATCTTATATCCTTTCTGGGGGATTAGTTTTTTTTAATATTTCAATTTCTAAGTTATCTAATAATATATTGGCCAAAGTGCCTGAGATTGGAGATCCCATAGGTAGTTCTTTCTGTTGTAGGTAACATTTGTTATTAAATGTGAAATAATTCTGAGAGCTCAATATTTCTATTGTGCTTTTCTTTATTTTGGTTGCTGGGTAGTATTTTGTAAGTATTAAGGTTTGTGTTGATTAGTTCTATGGTCTCTTTAATTGGGATGTTACTGTACATATTTTCAATATCAAATGATACAAGTGTTGCTGTGTTTGGGATCTGTGTGTCTTTTATGTTCTGAATGTGTTCTGTTGTGTTTTTTATACAGGTATTAAAAAACCAGGTAAACCTCACTAATAAAACGTTACTCAATCTAATATAAACAAACTCGACAGACAAAACAAAATAAACACATACTCTAATAAGCCCCCACACACATATACATCATACATAAATATAAAACACACTAACAAAAATCATCACGCATTCACGCACTTTTCAAAATTCGCGCTATCGGCACGAGACATGACATATAGAGTCCGACCGAAGGTTCGGCTTCGGCTTCGGCTTCGGCCACCTTCGGCCAAAAAAAGCACCTTCGGCCACACATTCGGCTTCGGCCAAATTCGGCCGAATGTTTGGCCGAAGCCGAATTTTTCCATCCAGCCGCCAAAAATGAACCAACTTTTACGAATACCGTCAACGTAGCGCGCCAACAGACGATAGCAAAGATAAAGAACCACATGGAAACATCATAAAAATCAGTGGGAATTCTAATGTGAAGCCAGTGGTTAATATCAAAGCTTGATTAACTTTTTTTTTAAAAAAATCAGAGATCTTGTATGCGCCCCAAGATTTTAAAAAGGAAATTTAACAGTCTACTTTACGCGATATCGTAGAAAAAAAGTAGCGCCACCATTGCCCGATAATCATGAGATTTCTTTGCGGATTAATGTATTACGTATGGACCTAGCCATCGTAAACATGTTTCCGTACAACCTCGTTGAAGGGGTAGCACTTCCCAGAGTTAATTTTAACTGATCCTCAAACGTACGAAAAAGTAAACAGTAAAGTAGCAATGTAGTCTTCACGGGTGTACCGCCGGATAGTGTTGTAAAGTTACATTGCTTTTAGAAAAAAGCTGAATGAATCATTTTTACCACGAACATATGAAGTGATCAAGCAAACACGTTTTTCAGTGTCACGGCACATGACATTTCCAAAGGTTCCAAAAGAAAAAAATTAAGCTGGCTGTTCGTGTGTTGGAAGAAGATCATAAAGGGCAATATATTGCACAAAAAAAAAAATCACTGAAACTGTTACCAAATACAACACAAGAGAAAATATCCATAGGGGTATACGTAATAATGCTACAAATATGAATGCAACCATGCGCTGTGGAAACTTCGTTGTTATTGGTTGTGTTGCTCACACTCCACAGCTCATTATTCACGATGTAATTTTTAAAGATATTGCTATAATTGCAATAGTCAAAAAGTGTGGTAAAAGGTAAGAAAAGTGAACGAGCCATCTTAATTAATAGAACAGAAAACTGCAGTAAATCTGTTTATGTCAGAACGTGGTGGAATAGAAATTCCAACTGCAGAAGAATGGATACAAATGAACAATTTTATAACTTTGCTGAAGTGTATTTATCAAGCAACAACTTATATTTCTAGCGATTCATAATCATGATTGCCATGCTAAATTCAAAACTTGCTCAGAATGATGAAGGCTGATCATATAGTACTGCTCAAAAGCCGCTTGTGTGAGTCTGTTAATAGGAGATATGCTTTCGCAAGAAAAACCTTACGGCTTTTGATTTAAACCGTGGATCGAGTAGAGCGGCAATCAAGTATTTGACTAGCAACGAAATTATAAATACGAAAACTGAAATTTTGGCATTTCTACGTCAAAACTGTGCACTGTCAATAACAAATAAAACAGATCATTTGGTTGTGGATGTTGGTGAACCTGGACCCTCCTGTTCAACATCAAATTCTACTCCCGAAAATAAATCCCTAGCAGACGATTTATGGGATACCCTTAACAAAATGACTTTGACTGTGAATTAGAATATTCGGACAGCTGTCACCTGCCGTTTGAAGAACATTTTATTTGTTATTTAAAAGAACCTTTACTGCTGAGGACCGCTAATATTTTTCAATATTGGCTTTCCAGTCTGTATATTTATTTACAAGCGATAGCAACCAAATATTTATCAGCTCCTCCTACTAGTATTCCTAGAGAACAATTGTTCAGTGCTGCTTGTCAAATCTTTGACGGCAGAAGAGCAAATTTAAGCGGGAAAATGTTGAAAAACTATTAGTTTTAGCTTATAACATCAGGATGTTTGGCTTTGAATATTAAATCTCATTTCACTAGTGTTGATCTACTTTTTGTTTTGATTATATTTAGTACATTTTAATTAATCTGAAACTACTTTAAAAATATTGGTATTGATTCGGTTTTAACCGAAAATGTAATATTTGATGCTAATTTAGACAGCAGAATATCGTATTTTAAAAGCTAGAATAGTTTATACTAGGTAAGAAGATGAAACTTGTTTTTATTGTTGTTAAAAAACGACAGTATTACTATACTTAAGCTAACATGTATTTGATTTACCAAAGCTAAAACTCCAAAAATTAATTATTAATTTAATCCACCAGGCAAATTATACTGATTTAAGTCGGGCTGTTACTGTTAGATTTTATAGTTTATTTTTATTATTGCTAAATAAAAATAAATGCATTTATTTTTGGTAAATTGCATTGTTCAAAACCTGGTTTGGTACTATTTTACTGTTTTATTTTATTCTAATAAATAAATATTAAAAACTGTGTTTATAATTATTGTAAAGAGGTAATTTATACAAACAATACTACATATAAAACAAAATAACTTCAGTATTTGCCTGTTATATATACTTCGTGTCAGTGTTCTAAGATATATAATTATTTTTGAACCTTCGGCTTCGGCTTCGGCTTCGGCCGAAGGTTACCCCAAGAGCCGAACATTCGGCTTCGGCTTCGGCCAAAAAATGACCTTCGGTCGGACACTAATGACATACACAAACAAGATGGCCACAGCAGACAACCGAAAGACGTGAAAGAGCACCATGAGACACGACATAAACAAACCAACTGGCCACAACAGACGACCGAGTGATGAGAAAGCACCAATTTTGCAATTTTGTAAATATGATACAAGCAAAACATGCTTTGGATAATAAAACGGAGATGCACAGCTGCATACCCTAAGTTATTATTCTCGAATTATACGCATCAAATTCACAGTTAAATTCATTGTACAAATGAACAGCTTTAAACACATTTTGCCCAGTACTTTGCAACCTCAAGTACATTCGGTGTTGCTCGATACGGGTCATCTTTGTTGCAGGATGATTGGGACATAGGGCACTCGAGCATATGGTTAATCGTTTGGTCCTCACCACATTCGCACTTAATACTGGTAACATCAGTATAACCCCTTTTCACTAGATTTTCCTTGGACGTGCCCACTCCTGTTCGCAATCGATTTAAGGACCTCCAGACGTTCCAGTCCTCTGCGTGACCAGGTGGCAAGCGCTCTGCAACTGTCAGTGGTCCCGAGATGTTAGGGACCTTCATTTTCCACAACTGTACTTTTGCCTTTTCAGATGACCCAGTTAGCTTCCGCGTTGTTCTCAGGAAGCTTTTCCTAGAATTAAGTCTCTGGGCTGGTGGCGTATGTCCATGTAGTGGATGAGCGTTTTCCCGTTCTACTTTTTTCCTCTCCTTGTTCGCAGCCTCTTCTCTCCGAATACTGGGTGGTGCAATTCTCGAAAGCTGGTAAAGCCTGTCAACTGGGGTAGGCTTTAGTTAGCCTTGCACTAATCTACAGGTGTTATTGAGAGCTATATCCACCTGTTTGGTGTGGGATTATGAATACCAAACTGTGCATGCATATTCTGCAACAGATTAACAAAGGGCCATTGCTGATGTACGTATAGTTAGTGGTTGACTGCCAACTGTGATCCACTTAGTTTGCGCAGTAAGTTGTTTCATGTAGAGATCATGAAAGGTGCCTCCCCGAAGATTGCGAGTTGAAAACGTTATCAGAAGCAATCGGGCGATCCCTGGGCAAGGGTATAATGCCGGCCAAACCTTACACACCAGAAACATCAACTTATCAGGGCCACAGTTAAAAATTGTATACCATAAGTAACAAATGTAAATAGTAAGTAAATGTCAGCTATAAAAAAATATCTCATGTTCACAATTACGTAATAATATGATTAAAAAGTTATAAAACTGTATATTAAAACTGTAACGCAGATTCGTCGCTGCTGATGCCTCGATGAGAGGTGAAATGCGTACTACGCTGCAATAAAAAAATTAAACAGTTGCATTGGCGTTATTTTTCAACTGGTAATTAATTAAGCAACTGCTGAAACAGGGCCTGCAACAACATTGCATTTATTCCTACCAAGTCTGGGTCCTTAATTAATCCGATCTACTACCAGCATTCCTTTTCGTGGGTTGTCTTCTGTTCCGTTCTGCGTTGTTGGGTTGTAACCCTACCTGACCAGAGAACTCTCGTAGACAAAGTAGTATGTGACTCCACTGCCCTCGCGGGAATATGGCCAAGCCGGAAGTACGCTTTTTCTCATAAATTATTTTCACACTTTGTTCTCACTAACTATTGAGGTATCTCATATTAAGGCACTACCGTAAAATAATATTAAAAATCAATATTCTTGTATCAATAATATCGGTCTTTAATATTGTTTAAAAAAGTATCTTTACAGCAACAGTTTCAACACTTTGTCTGAAGACTTTTGTTACATTTGTGCACGGGAAGATCTGATGGCCTGGACCTACCTTCACGTCTCTCCGAGCTCAGGCCGTATAACTTAATGAGGAAGCAGCCGTTTCTATTGTGCATTAATTAGAAGTGAGGTGCGGGACTCACGTTAAAACAGAGTTAGTGTCTTTTTACTGTGTACACACGTCGAAAGGGAACAGCCCTGGACCTTCTCGACGCAAGAACATCACAGATACCATACCTCAGTCATTGCGACAGGTTTGTTCCTCAATTTATATTTATTTCCGTAGATGTATTACAAACTGCCTTACTAACGGTATATTTGATCTACAAAAATGTAAGGTGTTTTCCGAATTTGGATATCAAGTAGTATACTACTTTCGCTGCCTAATTTCTTTTAAATTATTACCTTCTGTCTAGTGAAATCTAGCTAGCTTAAAACAGTTTCTAAGATTAACATTATTGTTGAGAACTGCACTCTGTACTCACTCATTGCATTACAAAATATACTACCTTTTTTCTGATGTGAAAACTTTATATAAGAAAGCAGTTGCATTATTCTGCGTTTTAAGACCGAGTACATAATGTTGCTTCCTCCAGGAATTAACTCTATTCAGTTTGTTAAGTGGAAGTACGGAGCAAAAAATTATGTGGCCTTTGAATTCACCTATGAATAATAGTATACTGCAATGGCTTAAAATATAATTAGCAATATTCAACTATTCATAAGATTTGGTGATCTTTTACCGTCACACTATGCGTAAATATCTCATTTAGAATGAATTAATAATGATTGCGTTTATAGGAAACTTCATACTTGAATCCCAAGTCATACTGTGTGAATCTCATTAATTTTAGTGGATCTCGATCTTTAATCTAAGACTGTCGTAAATTTTTATTTGTGGTGAATTATTGGCGGTAAGAGTGGCAGTTTGCTTTTCTGAGCCAAGCCAGCGATGCAACCTTGCGGGTTAGATGACTCTTGGTACAGGGGCACCTCAGTACCAGCATGCATCTGACAATCACGTGCATGTCCAGCCAATGACAGACGCCTTTCCCCCACCATTAGTCTCAGATAAGCCAGTTTCAAACAAAGTGTTAAGTGTAGTTTGTGATGTGAAATTTTGGCGAGTAGTTCAGTAGTTATGGAGTAATCTCCATTTTAGGCAAATTCTATCACGTCTTCACCCTCCACCGTCTCAGAAATGCAATTACCATCACTTTAGATCGAATTATCAACTATTTTCCAATATCGGAGTACTTCTGATATGTGTAACATTTTTCTGTAGCTTGGAAATATACCAAGCCTGTACTATATGTCTTTCCCAAATTTTCTGCGAAATTTCCAACTTAACATCCATTTTCACTCTTCCTAAAGGAGTTACCTACGTCATTGCAGATAAGTTATCGCTAAGTGAATATTTTTCCCCAGCTAAATGATTAGAGATTTCAACTAGGATTCCTGCAACCGCAGGAGGCAGTAAGAGAACTGGAAGAACTCATTCTGGCGCAAGTTGTGTCGTCTAGAGACAAGCCTTTTTGTTTCAGGAATTTCTATGGTCATTTTACTTACATAAAAAAAGAAATTCCCTCCTAACAAAAGCTTAATATACGCCGTTGCATTTATCAAGCTCCGTAATAATCTGGGCAACTAGTAACAGTTCCTCTCATGAAGATTGCAATGAAGTTAAATCTTAGTGTTATTTATTAAATGAAACAGATAAAAGACACAGTCGGCAGATGCTCATATTGCCTACAACCTTACGTTTAGATGTTAATTTCAAGTTTAGTTTGATTTTTGCCATCTGAAGCGTGTAATGTAGGATAAAAGAATATGTGATTTAAACTTGCTCAATGGAGCTTTTTCCGTCAAACATCCTTAATGATTGCGCGAAACCTTAGTAAACCGATATCACGATTGACTGGCCGTTAATCGAACTTGCGTCCTCTGGAAAGTTATCGCTCACTCATCAGAGTCCGTTAGAACCTCGTGGGAATTTTATAAAAGTTAATGAGTAGATTTTCCGAAAGACGTTTTTCCCAGTGAAGCTTATAGAGTTGTAAGTATTGTATCTGACAACTGGGGGAGATTTGACGCGGTCAAACACTTGAGATGTCCTTTATTAGAATTGTTTAATTTTTAGTGATATTCTGGCTCCCATCAAGATGTACAGAGAGAGGAACAGTTGACCTGGTGAAATAAAAAATCTTATTTACGTGATTAATTTAACTCCATTTCTGAACGCTGTATTATAATTTTAAAATATACGTTATTTTCACTCCCTGCTACATACAGTATTGGATATATCACAAAATGAAGTATGTTATTTCGTTATAGTAACAAACTAAAATTAACAAACACGTTATGAAGTTTTTATTTCTTAGAAACTTTTCTATATTTAGGTGCACGGCTCGTCTATTTTTTTTTAACGACTCATAGTTAACACAGAATGTCACAGCATTCTTTTTACTCTCTACTTTAAGATATACCTTAGCCTAATTCATTTTAACTTTGGACAAGAGAAATAAAAATTGACTGAAACTGTAACAGTCCACTAATCAGTACATTAAATGTAACAACTTGAGCTTTAATGGTTTCAAAACTGTCTGCATATTATTTAATGAACAGTGACATTACAAGTAGGTGCGTGGTACTGAAACTATTCTATGGGTAAGCTCAGGCAAATTCACGGGTAGTTCGACAAGTGCACGAGAGGTCATTGTCAGCTGCATAATACCTATGAATTGTAGTACGAGACAGAGATGACATATGATACATTGGTAAAATAATGTTTATGAGCACACTATGTGATTTACAAGTGCTGAAAACATCTTAACAACACAAAGCTGTAATCCATCAATTATCTAGCCATATCCTCCAAGCTACTCGCATATTTGAATTCAGAATGCAACAGACGGGTTGCGGGCGAAACTAAATCGGCTGTTTAAATTGCAGATGCAAATATGAATCCGAGAAATTCCGTGGCGAACATTTATCATGAGTTTTTTCGTCTGCTCATAAATGTTTCGACACGTCTCGCTTTCGAGATTGGTGACGATTTGAATTCGGCCTTGCCGCAATAATTTGATTTCTCGTACTTAAACAATTACAATTAAAATTTACATTGAAAACGTATTCATGGATCCTGGCCAGATGGTATCGATAGAGAGTTGTATTATATTATGACCCGAGGACTTTGTTTTAATATGGGTCAAGGAATACGTATACGATGGTTTTAGTCCAGAAATCACTGCCTCACTTGTGGAATTGCGAGTCTAATAAAATATTTTTACTGAACTTAAATAGAAGAAGATATGTAGCTTAACCGTATGATTTGACTCTTACGTGTGATGGTAGATACACGCCAAGAAGTTTTAAAATGTATTTACTAGAACAAGAAAGTATTAAAAGACCATATCAAGCTCGTTTACAATATCTTTTGATAGTAACAACGGTGGATAATATTGATAAGGAACGACAGAATATAAAGGAATGCATAGAGAGAGAAGATCATGAAGCGATAGGAAAAAATGATGAATAAAAAAGGAATTAAAAATATGTAATAATTGTATAGCGAAGGCGGTAAAAGATAAAGAAACAGCATACAGAAAATTCGTTCAAAAAAAATGCAAGAAAAAAAGCATATGTACAAAAAAGAAATAATTTAAATAAAACAGAGAAAGATGTTGCAGTTATATAGTTGATTAATTAACAACAATTGGAGGAATACTATAGGAACTCATGGTACACTGGAATCCCAGATCCCCAAGAGGAGCCACTTCAGTATAATAGCCGGTCGATCCCATCTCCTTAGAAGAATGATGTTGAGAAACATGAAAAATAGGAAGGCATGTTGCCCTGATGGCTTGTATACGGAATTATTAAACTATGCTGGTCCTCTGTGTGAATTTACAATATTACATCTATGTTATGATTGCTGGTAAAGCTACAAAATACCGAACTGTTGGTAAACGGTAGAGGTTATATCTATCTTTGAAAGGGGACAGAGGAGTGAAATTTATAGACGCATTAGTCTAACGAATGCTGTTTATAAAATATTCGCAAAAATAATAAATCCCAGACTGAAGACAACAGGAGAAGTCAAAATACAAGAGCAACAAACAGGGTACCCTGGGCACTTAATTGGAATCATCAAAAGTTTATGTGAAGATACAAAAATAATAATAAATACTGGCACTAAGAGAAATCTGGAGAGGTATGAATTAACAAAGGCTTTAAAGGAGGCTGCAGCTAATCTGCAATTCTATTCAACATATGCATTGATTACCTTGCTAGAAACTGGAAATAGATTGTCTCCAGGAATTGAAGGAGAGTTAATATCTGAATGCTCTCCTTCATGCAGATGATGTAATAATACTAGAAGAAATTAAAGAGAAACCACAAAGAGCATTACATAAACTACAACAATTAGCATGAAAAGAATGTAACCTCCAGATATCAAAAACGAAAACAAATTTGATGGCGCATTGCGGTAAACACCACAATCTCTCAAAAATAGTAACTGACGACATAGTGATAGAACAGGTAATGAATTTTAACTATCTAGACTTATGACATAGATAAAAATAAAGAGAAAAAGATCAACAAATTTCAATCAGTATGTGGGACCATAAATAGAGAACTGTAATACAAAATAAGACACAAAAATGAAAATCTATGAGATGTTGGCTGTCCCGACTCTGCTGTATAGAAGTAAATCTTGGATAACTCAAGCAAGAGATAAGAATAAAATTCAGGAAGCGGAAATGAGATTTCTTAGGAAGGTAAAAGGCTGCACTAAGCAAAACCATATAAGAAATGAAGAAATTCTGGAAGAACCTGCTATGTACAGTATAAATTAAATGACTGAGGAATAAACAGAATTTATGAGGCAGCATATTGAAAGAATGTATGAAGAACGGATTCCATTTTTGGCGATGCAGTACAAACCAGTGGGATGTTGAAACGTAGGAAGACATGACGTAAAAGTAAAAAATGAAGACGGAGCAGCAATTAATGTCTAATCCTAGAATTTAAAAAGAAGAAGATATGCGATGGAGTAGTGTGTTGTTATCTGTACATATAAATGTTTGTAAAACTATGACGTTTGTTAGGCAGCCCTGCGAAATGATTAATGTTCCGATATGATAAATTATATTCTTACCGTTCTGCAGATTGTGGATTTTCACGATTTGCAAAGTAGATTAAAAGACTGCGATATTACTATATACTAGAGTTTCAGCAATTTCGTTTGCATGAGCTGTTAATCTATACACCTGCCTCTTAAACCTATATCATCACCTATTACATCATACACGGCTTCTGTGACTAACTGAAACCATATTTCTCCCCGTGAGGAGTTCACACACCAAATTTTAACTATATTCCTCCAAGTTATATGACACCACTGTTCTGCTGAAATCACGATGAACATTTACAATGCCAGAGGTGTCTTTAAGTGGATTTTTACCTTAACTTCTCACTTTTCGAGGTGACATCAAATTAAAACATGCCTTATTATACTTATGGGACAACGGGCTGTACATTAATTAAAACCCCATTAAAATCTGACCTGCAGTTTTTGAGTGAATCGCATTCAACAAAAAATTACTTTACTAGCTTTACGAAATCACACAAAAATGAAACACCCCTATTTCACTCATGGGACCACCGGCTATAGTTTATTGAAACCAAATCAAGATACGACCAAGAGTTTTTGCGTGATGCTCGTTCAACGAAATATTATCACCGATTAATTAGCTTTAGGAAGTCATATCAAAGTGAAACGTACGCTATTTAACCCGCGAGTCCATGGGTTGCATATTAATCGAAAGCACATCAAAATCCGATCAGCAGTTTTTGCGTTAATCACGCTCAACGAAACATTGTCTTAAAGTTATCGGCTTATGACGTTATAACAAGAGAAACCTACCTTGTTTTATCTGGGGGTCCACGCGCTGTACATTAATCAAAATCTATTCAAAGAATTATAAAAATATATTTAAGATGTGCAGGCATTTTAATGTTTAATTATACACTGATAAGCAAAATCATTATAACCACTGCGCACCGCGAGATTGAAAACCATCTGGTGACGTTGTGGGAAAGTAAAGTATATAAGCTGATCAGACGCGCATGGAGACTTATTCTAGCGACGATACGTGTGGAAAATGTGGAAATCCACTGACATACGTGACTTTGACAAAAGGGAGATTATAACCGCCTGGCACCTTGGAACGAGTATCTCGGAAATGGCGAGGCTGATTGGCTGTTTGTGTCCTATTGTAATGAGCATCTATGGAAAGTTGTTCACGGACGGTGAAATCACGAGTAGGTGACATGGTGTTGGACGTCCAAGCCCCATCATGGAACATGGAGGTCGGAGGCTTGCCGTAACCGTATAGCAGGATGCGGGGTGATCTGAACATTACAGTGCATGTCAGGCACAGGTGTTTCAGTTACCACGGTCCAGCACACATTGTTGACTCTGTAATCCGTAGTAGACAGTCCCCTCCTTCCCATGTGGACCCAACAGCATCGTCAATTACGATGGCAGGGAACACAAGATCATCGAGATTGAACCGTGGATCAATTGAAACGTGTCGCCCGGTTGGTTGAACAACATATCTTATCCCACAAAAACCATTCTTGTAAAAATAGGTCAAGTCTCGTGTTCATGTTGTGACAAGAAGTTATGAGATCTTCTTCTGAACCAATCTACACTTTACAGTGTGTATTCACTTCACTTTGTAAAACAGAATGGTTTCTCTCGGTGTCATAGATTCTTTATTTAGGATAAAAAAATCTGATGACTTGGCCATTATTCAGGCCATGTTTTAGTTAACCTATATAAAAACCTTAAATATGTTGCATTACTAAACTTATAAATACTTAAACACAAGATTTCCCTCACTCTTTTTCGAATTTGACAAGTATATATTATGCCCTCAATTTCAGTAAAAATTATGACGTGGATAATGGCCAAGTCATCAGATTTTTTATCCTAAATAAACGATGTATGACACCGAGAGAAACCATTATGTTTCACAAAGTGAATACACATTGTAAAGTGTAGACTTGGCTCAAAAGATCTCATAACTTTTTGTCACTACATGAACACGAGACTTGGCCTATTTTTACAAGAATTGTTTTTGTGGGATCTCATTTCTTTTTGTAAGTTTATCACTTATTCTGAATCTCCTCTCAATTGTAATTATTACATTTGAAAATCGGAGAATAAGAACATTTCAGAATTTAAGACATCACTATACGTTACCAACAATGCCCCACTCTCTGAAAGCAATTAATGTGCGTCGTAGAAGAGCAATGAACATTGCCGCTGTGGACCAACATGCTATTAAGCAAGTGATAATAATTCTTGGATCATCAGTGTATGTATAGATTACCAGAAATTTGCAGATGAAATTTCCCCTCTGTTCGACGCTTCCCCTTTTCTGGTGATCTTTTTTGATGCCGGAAAATTCAAATGTTGTGAAGTCGTACCGTGTGGCAATTTCAAATATTCGGTTATTTGAATATTGCGTCGCTTCCTCACCAAATCAACCTATGTTATACTGTATATAAAACGCTCCTTAGCACCGGCCGATTTACTTCAGTTTTCTGAAATTGCTAGTGAAGTACCGCTGTTTTCGTTGTTGCTGAAGTTCTATTGGAGTGATACTAAATGTCTTACTGTCGGGTCGGCATCTAAACAGTACTATGGACCAGTAAGCGCACCGGAAAGCGTTGGGTACTGTAAAATAACTCTTACTCCTGAAGAACAGAAAGCGTTGGTCCAGGTGTTGAATACCGTTTCCAGATTCTTTAGCAATAGTGAGCAATTGCAAAGAAGTGTTTCGACCGAAAACTACTTGATTGTTGATGTAAATTAATTGATGTTTATGTTAATTGCAAAGAATAAATTGATGATTGTTAACGTTATATTGAAGTGGCCCGGTTGTGTACAACATGTGGAATATCTCACTTAATGAACATAATTAATATTTTAATATAATATAATAAGTAATGTTTAACATCATATATTTTAATATAATATATTTTAATATAATTATAATAAGCAGTGAATATAGTTCTTTTACCTGACTGATCACACAAGAAATGGAGACACACGAAAATAAAATAAAAAATCATTGATCGTGAATTAACTAACGAATTTATTTATCTTGCAAATACATTCAATACTCAACGTTTGAGAACATTAGAAATTGTCGATGTGAGGTCACTAAAATGTGTAGCCTGCCTCTCACCTTATGGCAGTGGTCTAGGAGTGAAAGGGAGATGTTTTAGCATAATGATGGCAGCAGTTGTTGTGATGGGTGTATGTCAGCTGCCATGCGATGATAACGTCACACCTGGCAGCTGGTCACAGCTTGTTTTTAAACTTCCGCAGTAGGAGAGTTCAGCTATCAAAACCCATTCTCTCAAACGAGATATACGAAGCTCAACTCCTACTCCCCTCCTTGGAGAGTGCCACCATTCATCATGACATAGTAGTTTTATTGAGGAATGAGAACTCCGGCCATTTCCAACTTCTCGGCGTAACTTTCGTTCCTAGAAATGAAATGATTCCATGCTGATGATTCTCTGGCGCACTACTGGGATAAATGTTTAAACATTACGCACAATCAGCGGCAGTCATATATTGTTCTCGCTGTAACTTTTTCAGCTACTCCACGTCTGAAAGAACTTCTCTGAAACCCAGTTTCCCAGTAACATTTGTCGCGACCGTAAAACTGTCCCCCACAGCGTATAGAAAATGTTACGAAGTATTAAACTTAATATAAAAAATAATTAAAAGCAATTTTATTATTCAATTGTTTCTACTCGAGACTTCTAGAGCTGACTTTTACTTATTTTGCACGTCACTGATCGCCTTGATTAACTTTTTAGCACCACATCTATTTGTATTTCAGAAAGATATACCAATAACTTTCATGCATGACGCCACGGGCAACATCAAGTGTCAGATTTAGAATAAAAATGCTGAGGATATGACCACTTACTGAGCTATTTTCTAACGCCTCTATTATAATAATCACTCCTTTTCTTCAGATAAATTATGGATTTATTTCTGAATATAGTTGTTATGGTATGTTGCAGAGACTTTGTGTTCATACGGATTTACCACTGGCACGCAACATGGTATACCTCATACGTCAGCCTTTGATAGCTGCTGCTTTAAAGCAAGTGGATGCTGTATTGTAACAATCTGATTAGTGAGTAATGCACAATTCACTGAACCGGGAATATTGGTTTGATGTTGTAGCACAGAGTTTAGTGTAAAACAAAATTATAGATACGTAAAACACTTAAGAGCTAGCTTTGATTTCCACCTCTCTGCACATCACTGAGCTAACTTGTGTGACAGATTTATTTCTCCTAGATTTCGTTCTGTCGTAAGACATGACTGTAATGTTTGAACTTTTTACTCCGTTGAGTACCTCATTTTTGATGTGACACTAGACCCAGAAAAGTAATGTACAGTACAATATTTGAATCAGTATTCATATATAGTACATACTAGCTAGCAATATGAGACAGTAAGAAATGCGCTAAAAGTGAAATACTTCCATAATTTTATCTGTGCCACAAGTGAGGAAAACAAGTTACTCCTGGTTCTGAAATTCTTTCACAATGTAATTTAGTACACATTTTTTAAGTTAGTTAGCTGTTTTTGAGTGTGCTATGAGTTAGTATGGGGTAGCGTGACGTTATGTTTGAATACGCCTGGTTTTGTTTTCGATATTGTGAAGATGTCAATAAGGTTTGAAGTAAGCTAATGGATATCTGTTCTTTGAGTGTATGTTACGTGGAGTGTGCAGAGCTTGTGTATGTATGTGTGAAAAAGAAGGAGAATGAGAGTTGGTTGGTGAGTGCCTATGGTTGAGTGAGTTACTTGGTTTATATCTGTATGCTGTCTGAATGTGTGTGGTTCCATGTTCTTCACTCGGCGAGTGAATAAGTGCCTTTGTTATCAAGAGACTATTAACGTATACTGGTAGGTACTGTACCTTTGAGTGTATGTGAGATGATAGGTGTTTATTTGTGTGTTGGCAAGTGTTGGTGGATGTCTGAATATGTGATTCAGTGTCTGTGAGTAGGTATTTGCACATGTGTGTTTTGATGTATGTTGGTTTAAACGTGCCTGTGTGTGTGTTGATTGGTGATGGTTGTGGGTGTGCATTTGTGTATGGCTGCATTACGTCTGAATGTGTGTGTTTGAGTGTTGGTTTGTGAGGGCTTATCGTGAATGTGCATTTGTGTGTGGTTGCGCCAAGTACGAATGTGTGTGTGGTTCTAGGAGAGCGAGAGTCTGAATGTATGCGATTCAGTGGGTTTGTTAGTGTATGCGTGAGTTGATTGGTGAGTAAGTGTAGTTATGTGTGAGTACTACAGTAAGTTTTTAGATGTCTGTCTGTGTGTGTTTTGTTAACTTAACGTGTGTTGTTCGGTTTGTGTGCCTAAGTAAGTTGGGAGATGGCTAGTTGTCTTCTTCTGCTTATGATTATACTGGTGTGATGATCTGTGTCAATATGAATGAGAGAGAGTTTGGGTTTGTGGGGTTGTTAAGACACTGCGCTATTAGCAGAAAAGGGTGGGAATAACCGGTGAAGCATTTGGGCAATGAAATTTAAAAAATTTAACGTATATTCGTGATGTCTTAATGACCTGGTGACAGAGTTCCTTTCAGACTGTGCAATCTGGTTCTGCCTTGTCCGCCTATGCTAACCCAGTAATATAAGGAACCTGCAGTTTAACATGGAATCCTCAGTACCTGAAATACTCTGAAAGAGCTATACCAGTGATGAAGGACGGGTTAAGGGTCTTTGAAAATCAGATGAAAACGAGGGATTTTCGGTTACCAGTCACCAGACCGATTGACGTAATTCTGCCAGAACTAGATTAAGGATGAAATATGGGTAAATATTTAATTCGGTTAGAAAAATAAAACCTATGGCTTACTTACCGTAGACTGAATGTGGTGCGAGCAGTTGATAACCCAATCTGGGAATAAGCTCTTAGACGCCTGGGAGTCCATAACAAAGGAGAACGCATAACATTACGACTAAGTGTGTTACTACAGTCAAAATAAATGCAAATTACATCTGAAGAAAAGGCGAAACATTATACTACGAATGGGCGATACAAACTAGCTCAGTAAGATCACATCTCTATATTTTCATTATGATGCCTTACACTGCCTCTATCCTCAGTCAAGAAAACAGTTATACTTGTATGTACGACAGGAACACTAATATGTGTGCTACTGAAGGTATAATTTTAATCGTCAAACGGGTGGTAAAATAAATGAAAAATTGACAAAAATGAGATATAACTTGTTTATTTATCAATTCATACTTTAAAATTAGTGTACATATCGATTAATTTACATCAGAGTGGTGTCGTATTAATCAATTCCAGCCTCACGATACTTTATGTCCTATCTCATTTTTGCAATTAACAGCACAATACACTTTCAAATGTTTATATGATTCAACTCTAGTTTTAACAGTGCATAGTTGTACCTGATTGTATGACACTTGTTTGTCATATATGTTCTCATCATAGGCATATATTAGTTTTTGCATCGGAGCACGAGAATAGTAATGTAGCACATTAACTGCTAACATGTTCATAAACTTTCTGTGGTACTTAATAAATTGAAGATGCCACGATTTCTTGGTGTTGATGGTGTTAGTGACTGCTGGCTCCATGTTTTTCATGTTCTTCCATGTTGATTTATCAAGAAACACAACACTGGCAAAAACAAATTTTTTAAAACCAAATAGTTTTTGCTACAGACATTGTTTTTGAAGACACTGCGTGATAGCCAAGTTAAACAAATGTTTGTGAATTTTCGCTATTGCTAAAGTGCATGAAAACGATATCCACCATCTGGATCAACAAATCATATTCTTTACGTGTAAATGTGATTTTACTGTACCCAACGTTTTCCAGTACAAAGTCCTGTTTCATTGCAGTCCGACATTGAGTATTTTGATGTCACTGTTGTGTAACCTGTAGAATATGGTGGTAGTATGCACAGCATTTTGAATTACGTAGTATTTGAATTTGCAGCGCTGTGTGACTTCACCACATTTGAATTTCTCTCCACCATATTTGAATTTCCCGTCACCTGGCGATATATCACAGGAAAAGGGGAGAGGAGAGAGAAAAGGCGATGAGGAAAATGGGAAAGATGACGTTCACGGAACCGGAAATCGCACTGTGTTCGCACTCTCGTTTGTCATCTGTACTTTCTTCAGTATACTGTATTAAGGGTTAAGTCACTTTCGCGACGCCCTGTATAATCAGCATTCGTGAATTATGGGAAGCTCTTCCCATTAAATTAATAAGAATTATGATGCAATATGTTACTAAAAACACGCTTCTCACATGACTGGAGCAAGTTTCTACTGCCGTTATTGATTTATAAGGTTCGTGTATTAATAGTTATACATTTTCTCCAAAATATTTGTGTTGATATATCTTATTCGGCCCATTCTGAAGATCTCCTTTAGCAAAGACCTGAAATAGATCTCCTTTTAAGTGGCTATGTGGTCATTTACTGCAACCTATCACTGGCTCCTTAATTTATTATGAAAGTGAATAATAATACACCATAGTAAACTTGCGTTTAAAGTAAATTTAGTTATACGAGACCAATGTTATTTGTTAAATTCTTTACACCTAAATTTTCTTGGCTAAATTAGATGTTGTCAATACTATGTGCCCCATAAAGTCTGCTTTTGTATTATCTATGACAAGGGAAGCAATTCTGTCTTTAAGATTAATACTTGAAGGGCGAATCAAGAAAAACAAAGATACTTTTATGGCATTTGTTGATTTAGAAAAAGCTTTTGATAATGTTAGGTGGGACAAGATGTTCAAAATTCTAAAGAAGTCAGGTCTAAAGTATCGAGATAGAAGAATCCTCTATAAACTATATAAGAATCAAGTGGCTGTGATAAAAGTAGAGAATCACGAGAGACATGCATCAGTTAAAAAGGGGTGTGAGACAAGGTTGTAGTCTATCCCCGTTAATATTCAACTTGTATGTAGAAGAAGCAATGAAGAAAGTCAAAGAAAAATTTCCATGTGGCATAAGTTTTCAGGGAGAAAAAATCGGTATGCTACGATTTGCTGGCGACATTGTCTTATTAGCAGAGAGGGCTGAGGATATTGAGAAGTTATTGAATGGCATGAACAAAATACTGAAGGAAGATTTTGGACTGAATATAAATCAAAGTAAAACAAAAGTGATGAAATGTAGCAGAAATGACACCAATACTAGCAGATTAAATATAAAAATAGGATCTGATGCAATAGGAGAAGTGAGTGAGTTCTGTTACTTGGGAAGCAAAATTACAACCGATGGCCGAAGCAGGAATGATGTTAAAAGCAGAATAGCACTAGCAAAAATAGCCTTCATGAAAAAGAGAAACCTTTTAGTTTCAAATATTGATCTAGGAATTAGAAAGAACTTCTTAAAACTCTATGTGTGGAGCACAGCACTTTACGGTAGCGAAACATGGACTTTAGGAATACCGGAAAGAAAGAAACTTGAAGCATTCGAAATGTGGTGCTACAGAAGAATGCTGAAAATTAGGTGGACAGACAAAGTAAGAAATGAACGAGTTTTAGAAATGATGGGTGAGAAAAGAAGTTTATGGAAGAAGCTTACAGGAAGAAGAGACAGGCTGGTAGGTCATATTTTGAGACATGCTGGATTGGTTAATTTGTTAGTGGAGGGAACAGTTGAAGGTAAGAACTGCAGAGGTAGACAGAGATTAGAATATACGAAGCAGATAATTGAGGACGTGGATTGTAAGGGGTATGTAGAAATGAAGAGGTTAGCACAGGATAGGAAGGGATGGAGGATTGCATCAAACCAGTCTAAAGACTGACGACAGCAAAAAAAAAAAAAAAAAAAAAAAAAAAAAAAAAAAAAAAAAATTATAATATTTTTAATGCCGTCTTTTTGGTATCTACTATGTAAAATTATTTACTGATTTTTATAATTAGTACCCAAAAAATTTCTAGTTGCATCTTATTCCGAACAGAAACTTGTGTACGTAAAAGAGAAAAAGTGCTGCCTTACCTTTGAGTAAAGTGAAAAACGGAGTTTTCATTGCATCTACTTTTATGCATATCAACTTGTGCGTAGGTGTGTAATATGAATACGTTGTCAACATTTTCGCATTCGGAATAGATCTTTGGAAAGAAAGAAGAAAATCCTGAAGGCCTGGAAGCTTGTGACGTCATTTCCTACGCCTTCTTTTATTAACATGCAGTGCAGAATTGTACTTCGGGTCTTATTTATTTATTTTACTGAACAAATTAAACTCTTCCATTCATGAATAGAGACGATTTAGTCTCACTTAATGTAATTTTCTTTTGAAAGGAGAAAATAACCAAAAGTCAATATCGGAACACGTAAAATTTATTCATAGGGACAGTGGTCGTCATAACTATTCATCTTATCAGTTACTCGAGGTCATAATCTTATTTAACAAGAGAACCTCAGAGAAAATGTGACTCATTATATTCCATCCAAACTCTGCATTTGAAAACGACCAAATGGTGACACAGATACGATCTCGACAATCACAAGCGCTGTGAAACCAGTGCATAGAAAACGATACGCATCTAAATTGAGATTCCAATCGAGTCAATTGGACATTGTGTCTTGTAAGCGAATGAATTTTACTGACGCTGAATACAAAAATGTAGCCTGCATGTTTCTTGTTATTTTCGGTATCAACTGTAATGTGAAAGTCAAAATTTGGAGTACACTTGAAAAGATGTCAGATACAACTGATAAAAAATTTATCATTATAACTCTATCAAATTTTTAGATTAACATCTTAGAGAATTAATTAATCATTTTTTTAAATACATTGTATCGTACGGATATATTAAAGTAGGTGATAAAGACAGTAATGGTTGTTATGTAGGACTACGGTATCATTTAACCGGCTGAGAATGGTGAGTGAGTGGTATCGCTCTGGCCTTGCTCTTGGAGGGACGCGGGTTCGAATCCCCGTCCGGCGATCTAGAGTTCTATTTTCACGGTTTCCCGAAATCCAGGCAAATGACTCGACGAATCCTTCAAAAGGCCATGGCAGAATTTCTTCCCGTTCCACGTCCCCTTTCCTTTCTTGACTCTAATGACCACGGCGTCGACGAGGCGTAATGTCATGAGCAAAAAAAAAATTATTTAAGGGATTCAAAAACAAACGGGTTGTGACTGGAAGAAGGCGAGAGAGGAGTTGTGGAATATACCATACTTATATCATCTTTCTAATGTCTTCCATACAGATAGAAAGCATACAAACATGAAAACATGTCTCCGTTTTAGTTACTTTAGATTCTTGTCATCGGGCCTATAAAGTTTTGTGGGTGGAATGTTTTGTGAAAATACAGGCTTTGTTTAGGGGAGCACGCGGTATTGATCTTAAGTGATCTATCCAAGTATGAAACCTGGATTGGTTGTTACGTCTTGTTCATGTTATCAGTATCTTTCATTCCTATGCTGCATATAGAAAAATCAAATACGGGAACTACCAACTGGAATGTTTTTGTAAATATCGTGAAATAATTTTGACATTAACTGCCTTAAAGTTTTTTCTACAATAACTGCTGCGGTGACCCATATCTTTACAGCCGTATCTCTTCAGCACTACTCTTGCGCTCTTGCTGCTATTATTTGTCAGTAACAAAAAGCAGGAATCTTCACTTTCACTTAACCATCGACTGTAAAGCGCAGATCTTGGTTGTAGTCCCACACAGCAGAATGATGCTTAATGTTTGGATGAGTTACAACATTTTCATCATTCCTGACCAACAGATTTTATGGTGTGGTGTAAGAAAAGGAGCTTTTAGATAGCATTACCCATTACCTGTTCAATGTATTTTGCCCAGACAAGTTACTGCGAACTTACGTTGTAGATTTCACCACATTTAGGACAGTGTCTACAATGTCATATTGAATGATGTTAGCTTTCGCTTTAGACACTTGCAGTAGGTGAGTGTTAGATTCCTGTTCTTTTCACTATGCCCTTATAGTAGGTGGCTTCTATGCATTTTGGAAGAAACAACAGTTCCATTGTCAAATCATATTCACAAGAAGGACCTAGAAATTTGGTCTGTTAGTTATGAGGATACACTGTATGAGAGACCCGTCTTGTTTGCAAGCTGAGGACAGCTTGATATGCCGTGCTGCGTCAAACTGTTCACTGCTCACAAGGCAACAAAAATACTATGATCTTAGGGGAATATGGCGTATGATATTGTGTAGCCAATAACGCTTACCGCTAGGTTGTCGTAGTGAAATTTAACATAATTCTGTGCTTTGAATATCATCACCAATATACGATTTGTACACTCCCATGAACCTCTTCACCCTCCTCCTGTCTTCCAATGACTCCCATTCCAGCTCTTTTATCATATCTGTTACTGATTGCATCCTGCGGTAATTTCCAGAAACAAATCCAAACCCCCTTTTTTACACCCTCTCCAGCTCCTGTATTTGATACGCAAAATGTGGGTACCATAGCATACTACACTACCATATTCGTGCAATGGTCTGACCAAAGTTTTGTAACCTAATTCCTTTACTCCTCACGTACATGTCCTCATCACTCTTTCCAAAAAGTGCAGAATTTTGAAACCTTTTCCTACTACCTGACCAATGTGTCCTGCCCAGTTAAGCTTGTTATCAAATGTAATGCCAAGATATTTACATTTCAAGTCTTCAACAAGCAATTCTTTACCAACCTTATAATCATAATCAACTATTTTATCAGTGTATTTAATAAGCTGACTCTTCTTTGTATTTATCTTCATCCCATGTTTACCAGTCCAAATAGATATATTGTACGGACTACTCAACAGCTGTTTACAGTTCTCTACCGACTTGATCGTATTATATAGCATTATGTCATCTTCAAACAATCTAATTTCTGATAGTAACCTATAAATGAGGCTCTCACATGGTTTTGTTCACTTTGTCTTAGGGATGATAGGATGAGAGAGATGGGCGAAACGATGAGGGAGTTGCCTAAAAGGATCAGGGTTCTTGAGGCTCGTCTTTTGGAGGCTCAGCCTGTGAAGGCGTGGCCTGTGGTGGCTCCGTAAATATGGTTAATAGGATGAAGAAGCCAGACGCTATACATTACGTTAATAAACAAGAGGTTGTGCAATTTTCTAAGCAACGCTCAGACATACAATGAGCCCTTTAAATGCAAGCAAACAAGTGTAGTTGTACTTTAAAAATCTCACAATTATTCTAATACAAAGTATGTTACCAGTTATGATGATAGCAAACAGTAATGAATTTTAATGGGTTGGGACGCCACGAATGGTTAACCTGTCATTCGACAGTTACACAGTCTATCTCTGTGGTTTTATCAGATCAGAGCAAGGATCTTTATCTCAGATGCGTTTAAGGGTACAGTTTCAAAGTAAGTTGCAGGCTGAATGGCTTCGTAGAAACACATTACCGTTCCACGGCAGGTAGCGCTGGGCAGAGATGACCACCTGGTCGATCGTCGTAACTGGCCACGCCAGCAGTATGCGGCAAGTCGCAAGTTAGAAGTGCGCCTCAGATGGTCTCCAGGACACAAGTCAGCCCAGCACACATGGACCCCAAGTCGCCAGTGACTCGTCTGGGCTACGGAATGGAATGATCCTGGCTGGCCTCCCGACTGGAGGGAAGTCAGGAAGGAAGTGCCCTCGTCCTTTTTCTGCCGCCACGGAGGTAAACTCTAACTCCGCCTTTGTGGCTCGAAGACGACATAGAACATAAAATCCCCCGAATCTTAGTACTATGTTCCCTGTGATTGGCTGACCATCTGACGTCATGTGATTCTGTGCTTCTCTTGGCGGCCACGTTAAGTTTCGGCAACCCTCGAGAGCCGATGTCTCCTTCGGGAGGAAGGAATTCTGTTTACCGCCTGCCCGACAGAAATCCCTAATCCTCTTAACATTCTGCCCAAAAGGCGCCAGCCAGACTACCCTTCACTGAAGCGTCAAATCCTTGCCTTTCACCCTTTCAAGCGCATCTTTCGAACATACAGTCGACATCCCAAGAAATGGAAAAATATTCTAATTCTTTTACTTTATATACAATAAAAAGTGATATGTAACGGGGATATTAATATGGTAATAGGCCATCTTCCCGCAGTTCCTGAACAATAATTTTGTAAATAAATCCGTCGAAAACAACTGGTTTGGTGAATTTTGTTTTTATTTAATTCCCCAGACGCGTTTCGCCCTTGTGGTGTAGGGCATCTTCAGTGGAGATACAGTGGTATTCCTTTACATGTTGGTCTGGAACAGCACTTCACACGCTTTCACATAACTGTAATAACAGTTATGTGAAAGCCTTATGTAGATGCAGGAGTAGATAAGATGCAGCAGGCCTTTAGGAAAAGGTAGTAGCCATAGGAGAGGTGTAGGCTCTCTTAAGCAGATTACCAGTCACAAGTTTTTTCAAACCTAGTGCAACATTACGTCTGATAATAGATGATATAAGTTCACTTTTTAGGAGTTTCACTAAGGACATTAGAGTAGTGATAGTGGGAGGTGCGGGGAATAGTACTTATAGAAACGCGAGTTATAGTATAGAGAATGACCTGAGGAAGGTGGTGAAGAAGGCGCAGCATACCAGTGTGGAACTCATGCAGGTCCTAAGCCACCATGACCGGCCACAATTGAACTATGCTGTGAGGCGGGTAAATGTGGAATCGGAAGTGCTACTTGGGAAAGGCGTTAGTTCCATCTTGGGGGTAAAGCAGTAAGGGAGCCCATTTCCAATGATGATGGAATCAGGATTGTGCTTTTTATAGGATAGGGGCTACCTATGAATGGATGGAAATATATGATCAAAGTGATTCTGACTGTAGATCCATGATGGGAAAAATTACAGATGTTAAAGAAATTGACGAAGTTGCTGAAACAATAAACTGAGGTAAAACGGGGAAGAAGGACGTTAGTGCTGAAAATATAAAGCCAGTGAGAAGGGTATTACTGGTGAACTGTAGAAGTATAATGAACAAAGTAATCGAATTTGTAAACTTAATAGAGATACACGAATCATAAATAATAATTGGGTTAGAGAGTTGGTTAAAAGAAGAAGTACTTGACAGTAAGGTTTTTCCCGATGGTTACAGAGTGTACCGCAGAGATAGAGGAGCAATTGGTGCAGGAGTTTTCATATTAGTTAGCAAAAACTACCACAGTTCACTGGCGTTCATAGATCATGACCATGAGTTACTAGGGGTAGAGTTCTGTGGTAATAAAAAAAAATCCGGGTTTTGGCTGCTTACCGCAGTGGAAGAATGACAGATGAGGTTCTTGGGGAGAAATTAAATTCATACTCAGATATCATAGGTGAGAATAGAATGGTCAATATTGGTGAGGATTTAAATTTAGCAGGTGTGAATTGGGTAGAAAATAAGATTAATAACACAAGGGAAGAGATATTTGCAAATACCCTAATAAGGGAAGGAGGATTTACACACGTGGTTGAGCAGAACACCAGGGGACAAAATATTTTGGATATATTCCTAATAAAGCCCGATGATAACCTTGCTGGGGTGTGAAGTAACGGAAGGAATAAGTGATCATGAAGCAGTTCTGATGGATGTCAGAGGATTCAGTAAACCAGCGGCCAAAATTAAAGGGGGAAATAGGTACAATTATAAAAAAGCACACATTTCGTATTTGAAGAGATATTTCAGAGAACGTTTCAGCAAATGGAAGGAAGGCACAAGTGCAGTAGAGTCAAGGTGGGAAGAGTTCAAGTAGACAATAAGAAAGGGGGGAAGAAAAAATAATTCCAAAACATAAAATGAAGAGAAATAAAGAACCTGTGTATTATAATAGGGAGGTGATTAGGTTAAAGAGGTTGGTAAGAAGAGAACGTAACAAAGTTAAGAGACAGCAGGGTAGTAGGGAATATTTAAAACAAGGACTTAATAATAGCTAAGAAGGTGGCTAAAGATGGGTTTCTGAAGAGTATTGTCAGTGCAGGGGGACCATCGACTGATGCATCTACAAATTTCTTTGGCTATGCTAGAAAACTGAGGGGAAGGGAGTGTATTGAGATTCTTATAGATGACGATGGAGAAGAAGTTACTGAGGATTTGAAAAAGGCAGTGATTTTATGTAACTGGTTTAGTGAGAGCATTAGGGACGATCACAAACGGAAGGGTCTAACTTGGAGAACGAAATTAACAACGCAATTAGAAATGAATAGACCAAAATAATTTAAATTCATCTTGAGGAAATAAGAAAGCGGAAAAATATAAAGGAGCTCGTGTAGATAATATTACTACAGATATCTTAAAGATAGCCGGATGTGAAAATGTACCTTATCTTGTAATATTATTTAAAGAGTCTGGATACTTGATGCTTACCACAGGACTGGAAAAGTGCGATACATAAATGAGGGGTGAGAAATAGAGTAAAAAATTACAGGCCGATCAGTTTTACATCAGTGTTAGGTAATATACGTAAGTGGTTTTCAAGTAGGCATCATGGCTTTAGGCAAGGATATACATGCGAATCTCATTTGGAGGGATACATGCAAGATATTTCAGATGAAATAGACAAGGGAGGCCAAATTGATAGTGTATCACTAGATCTTTCAAAGGCTTTTGACAGAGTGAGCCATAAAATGGTAGGAAATAAGGTAAAAAACTATTGGAGTGGATGAGAAAGTGATTTACTGTGTAGAAGAATTTTTAAAAGCTAGAAAACAGAAAATTTGGGTAGGAAATGAAGTATCAAAAGAAGTGGAAGTAAAAATTGGAGTGCAACAGGATAGCGTATTGGGACCAATGCTATTCATTATTCTATTGAATAATTGTGTTGATTGTTTACTATAATAAATTAGATTGTTTGCAGATGATATAATGCTGTATAAAAGGATCAAAACGGTAGAGGACTGTAAACAGCTGCAGGTTGACCTGGACAGTATATCTAGTTGGGTCGGTAAAAATGGGATGAAGATAAATGCAAAGAAGAGTCAGCTTATTAGATACACAAATAAAAAAAATAAAGGTTGATTACGATTATAAGGTGGGGAACGAATTGCTTGTTGAAGACTTGAAATGTAAATATCTTGGCATTACATTTGATAACAAGCTTAACTGGGCAGGAGACATTGGTCATGTAGTAGGAAAAGGTTTCAGAATTCTGCACTTGTTGGAGAGAGTGATGAGGGGATGTACGAGAGAAGTAAAGGAATTTTGTTACACAACTTCGGTCAGACGATTGCTTGAATATGGTAGTGTACTATGGGTCCCACATTTTGAGTATCAAATACAGGAATTGGAGAGGGTGCAAAAAAGGGTGTTTGGTTTGTTTCTGGAAATTATCGCAGGATGCAATCAGTAACAGATATGATAAAAGAGCTGGAATGAGATTCAATTGAAGATAGGAGGAGGATGAAGAGGGTCATGGGAATGTACAAGTCGTATATTAGTGATGAGGCATCGAAAGATATTTGTGTAAGAATTAAAAGTAATACATGGAAGGGAGAAGATGACCATGACCACATGCTGGAACTCGATTTTAGGCACAAGGATGTAGGAAGATTATCTTTTTTGGGTAATGGTGTCAGGGATTGTAATAAGTTACCAAGAGAAATGATAAATAATTTACCAAAACGTTGAATGAATTTAATGCTAAAATTTGAAGAGGGCGAATGTAGGTGGGTGCAGGAAAGGGGGAAATGTTTGTGTAGGGAGATTGCCACCGGAGCGTGCGCTGCATTGCAATTTAATTTAATTTATTTAATCCTTGCCTAAAGCCATGTTGCTGACTTGAAAACCACCTACGGTTCTCGCATATATTTCTGTGTCGTTGCATATCAATCACTCTATTAATTTACCTACTACTTATGTCCAACTGATTGGCTTAGAATTTTTTACTCTATTTCTCACTCATCCTTTATGTATCGGCACTACCAGGGCACTTTTCCAGTCCTGTGTTAAGCAGCTAGTATCCAGACTCAATTTAAATAAAATTTCAACATACGGTACAATTTCATATCCTGCTATCTTTAACACATTTGTAGTAATATTATCTACACCAGCCCCTTTATGTATTTTCAGCTTTCTTAATTCCTTCACAAAATCCTCGGGATGAATTTAAAATTGTTTGGTCTCCTCATTTCTTTTTGTGTTTTTATGCTCGTTCTCCGATTTAGACCCTCACGTTTCTGATTTGTTGTCCCTTATGGTCTCATAAAACCAGATAATTAAAATCTCTGCCTTTTTCAAGTCCTCAATAACTTCTTCTCCATCTTTATCTATAATTGTCTCAACACTCTCCCTTGCCTTCAGTTTGCTAATATAGCCATAGAAATTTCTTGATGAATCAGTCAATGGTCCCCCTGCACTGACAATACTCTTCATAAATTAGCCTGATGTGAAGGAGAGTTTGCAGACAGGTATCCTGTGCCAGACGGGCATGTGCAGAACATTTTTTTTGGTTATTTATAGCTTTGCGCCTCGTTGACGTCGAGGTCATTAGAGGCGGGATGGAACTGGGGACAAGAAATCGGTAGGAATTCGGCCATGGCCTTTTTGAAGGAAGCATCCCGGCGTACGCTTGGAGTGATTTGGGGAGACCATGGAAAACCCAAATCTGGATGCCCGGATGGGGATTCGAACCACCGTCCTTCCAAATGCGAGGCCAGAGCGCTAATCGCGGCAACATGTTAACGGGTAACTAATAATATCATTGTTGACCAAGGTTTATTGTAACATTGCTTAGTCACAGTAGCCAGCTGTGTCCTTTGTGTTAGGTTGGCGGACCTGCAAAAAGCAATTAGTCAACCTGTCGACATGAGCAGCAGCTGGACAAGTCGATGGTGGTGGGAGAGGGGGCGAGGAGAAGGGAGGGAGGTAGTACGTGCCACAGTACGGGGTCACCTCTGACAGACACGTTCCAATCAGCCTCTCTGAAAGAAGATCATACCCTACTACTCCAGAACACTCATCCCACGGCATGAAATCATAAAAAGAAAAAGCGGCACGATGCCTTGTTAACAAATGTGACATACGGTTTCGTATAGATTTTGCTGCGATAGAGTCTAGTGGGTGAGCGGTTAGCAGATGGGCATGACATTCGCGAGAATATGGGCTCCAATCCACATTCGGCCATCCAGATTTTGATTTTCCAAAATTATTCCAAGCAAATGCTTGAATTGTTCAACGAAACGCCATCGCCAATTTACCTCCCATTCCTTGCCCTCAGTCAGTTCCAGCTTCCATTGACCTCAACGACGAAGAGGGAACTGAGTGTGGTGGGTGAGCGGTTAACGCTCTCGCATTCGGGCGGACGCCGGTTCGAATCCCCGTCCGGGCATCCAGATTTGGGTTTTCCATGGTTTTCAAAATCACTCCAGGTGAATGCCGGGATGCTCCCTTCAAAAAGACCATGGCCGTATTCCTTGTCCTTAGTCCCATCCCGCATCTAATGACCTCGACGTCGACAAGGCGTAAAGCCATAAGTAAAAAAAAAATCTTAGAGGTGTAAAACCTTAAGAAAATACAAGAGATAACATTCCACGAAAGGTAGAAATATTTTCCACGATGACTGTGGATAAAAGTTATGTAAGTGGGCGTCCATAAATTACGTGAAGTGAAATAGGGGGGGAGGGGTCCAGCGAAATCTCACCAAGGGGAGGGGGGGCTCAACGGAAATCTCACGTGAGGTTTTGTAAATTTTTTTGGACTGCAGACCGAAAGTCGATTTTAGGGGGGTATTTCGTCAAAAAGTTGCGAGGGCGATCTCTAGGGGGGGGGGGGGTCGGACCAGATCTCATCAAGTCTCACCAGAGAGCGGGGAGGTCCGAAAATCCGGAAAAACACCTCACGTAATTTATGGATGCCCTAAACTCTCACACGTGACTTTTGGCATACTGGATTTCGTACTGCAGATCTTGCGCAGAAAGTGGAAATAATAATGAAAAGATTATCTCCGTACACCGCAGATGAGTTTGTTGTGGGAGCATTCACGTGGCTGAGCCGATTGGCAGACAACTTGACTTACGACCAAATAAATAACCGGCGGAGGTCCAGGCTGAGCGTTGTGGTTAGCGGTTTGGGTGACCGCAAGCCAGTTACGATCATCAGCCGCACGCTTTATCCAAATTACGGAAGACGAGACCTTAGTGGCACACGCCAACTATGCTACAGATCCACTTTCTCTATTAATGTACAAAATGAAGGGTCGTCAGGAAGTATTTATTAGTTGTTCTGTGTAAGAACCCGGCTCAAAACTAAGAATTAAATGGGATGATAACTTCACTGCACATTTATTTTGTTTTATAAATACTTCTTTTAAGCATTAAGTATAAATAGGATAATACTTGCTATTCTAAATATCATTAGCATCCTTTTATTATTTAAGATGATTAGCATTTGTGCATTATGGTTTTATTCAGATTTTTTGTCTTTTCTATTTTTTAAAACAATGGGGAGCCAACTTGGAAATTTGTTGCTGAATTTCTAGGTTTCTGTTGTTACTAAAATAAAACTTTGGATTGTACGAGGGTGGTCCGGTAAGTACTTAGCCCACAAAAGAAAAGACGAAAATTTTGGAAAAGTGGCGATTTATTTCTCAACATAGTCTCCTTTTAGTTCGATACACTTGACCCAGTGATGCTCCAACTTCTTTAACTCGTCTGAAAAATACGATTTCTAGAGATCTGGAAAGTTGGCATCCGTGGCGGTGATAACCTCCTCATTTGTATATAATTATAATGGTAACAGACACACATCATAATTAACAAATACAACATTTGTAATACGTGAGTAAAATTACTGACGAAAACAGCTAAACCTGTTGCTCTCAAATACGTAGTAGTGGGTGCCTTGGTGGGCAAACTACGTTATAGATATCTTTCATACCTTCATGATTAAGAAAGGGAATTTTTAATTTTAATTTTTATGGAGGAGTGAAAATTTATTAATTTTGCAAGAATCTCGATGTTAGTTGTAATATAGGAAAATTGTCGCAATATGACATTTATTTCTTATCATTGGCGATTACAAGTCTGAGCGAATTTACCGTTAACATTAACACAAATTGGCAAAATCATCAAAGCAACGCTCAGAGGTACAATAAGCCGTCATGAGCAAGCAAACAATTGTGTATTTACTTTTAAATCCATCTCAGAATTAATATGCAAGAAACAATGATATTTGGAAACAATGAAAAATACAAGTTATGACGACCTCAGACAAATGTATCATAATACTGTGACTAAACAGTTAAAGGAAAATCATGGGCGCCACGAATGAACAATATATCATTCGAAAATAACTAGTTTTGGCAAATTACGCCGCTAGCTCAGGTTTTTTTTTCAGTTACAAAGTTAGAACATGGATCTATCCTCTCAAAGTCACTTAAGGGCTCAGTTTCACGGAATGCACAATCAGATGGCTTGGTCGTAATAAGTTACCATTGTAGTTCTGCGTCTGATGTCTGCGGTGTTCGGAGATGACCCACAGTATGTGAGACTGTCTCACAAGGCGGCTACAGACACGTCCTGTCTGGTAATGCACATCGTCGCATTACTGGCGGTGTCGCCGTTATAAGCCTGCTCCAGCAAGCCGGCAGCGTGATTTTTCCGATACCAGGAGTCGGACAGCAGCAGTTGGCGAGAGAAGCCAACTTTTCGAGTCCACCACATACTATACTAGCATAGCTTAGAATGGAGAATGACCCTCGTCGCTCTTCTCTCTCTCCGAGGAAAACTTCTGGCTCCGCCCCTTGCAGTCTCGAAGATCACATTTAACAGAAAATTCCCAGGATTTTAAGTTATATGCTCATTTGGATTGGATCTTCATGTTGGCACCTAATGTCACGTGCCTTGTTGACCGCCCATCCCCAGGGAGCAGAGCGTGTCGTCCTGCAAAACCCTAAATCCGCGACTTCATGTCGCCATGGTTCGGGAAGACCACGATTAGCTTCAAGCCTACACAGCACAATAATTCTTTAATATTCGTTTTAACAAGATACACTGAATGTTCACCATTGTATTACAGTCCTCACTTGGAATCTTGCGTACTTTAGGAAATAACAACAAATCTATTTAGGTGGTCGCCCAAGATTTATGTAAATTACTCTAACATTATGATTTATATAATAAAAAATTGACATTAGAACGTGGCGACAGCGCGTCACGTTACAACGTGTCTCAGTATAACTAAGTAAGCTTAGATAAAATTTGGTAGAAATGCTCTTCACTACTAAAAGAAATACTAAAGAAAATCAGAAGTAATTGAATAATGATGAGATTTGTTTGAATGTTACTAATCAACAGCAAACTGATAGTTCCATTTGGACGATTATTATGTAAGTTATTGCTATGATTATATTCTACCAGTATTACGTAATTTGGTAACCCGCCAGTGTGACTAAGTGCCCCGAGGCGAGGAGGTACAACAGCGCCGAGTACGAGCTCTGGTCCTCACGTACCAGCAGTTCTAATTGTGTTTTTAGGTGCTTTTCCGCAGCCATCAAGGCTAATGCCAGGACGGTTCCCAATCTCCGCCTCATAAACTACACAATTCACAAACAAATGATACACTTTTCATACACAGAACATAGTTACACATTTCACAGACAGGTGGCAACACTTCAGTTCCTCCATGTAGTACCTGGCAGTAGGTATCCAATGCTTGGTGGTACCGAGGGCTTGCGTTCGTAAAGACAAAGCTCCAAATTTGACCATGGAAATGATGAGTAAAACGCATCAAGGACAGGCGACCTCTAATGTTGAGAAAAGGAGGTGAAGAATAAAAACAATTACATGTAAATTTGTGAACATTTTAAGATTCGTGACCGCTTGCTACAGTCCTTACGAAAGCGTCACAGAACTGATTAATAGACTAGGCTGGGAGTCTCTGGTAGATAGACGACGCACGTTTCGTATAAACTTATTGGTAAACATGTGTACTCCAACTTTCACTTAGCAGTTTAGTTGGTGGTGTAACGGTTAACGTTCTGGTCTCGCGTTCCGGAGGACGGCGGTTCGAATATCCGTCCGGGCATCCAGATTTGGATTTTCCATGGTTTCCCAAATCACCATGGCCGAATTCCTTCCCATTCCTTGCCCTCCATCCTTTCCCGTCTCTAAAGACCTCGCTGTTAACAGACGTTAAGCAGTTAAAAAATAAGTGTAGTAAAATACTTTGTCCACGAACCTTTTTGAGTCGGAATGACAGGAAAGATATAATTAGAGAAATAAAGTGCCGCACTGATTCTTATGTGAATTCTTTTTTCCCTCGTACCATTAGAGATTGGAATGCACAACAATGATATTAGCTTTGGTGCTGAGCACCCTCTGCCACCCACAATTTTGTGAATTGCAGAGTATATATGTAGATGTAGATGAAGGCATTGAAGTGGTGTGCCATGAACGTATGTCAGCGCCAGTATCGAATATGCCAAGACCAACAAGTGATTTGTAACGGGATGCTGTTCATGGTGGCTGTGAATGAGGGCAGCTCACCTGTCCCAACAGATCGTAGGCTTCACCGTATAGGCGACCTGCCGTGTGATAGAAGGAATTCGTTCTGGCCTCCGCATCAATTGAAGTGAATTGGCGGAAGAGTAGTGAGAGTTAATGTATATATGATAGAGGACGCCTTTGGGGTAGTTTCCAGCGGAATAGTGAGTGGGCAGAGAGAGATTCAGTATCAGGCTTGTGCCAGAAAAGTATCGAGCACATGTGGTTGGTGTCCAGTTTATGCACCGAGTGTCCAAATGTGCACAGGTGCTGAACGAACAACAACAGGCAAACGTTTCTGCTCGCTAGCTACTGTTAAGTATTAACTGTGTCTCTGCGGTCGCATGACCAGCTCTTACTGTGTGACTCCCACACAACATTAGATGGGAAACGCGAGCTGCTAAGGGAGTGTCCATAAACTACGTGGCTTGGTCTAGGGGTTAGGGAGGGGTTGGCTCGTAAAGCTACGTTGGGCTGCGTGAGGGGGGGGGGATGTTTTCTGAGCCAAGCCACGCAGCTTTTCAGCTTTTCAGCTTTTCATTCATATTATTTATCAGAGTTAAAGTAAGATACAAAACAAACAACAGCATGTGAATATATATTTCCGTCATTTAATTGTCTTCGTATGTAATTTACGATAGTCTGACAAGAGGAAACAGTACAGAATGTCTTCTGGAATCAAGAGGGGAAAAAAAGCTACTTGGGGCAGGAGGAGGGGTAGAGGCATAAGCCACATAGGGCTACGTAGGGGGAGGAGGGTTCACAGGAGGCCAAAATGGAGCTACGTGGTTTATGGACGCTCCCTAATCACGACCCCTGCGATGAGCACAACAGTACGGTAACGGTAAATAAATGTGAAGTGCCAAGTCGCAGAGTCTCTGACGTCTCTCATGCTTTGCCTTGTATCTGTTTCAGTTAAATGAATTTAGGCTGTCCTCTTTTCATATCAGTTTAATTTTGATAAATTAATGGAACTTCTTGCAAACTTCAGATATTCCGTCCAGAACCCAAATAATTTTCAGTTCGGAAATAATAATTGTTAGGCATGTTTTAAGGTTTTGCCATTTATATGAGCCATTTCTGTATTAGAAAAGAGTAAGCAGTAAGGGAGACAATTCATAAGAAAAGTGTTTTATTCACAATTCTTATTGAGGCGTTATTTTCGTTTTTAAGCAATAATAGTTGGGAGCTTTGCATTCATTGCAGTTCAATCAGCAAATTATATTTTTTGATACTGAGAATTTCGTTAATTTAACCACATTCGTATTATAGACTTACGTGAAGAGGCACCTATTTAGTTCTCGTTTTTGAACATTATAAGCAATGGTAATAATTTATGTTCCACAATGCTCATATGTGTCAGATCGATGTGATTCACTCATCGATACATTTCTTCCTGCAACTTATTCAAGTATTTACACGCAGCTACGAAGAAAGAATTGTGCGCTGTAGGTTTTATGATGAGAAGACCATCAAAAATTGAGACTAGTACAATTCATAAAGAACAGTTAATATTTTAGCTTTTATGATTTATAGATTAATATGTGGATTATACTTCGGCGAGAAAAGGTTGTTCATACATCGTTTATTTTTTTATTTATTTATTTATTTTTTGCTTACTGTTTTACGACTCGTTGTGGTCATTAGAGGCGGGAAATGATGGGGGAGAAGGAACGGGAAGTAGTTCGGCCATGGCCTTTTGAAGGAAGCATTCCGGCATTCACCTGGAGCGATTTGGGGAAACCGTTAAAAACCTAAATCTGGGTGCTAGAACGGAGATTCAACCGCACGTCTTCCCAAATGCGAGGCAAGAGCGTTACCGTTCACCCACCTCGCTTGGTACATACATCCAATACACTTCCACTTACTTCGGTAAATCATTCAAGAGTTGTTAGGTGTCGATTATAATCTAAACAAAAGTCTCTTTCTGATGAACATGACCGAGCGGGGCGGTGTAACGGTTAGCGTTCTCGCCTCGCATTCGGGAAGATGGCGGTTCGAATCCCCGTCCGGGCATCCAGATTTGGGTTTTCCATGGTTTCCCCAAATCACTCCAGGAAAATGCCGGGATGCTTCCTTCAAAAGGCCATGGCCGAATTCCTTCCCATTCCTTGCCCCCATCCTTGCCCCCCATCTTTTCCCGTCTCTAAAAGACCTCGATGTTAAAAAGAGACGTAAAGCAGTTACAAAAAAAAAAAATGATGAACATGTGCTAGGGCACGAAGAAATTTGATGCTATGCTCACATAGAATAATTAAATATAGAGTTAAATGTTTTAAATAAATACGGCCCAATAAAATTATTGATGCACCCAGAAGCGGAGGAGGAAATGAAATGAAACTTCACAGTTTGAGAAGGAATGTGATGCTACTTCACTGATTACAAAATCGATTCAAATTCACAAACTTGGCAGAATGCACCCACTTTTCAGTATGACATGGCATCTCCTGTGGCCTGGATACTTGCACTGATTCGGTTGGGATGGGTGTCATAAAGCCATTGTACCCTCCCCTGAGGCAAGGTGGCATTCAACTGTAGTAATTGGTCCTATTATACTAGATACAGGCACTGGGAAGGAGTTAATGTCCAAGCTGGTCCAAAACGTGTTCTATAGGGGACAGATCTGTCTACGGGAGTTCCTCATTATCACGCAGACAGTTCATAGAGACACGTGGCGGTGTGGACGATCATTTTCCTGTTTGGCACCACGATACTTTCACATTAGAGGTAACACATGAGGACGCAGGATGTGCGTGACGTATCGTGGTGCCGTCAGAGTTCACATAATCACTACCGGCAGTGAGGTGAAGTCATATCCAATGGCTGCCCACACCATGGTGCCAGGAGTAACGCCACTGCGCCTGTCCACAGGTCGCCGACGATGGACATCCGATGTAGTGCAGAACCGCAGTTCGCTGTACTGCTGATGAATGGCTTTTCATTGTGTTCAGAGATGAATCGCTGCTCTGCACTACCTTGGATTACCACTGTCGGCGTATATTGTGGCGACCTTGGGACATGGCCCATTCTTCTACACTGCCGTTTGTAAAAAGAGCAACACCGAGAAGAAAACACATGAATTTAATTAATTTAATACCACAGGTTATGTACGTGACATCCTGATCTGGGTTTTCCATGGTTTTCCCAGATCACTCCACGCGAATGCGGGGATGGTTCCTCACAATAGCCCATGGGCGCCTCCTGCCATATCCCTTATAACCCTTCCAAACCATAACCCTTTTCGATAGGTGCAATGCACCCTCCGCCACACACTTTTAGTGAATCGCGGAGTAATAATAATAATAATAATAGTAACAAATGATTACCTTTTCAAATCTGTACATTTCCTTTGAACCCTACTATCCAGTATGCCGTGTGGCCACCATGCTCTGCAATTAGAACTGCTATACGCCGTGGCATTGAATCAATAAGGTTCTGAATATCCCTCCACGCAGTTTGTATCCGACCCCATATATCCGTGACACTAGATACTGGAGGACCGTGACGCGCCAGGAGCCGACCAATCATATCCCAGACATGTTCGATGGGCAACATGTCGCGCGAACGTGCAGGCCAGGGAAGCAATGGTACCCGTCACTCTTCGAAGAATGACTGTACATTCCTCGCAACATGTGGCTGGGCATTGTCCTGTTGAAATGTGACCTGAAAAGATGCCTGAAGCAGGGGGAGTACTTCAGGCTCCACAACCATCGTTAGGTACTGGTTGCTGTTCAAAGTGCCCTCAATACGTAGGAGGCGTGATCGGATGTTGTAACCAATGGCGCCCCAAACCATCATACCTGATGTTTGTTCGCTATGCAGCTCCACAATACAGCCCTCCAGGTTGCGCTCACCACGGTACCTCCTGACACGTATGCGGCCATCACTGTAGGACACGTTGAAGCCGGACTCGTCCGAAAAGATTACATTTTGCCACTCAGCACCCCAGTGACGGTGTTCACGTGTCCATTGCAATCGGAGGAGCCGGTGGTTTCTGGACAATGGAAGCCGTCTTAATGGCATGCGTGCAACCAGTCCAACCTGCAGCAGACGACGACGAACCGTTGATGCAGACAGGTACACACCTGTTGCAGTGCTCCAGCGACGAGCCAACACTGTGGATGACGCTATACGGTCCGTTATGGCCATCCGGACAAGATGACGTTCATCCCGTGCTGTGGTCCTGTTCCGTGGTCCAGTTCCCGCTCGTCGCTACGTACGACCTTCCTCTATCCACTGCTTCCACACACGCATCACTGTCGTAGCAGCATGCCCTGTGCGAGCCGAAATACCACGGTATGACAACCCCGTTTTCCGGAGATCAATCATTCTGCCCCGTTCCAACTCGCTCACATCCCGATATGGCTCCCTTTGACGTCGACGAGGCATACTGGCACACACTGTATTGTGTCCATCTTGTGTGTCAGCTCTGCAGTGACTACACTCGGCGCAACACCTACCCGACGAGATGGCTCTGCTCGGAATAAGTGTACCCCATCTCGCTGCAAAAACGTATTACTTACTGCTTGCACAACCGTCGCCACTTCCATCAAGTGTTGCGCTATTCGGATAATTCGTTCTCGGTGATGCACTTTTCACAAACGGTGGTGTATATTTTGGAGAGGCGGCATGGTGTGGGGAACCATTGGGTATGACTTCAGGTTGCAGCTGGTTGAGATTCAGGGAACTCTGACGAAAAAGCGATACGTCAATGACACACTGCGCCTTCGTGTGTTACCTCTGAGGTGACAGTATCGCGGGGTAATTTTTCAGTAGGAATATACTCCTCCATACATGGTACATGTATGTGTCAACTACCTGTGTGATATTAAGATACTCCTGTGGCCAGAAAGCTTCCCACATTTGTCATCGATAGAACATTACATTTACCTTCGTCTTTGCGAAAAAGCGTGTTGTGAAAAAAGCGTTTTTGTTTTTATATATCTGTTGATATCATAAAAACATTTCTTACGTTAGAACATAACATACACACAAACATTGCCCATGTATCTGTACTTCTGGATAAGGCCAAGGCACGATACCTAATTCCTTGAATATAGAGACTTTTTTTGGAGACTCTATGAAGGAAACAACTTTTAGTTTACCTTGAACTGGCCAAGAGGATACCGCATTAAACTTGCAGCGTGAATCACTTACAAACCGCCGTTCTTTCCATTTCTAAATGTATTTGTTGTAAATCCATTATATAATCAGGCATCATCACAGTCGGTTAAAAGTTGTCGGACCTGACAAATGGAATTACGTTATAGGAGTATATCGTATTTACCAGCTCAAATGATTGAATATCAGAGACGTACGTGTTGAAAATATTTCCCTTTAGTTTCATTTTATCTCAGTATATTAAACAGTTGAAATTATAGGAATTCTCCCAGTGCTTCTATCATTATTGCATACGATCATGCCGACTTCAACTATACGGTGCCTATTTTCCTCGCTCAGACTTACAACCCTAGTTCTAGTACAGTGATTCATACATTTCTGATGAGGAACTGGCTAACATGGTGAGTCTTTTCAATTCCTACTGAGAATCCATTATCGTTTAATACTTCACTGTGCAGTGCCTTTTAGATAGGATTTTCTTCATCATTTGTATAGAAATCTGTTACTTCCAACGTTATCCGTTTTAGAATTTCTGAAACAATAATCTCATTTGTTATATTCTTCTCATAAGGCTAGGAGAACATTTTCTTCAACCTTTTAATAGTTCTTTAAAATTCAGTTTTGTTTTCCAATGTGTTGTATCTATTTGAGCCTCAATCACTTCTATAGAATATCGTCTTTGAAACAATTATCCCTGAGTGAAGCCATCTTTATGCTTCATGGAACGCAATTACACAAACGACATAGACTTTAATTCAATACGTCCTCTGGTGTTTGACAAACAATAGTTCTATCTCTCCGTATACTGTAGTTTGTTTCTGAGGAAAATTCTTTATATGATTTCCCCACTACTCATGTTGAATATTTTCGTAAATAATGATTACGATTTCCCTTTTTCTCGGGTCATTAGGTTCATTTTACGTAATGCAGATGGTGTCGTCAGTCTTCTAGGAAAAAAATGTGTCTTTCTAAAGCTATAAAGGTAAACGAAATTTATTTGGACTTATTCGTTGTGCAAACTAGGATAGAGATGTAAGAGTATTTTCGCAATGAAAGTAACACTAAAAATGGTCCAATATTCTATTTGCTGTTGTAGGAAAAAAAAAAAAGTATTAGTAGGCAACATATTAAATTTATGACGAAAAATATTAATTCGTACGTTCAATAAGTATGCGTTACTTTTTCTTTGGTTATTGTTTTACGCCTCATCGACGTCAAGGTCATTGTAAACTGGAAAGGACATGGGGCAAGGAACAGGAAGGAATTTGGACACGGTCACTTGAAGAAACCATCGCGGCATTCGCCTGGAGTGATCTCGGGAAAACACTGAAAACCAAAATCTTCTTGGCCGGTCGATAAGTCGAGCCGCGTCCTCCCGAATGCGAGAACACAGTGTTACCGCTTACCCACCACATTTGGCAAGTATATGTTAGAAAAACAATGTGTTAGTGCTTTTCATCTCTTGATAAATTAAGCAAATTTCTAAGTAAATGGTCAAATTTATTTTAAGAACCCTCAACACATGAAATGAACTGTCATATTCTTAAGTGTTAAAAAAGAAATAAAATGGATTGAATTTTTAAATAAGATCTTAAGGTGTCTTTTAGTCCTAAGGGCTAAAGTAATTTCTTGGAAAAAGAAAATCGTAAATACTCTGATTCCGCGGTTTGGAATCTAAGATGATACGGCGCTTGCTTTCAGGTTCCCAGGTCCGGGTTACGAATACCCGTGCAGTCAAGAATTTTTAAGTGTTTTATTTTGTTCATATGAGATAGGCCAGGCCACTCTGTAGGTTCTATGTTGAACTGTGAGTCCCGAAGGAAAGGTATTACCCGTCCTACGTCTGACGCAATGGTTTTGTACATCTTTTAGAAAATAATCTAACCAATCTAAGGTTCTTTATATCCAGTGAATTGCTTTAGTCGGTCACAGGACGCTTTCTTCCAGCAGACGATTGTAAAGCACTAGTTTCACGGTTCAGCAACCCAAACCTTCCTTAGCCATTACGCAGGAAAATAGTTCAGAAGTCATTTGAAAAATAGTAACATAAATATAAGTTCATCAATGAGGAAATGTCGACAGTATGAAAAATCTGATAGTCGTTTTCTTAGAAACAAATAAGAGGGCAAGGAATAATAGCAACGATATTTCGCAAACTCGGTAGGAAGTATATAATTAATATCTATGCAAATCAAATAACAAGATTATTGCGATCAAGAATACGACTGGAAAGAACACCGTGTAAGGCCGTTAGGACATACAAATAAGGGGTTTGAATCAAGTAAGAAACCAAAAACTGTTAGCTACAAACTACTTATGTTTATTTGTTTATGTCTACATTCCTTGGTTTTCCAAATATAATTTTAGTCCAGCACAGTAATGGATAATGGTTTTAAAAGTTATGGAACTTTCGCAAACTATAACTTTGCTGAAAAATAGTTTAAGGTGTGTTCACTGCGTAGTGAAACAGGAATAGCTTGGTTAAAATATTTAAGCAGCTGCTGTTTCATGACTCATAGTTACTTTGTTTCAGTATAGATTTAGGCAGGCTTAATTAAACCAGTCCTTGGAAGTACCGTTAACCATTTTACAGCTTTCAGTCGTAACGTAATGATAATTTCACTACATTATTACATGTTACCAGCCTCATGAATCAAGCTTAAGAATGTATTATAATGCGACCTTTTTTTTTGCTGTCATCAGGCTCGCGACTAGTTTGATGCAGTCCTCTATCTCTTCATCTTAGCATACCCCTTACATCCAACGTCCTCAGTTATCTGCTTTACATATTCTAATATTTGTCTTCCTCTACAGTTCTTACTGTTGCCTGCACTAACGAATTAACCAATCCTGTATGTTTTAAAATATGACCTAGTATCCTAGCTCTTCTTTCTGTAAGACTCTTCCTCAACCAACACTTCCAAAACACTTTCATTTTGTAATCTGAACACTTAATTTTCAGTATCCTTGTACAACACCACATTTCAGATGCTTCAGTTTCCTCCTTTATAATATTCCTAAAGGCCATGCTTCGCTATAATGGACTAACAACATTACATAGACTAAACTGTTGTAGTCATCGCATAGGACTTTTTTTCGTTCTAACTTCTTAAAACTCTATGTGTGGAGCACAGCACTTTACGGTAGCGAAACATGGACTTTAGGAATACCGGAAAGAAAGAAACTTGAAGCATTTGAAATGTGGTGCTACAGAAGAATGCTGAAAATTAGGTGGACAGACAAAGTAAGAAATGAACGAGTTTTGGAAATGATGGGTGAGAAAAGAAGTTTACGGAAGAAGCTTACAGGAAGAAGAGACAGGCTGGTAGGTCATATTTTGAGACATGCTGGATTGGTTAATTTGTTAGTGGAGGGAACAGTTGAAGGTAAGAACTGCAGAGGTAGACAGAGATTAGAATATATGAAGCAGATAATTGAGGACGTGGATTGTAAGGGGTATGTAGAAATGAAGAGGTTAGCATAGGATAGGAAGGGATGGAGGATTGCATCAAACCAGTCTAAAGACTGACGACAGCAAAAAAAAAAAAAAAAAAAAAAAAAAAAAAAAAAAAAAAAAAAAAAAAAAAAACATAACCTGTTAGCTTTTGTAAAATCGCATTTACTTTGAAGGATTAGCGCTACGTTACAGTTACTCGTACTACCAACGTTTCGGACCCAACCTGGGACCTTCATCAGGTCTGTTTTACGTTAATGTGTCCGCTGCGATTAGCTGTTTCGTTTTTTCTGCAGAGATTGGGTTGCTTTCCGGGAGGGGAGTCTCCAATGTTTCAGACAGGATGTAATCACGGTTTGCCCTCTGAGGCAGTTTGATCTGATTATTGTTGTTGCAATGTTTTGTCTGCAAGCACGTATTTCCACATTTTACTCAATCCATAGAACCAGTCTTTGTTAAAGTTTTCTGAATGGTTAAAAATTCCATAATTTTCTAGCATTCAAAGTCAGTTTTTATTGTATGTAATTAGCTGTGTAGTTTGTCATTTTTTCTCCTAAATTACTTGCCCGCTATATGGAATATTTGAGGACAAAAATCATCGCTCTACTCACATTATTTTTTTTCTAATGTGTTTATTACTCTCAATGAAAGACCAGAATGTTAATTGACATATACATGTCCTTATTGTTGGTGGATTCAGTATATAAATTTCTCAACTCGTAAATGAATTAACCAACTACATGATGAAAACTTAGTTAGATACGTCAATGTCGCAGAATAACATAATCTATTGACTGAATGGCGATTTGAAACTCTATAAGCTAATAGTTTGGACGAAACGAATCTAAAATAAAATATGTTTTCATCAATTAAATGCGCTACGAATGTGATTAAGGATTGTAACTCCCCAAACACCAAATACTTAGGCAAACAGTAAACACTGTAAGTTAAAACAGTTCAGCCGATGAAAAAGATGTGAGGAACCTAAAAGTGATGGATGTAATAACATTAAGGATGGTTATGAAGTATCTCATCACAGTTCATCAGAAACAAATAACGGATGGGAATAATATTTAAGAAACTAGCAGTTGCCCGCGTGGTCTGGTGCTACATACATTACTAAGCCATGAACTACATGATCTTCGGATCACTGAACAAAAGAAATGTTTTTACATGAACGGTCTCCAAATGCATTCCTCCGAATAATATGATGCCTCTCGTATGCTGAAATCACGATAAATATTTCGAATGCGAGAAGAATATTTCCTTTAATTGGAAACCAATTTGAGAACTCTTATATTTTAACTCCTCAGCTTTCCGAAATGATATTCTGTTTCACCCCCGGAACCACGGGCTGTAAATTAATCAAAACCCAATCAACACCTGATCAGTATAGTTTTTCGTAAATTGCGTTCACAGAAAAATTATCTTAAAATAATCAACTTCACGACATCACAACAAAATGAAACATGCCGTATATTACCCACAGATAACAGGTTGTACATTAATGGCAGCTCCATCAAAATAAAACCAGAAGTTTTTGTGTAAAACGCGGTCAAAGGAAAATCGACATTTTTAAATTAATATTTTTTTTCCTAATTCAGATTCTAAAATTAAACACACCCTATTTACCTGCGAGACAATGGACTTTAAATTAATTGAAACACAATCCAAATGCGACTGTTGGAATTTGCGTAAATCGTGTTCAACAAAAGACACAAATTTGATTAATTTCTCACTTTTTCATCACATGAAAATGAAACATATCGTATTTTATCTGCGAGATCATGGGCTGTATCTTAAACGCAACCCTATCAAAATTCGACAAGTAATATTTGCGTGAATCCCTTTCATTGAAACGAAGTCAGAGAGACAGACACAATTTTTTTTAAAGAATTTATTCCTTCTCTGGAACTTATTAGTAGTACACCTGGTATTAAGGTGCGAGCACACTTAATCTGGGAAGTACATCATTTATTATACCTAGTAGAGTCGCTTTCATGTAGTCAACATAATTTGCTTCCGTACACTCACCGATTGGAAAATTAAATTTTAAATCGCCTTGTTGAAGTCACTTTAATTTCACATAATTTACAGAAAAGAACTCTTTCGTCTGTACTAAAATATTCCTCTCCAAATTCTCTTATATAAATCTCAAATTCGTACTTCCATAAAATTTTGTTTTCGGCATGGCGGTACACACTGATCCATCACGGTACTATTAAAAATTACCAGATTTTTCCTCAAAATATGACCATATGATCAAAATTACTATTGTAATATGACGAAACCTAGGAAAATGGCCTATAATTACATTTATATGTTATATAAAATACATTTAAATACAATGAGAAATGTTTAATTCAGCATTACAGCTCAAAAAGAAGGTAGAAAAGATATATGACTTGTGATAAAGATACGAACCATAGACCAAACATTCAAAACAAAAACAAAAAATACACCTATCACACACAACATAAGTTATACGCTTCGTGGACAGATGGCCTCCTAAGGATAGTGACTACGCTTCACATCTTTAGAAATTCTTGACGATCCATACTGATGACTCTAACAGGTCTCATCAGTTCATTACTCAAAATGGTTCATAGTTAATAAAATACAACATTGGAGATAAAATCAAACTAAAGGTAAATATGTTTAATCCATAAGTCTCTACTATTAAATTATATTAGCTGAAAAATACGACATTAAATTTTACTGCTGCTACATGTGTTAGATCCGACTTCAACTTTACAGCTTTTCATAAGAGCTGAAAAATGAATTGAATTAACAATAAATCCATTTCCAGCTAGAAAGAACGGCTACAAGTTCATTTTCCTTTTGACCAGTACGACGAAAATTAAAATTAGTTTCCTCCTATATGTTGCAAAATTATGCTAAAACAAATCCAATTATCGAGTGTTCCAAATGAATCTCCATAATCAGGAAATAAAGCTTCATTCCTTGGCCTTTGCCAGGTGAAAAATTGCATGGGCAATATTTATTTATATTCAAAATTCTCCTGTGTTTCAACATTAGCAAACTTGTATAAACTGCTCTCGGGTGACTAGCCGAGTCAAGAGTGCGTTGCTACACGATATTTCGGCGACTAGAAACATTGCCGCCATCTTCTGGTGAAGATGGCGGCAATGAATCTAGTCGCCGAAATATCGTGTAGCAACGCACTCTTGACTCGGCTAGTCACCCGAGAGCAGTTTATACATTCTCAACGCCGAGAAAGACTTCGTTCTTATATTAGCAAACTTTTTTGCGATAGCAGCAGATGGTGAGAAATAAAGAACACTTTTCTCATACAAGCCTTATCCTTCAGACGAAGGAAAATATAAAGGGTTTCAAAACTCTTCACCCACCGCCACAAAAAATAATGTTGGAGGACTTAAACGTAATGGCAATGACACAGTAAGGGCAATAATTAAGGTGAAAAGACTTAATAACACATTCTCTTAAAGGCGGACTATTCTGTACTCCATTATAACAATAAAATTAAATACAGGATCTGACCGTCAGATTTTGCAGTTACAGACTAACAGAGGTCATTAATGTCTGGACTGTAGTAAAGCTGGAAGAGAATGTAGAATCATCACAGTAGTTAGGGACACGTTACAAGAAACATGTTTCCCAAGATTAGCTCTTTGATGGAATTACGGAAAAAATTACCTTATTTTCATACATACGCATTTCCCCGTCAAACCATTGTTTAAAGATTACCTGTATCAAATAGGAATATTCCCAGAACACCTCTACATGTTGTATTAGGAATAGTTTTCTTCTATTTTTGATAAAGATTTCAATCATCAAATTTCACATAATTTTAAACTTGAGAAGACCATGTTATACTTTCGGATGGTGCGGCCAGCCACAGACAATAGATAACTTTCATTGTTGAGCAACTTTTTCTAAATGCTACAACTCTCCTTCTTCAGTAAATTTGCAGACAACGCAGAGGACATTTAGGACTACATCTAAATGATAACTCCCTAACAGTGTCACATGACGCCAATGTTTACTAGTGCGTACAAGAGTAAATTACAGAATCAAGTAAACGTTCAGTGTGAGGAACTAAGTTAATCTCCGTGACTGTTATGCTACTGCTTCCAGATTAACTTTCCAAGTGCCGAGGAGTGGCCGCGGACATGGGTGTTAAATTGTTGTATCTTTTTTCTCAGGAATAATCATACATAAAAATTTGAATATAATTTTATGACACCTGGTTACCATTCTAACTCGTGCTGAAACCCCTCACGTTCCAGGTGGCAATCTTCAAAGTATCCGCAATACCAAAACCTTTTCTCTTTCCGTTTTTCATAGCCTGATTGTTACTGGTAGATCCATCCAGCTTTACTCGCTGAAACTGAAAGTAGGTGGTGTTTTTACGTAAATGAGTTACCAGCCCATTGTACAACCCACAACCTGGAGAGCCAGAGTTTTATTTCAGAGTTTTCCTTCCCATAGCTGGAGTGTCCCAGTTTAAAGGCTTCTATATGGAATTGAGTCTTGGGTAATGAAGAGAAGAGACAAAAGCTGCAAACAAGCAGTGGATATGAAGTTCCTAAGATCTATAAACGGATGCACAAGGCTAGATCTAATGCTAAATGAGACTATAAGAGAGGAGTTGCAAATATATAGGACGAATGACAAGATAGAGGAACATAGGAATAATTGGAGAGACCATCTGTATAGAATGGATGATTCACGATTACAAAAAGTAGTAAACCGATACAGGCCGAAAGTAGAAGTAGCATAAGTAGACCAAGAAGAGATGAGAGTAGTCCCTGAAACAGGAACAGGTCAAAAGGGCTAACCCTTGAATGGGATGAAGAAGAAGACACGTGGTTACAATGTAAATATAAATAATGGAAGAAGATTGTATAGCTAACCAATAGAAAGAAAGAAAACATCAACTATCACTGACGAGAAAAACGCCTTGAAGATGTCAGAACACACGTTGCAAGCTGGTTGTCTCAAAAGAAATTTTCAGGAAGTTGTCTCCCGCCTGGAAAAGCGTTTTAAACATTGGAGAGCTTCAGGGGAAGAATATGGTTTGCAAGCTGTGACGATGAAAAGGGTTTACTACACTTTGTGGTGATTTGAGAGTTTAATAGGAGTGCTAAAGCTAAGTACGTCTTATTACACAACTGTATATTATATGAAAATCTTTGGCACCAGTTTTACATCCAGAAAATGCTTGAATTGTATGCTAGAGACGGGGTACTACCTCTAAATGCGATCCAGATTTGTTGATGTACTGTCTCAAATGTTGAGACTAAAATCATTTATCAAGGACGGACAATTAAAATGTATTTACATGGTACTGTAACAAATACCTGCTGCTGCTGGAATTAAGTTTTATACTGTGCTGTGCAGGACGAAGACAAAGGAGCAGATCTACTGTTGTCAAGAGATTAAGGGGGCAGCGGGGCGAGCCCGGGTACATTTGACCCGCTTACCTCCCCCCCCCCCTAACGCCGGCCCTGGGTAGCAAACAATTTACTCACTTCTGAATAACTCGAGACGAGTCAGGACCATAACGTTCATTGCTGATTGTTCGGATGGCAGATTTGGAATTAATCTGTGCCAAGACCTTGACTGCGTGTCACACACACAGTTCACAGACGATCTGAGATATATTCTCCGAATGCTGCTGATGCTGGAACAGCGGGAGACTATGGGCAGGAACATTGCGGACGCCTACCGCACGCAGTCGACGTAGATAACATCTGGTTCTTTCCAAGAACTGCTCCTTCGCCGAGTTAGACGATCCAGCACGCAACAGCTGACTACACCACTTCATCGTCTACAACGCGGTCACGCTACGTTCAAGTCGGCGAAATAACTAACTGGTGAAACCGCATGGGTAATCGCCCGTTATAGTGAACAGTCTTGCCGTTGTAACTTTCTGGATGTTTTGAAAAACTATTATACATTTTACGTGCGACAACTATTGTGTTTGTACGATTATTGTAGATTTTTTCGGGCGGCAATACACACATTTAAGTTTGCAAATTAATAAAGAATCTATATATATAAATATGAATGTTTGTTTGTTTGTTCTTCAGACAAATCCACAGTTTTCATCCGATCTCGATTTTGCACACTTATCCTTTGAAACATGGGGAAAAATACTGTCTACATTTGACTGAAAAATTATCGGTATAAATAATACATGCCTGGATGGTCAGTTTTACGGATACCACATTAAACTGTAGATCCCACAAATTTTGGGGAGAAATGCTTGGCAAATTGTACACGGTCTAACAATTCTGTAAGTGTACTATTTTTTTTTTTCTCTCGAAGTCAGTGTGTGTGTTATCTGCTCTAATCTATATTTTTAAAGATGAATGTATGTTTGTTCTTCATACAAATCCACAGTTTTCATCCGATCTCGATGAAACTTTGCACATTTATCGTTTGAAACAAGGAGAAAAATACTGTCTACATTTGGTTGAAAAATTATCTGTATAAATAATACATGTTGTGATATAATTACTAAAAATTACTGAACGGCGATAGACAGACGAGTTGGATATGGAGGTCTCTGTACTGCTTTCCCATACAAAGGTCAGGTAGCTCAGTGGTTAAAGCGCTTGTTTGCTGATGTTTGGATGGTGGTCTCCGGTTCAAATTTCCGCGGAGGCAAAGGTTCTTAAAAATTGTTTTTGATCATAAGAGTCACGCCTGGGCCGTCGGTTATTCCGATTGAATGTTAAACTGTAAATATCACATATTTAGGGGTGCAATGCGAGGCAAATCGTAGGTAGTTTTGCAATGCTGTAGGTGTACACTTTTTACACTATTCTTATCCCTCATGGGTGTTTCGCGTACAGTGTGTGTGTGATCTATAGTAATAATACTACAAATGCGGAAGTAAGTCTTTTTTTTTAACTGCTTAACGTCTCTTAACAGCGAGGTCTTTAGAGACGGGAAAGGATGGGGGGCAATGAATGGGAAGGAATTCATCCATGGCCTGGAGTGATTTGGGAAAACATGGAAAACCAAAATATGGATGCCCGGACGGGGATTCGAACCGCCGTCCTCCGGAATGCGAGGATAGAACGCTAACCGTTACACCACCACGCTCGGTGGAAGGAAGTCTGTCTTTTCGTTATGTTTTGACGACTAGATGCCAATACCGATATCGACGGAATTTTACAAGAAATTCTGTAGGGAGGGCACAGGACATTTCTTTTTTTTTTGGTATGATTAACAGTTGTAGTCACGAAAATTTGAGAACTTATGGAATGGTGACAAAGTACGGATGTCTGTGTTAGTCTATAATGTTACGTCGGTTGCACATTATGTTAGTGTATAATTTGTTAATAAATTTCGTTTAGCGAAAAAAACGTATTATTTAGTATAGATGTAGATTTTCTCTGTCCTATGCCCTTAGTTAACACCCCTCACCCCCACATCCCCTCACCTTCGTTTGTTTTTATGTTCTGAAATATGTTGGAAATTGATTCTCTTCAAGAGACAGGTTCGACGGTAGAATGATGTAGTGATGGCTTTCCTGTCATACTATACCGAATCGGTGTTGTTTGGGACCAATCCTACGTTACTGATAGCTTTCTATATTCAAGTCTGACAATGAAATTCTAAGTCCACGCGTACGAAGTCGCGGGTATCAGCTAGTTATGAATGTTAATAATATGATGACAAATTGGGGTATAACTATCACCACAGAAAAAAAGAAAAAAATAGGCTATTCGTGCTGAGAATAATTAATAACACGCCCACAAGACAATCAACGTAAAGTTAATAGATGTTAAATAAAGAAAGGACTGAGGGAGGAAATGTTTCGGGAACAAGAACCTCAAAAAGGACTAGTTGAGAGTGGCGAAGCTGTGTGATATGGAGACCAACAATCGGAGTACTGTCATGAAATTGTTTAGTGAATAACTATCGAAACAAAAGGCGTGAAACATAGCATTTACAAGTATGATTGCACATTGTAGCCCGTTTCGATCATGGTCTATAGTAGACGATCGCAATAAGTCCCCAGTTTTGTTTGCGATGTAAAACAGAAGTGCGTTCTCTCTTGCGTTGCAGAAATCTCGCGCACTTGCTGTCCCGGCGTCTGCGGGTGATTCCGGACAATCAGCTCGTTCTGGATATAACTTTGTCTCTTAATACCTCATGAAAAATATAAAATTGCTTCCATACTAACTAGAACCGTTCCATCGTTTTCTGTCAAAACGCATAAACTCAACATTGGGCACTATATCTTTCACACCTTAATATTTCTACGAATCGTCGCTTGAATTTCCATGCCAAATATTCCCGCTCATTCCGAACCAAACTTGTGAAGTCTTTCTCTTACGGAAATTTGCAGTTCTCACTGGGGATCGTCATAAACTGACGATCAGCGCTTGCCTCTTAGTATTTACATTCTTGATCTCTGCAACACAGTGTGTCCGGGATCGAAAGGATAATCCTGCAACCGCATCATGTCCTACTATACGACAAAATTTTATTTTAGTAAAAGTATCACCATTGATTTTTTTATTTTTTTTTCGAAACGTGACTTTGTTCAGTTTATTCTATGCCATTTCTACAAATTAAGACTTTTTGAATCCTGATTTTTTTATTTACTCAAGGATGTTTGAGTGATCTATCACAATGTTCTTTTTTTAAAAAAAAGTTAAAAAAAACCTTTAAAAATCTTATGTAAAAAGTATATACAAAGTTATTGAAACGGCTGACTTTGACAGCCTGAGGTTCTAAAAACAAAATGTTCTAAGCGGATAAAGCCAAATACATTTATAAAAAATTGCTTTGGTATTGCCAATTTTAAATGGCATAATTGTTTAACAGTTGTGTTTTTATGGTAGTTCTAAAGCACGAAGGTTGGCATTTTGGACTTTATTAAAATAAAAGTCGGTCAAATTAAAGCTACCATGCAAGTATTTTTTCATTGTTTAGGACAGCGGTTCCCAACCTTTATTGGTACACGACCCAATTTTTAAATACAAAAATTTTCGCGACCCACCTAATATGAGAGTTTATATAATATCAACTGTTGTATGACCTCGATACTCTATCTACTATCCTATCCTACGAAAAGGCAAATTTTCGTACAAAGGATACATTATCAACAGAAACAAGAATTAATAATACATAAAACAACAAAGATATTATTGACTGGGAGGCGGCTCCACAGGCCTCATCAAGTTGACAGCTAACATTCCACGATTAGAAGTAACTCGATCAGCATCTTAAAATGCAACTGATTTCCCAAGTCGATTTCGCGCTGCCTGCATTGTAGTTACAAATACTTAGTTGTGTTTCAGTAACATTTTCAAAATTATTATTACCAGACGCGGAGGTTGAAGTTTCGTCACCATCTGAATAGTCTCTTTTACGGCACGACCCAGTCCTCAACCAACTTTCCACAATCACAATAAATCTACTGTCAATCAAAACAAAACGCAAATAATAACTCACTCCAACAAGCAGAGAAAGACTGTTTCGATCAAAGACTTTGGTTTCGATTCAAGAATAAACAAGAAAATGACAATGTAAAATTGCAGGTGGTATGCGCACCATCTCCGCTCTAAAACGGGGCAGGGAAGGGGGTGTTCAGGGGTTGCCATAACGATTGCGTGATTGCTGCCGCTACTCTATCTCACAACGAGGTTATTGCATAATACAGGCTGACTGTTTAAGAAAACTTTTTTTTCCTCACAAAGTATTAATTTAAGCTAATAGCTTTTATGATTATTGCACTTGTAAAATATCGTGTTATATTTTTTAAATAAATGAAATAAAAGATATATTTTTGTGGCAAAATCCTCGATTGATCCGCGACCCACCAAAAGACCCACCGCGACCCACAAGTGGGTCGCAACCCATGGGTTGGGAACCGCTGGTTTAGGACATTTGGAAAAGGAATTCGTAGTAATCTATCATGTTGTTGAAATGGCTACCCGGGTGCCAGGGTGTTATCGTAAAAAAAGGGATAGATACTTCAGATACAATAGTACAATGGTAGGGTTCAAAAAGTCTTAATTTGTAGAAATGGCATGGAATAAATTTAACAAAGTCACATGTTTTGAAAAAAAAATTAAAAAAAAAAATCGATGTCTCGAAAATGGTGAGACTTTTACTAAAATAAAATTTTGTCATATAGTAGGACATGTGACCTATCTGTAGATGCAGGATTATCCTTTCATTCTGGACACCCTGTACGTCAAATTTATCTATCTAAACTTTATAGCTTTGTGACTGGTGGCTGGCTTTCCCTCAGGTAAGGCAACTATCTCTCTGTCGCCATCCGTCTCTTGGGTCCCATTTGTTTTCGTTAAGCGACAGTTCGCCTCTTTGGCGTCTGTCTGCAGGTTCACGAAATCTCGCAAGACTGGATTTCTGCTATGCCGTATACTAGTCCTTGCACATTGTTTTATAAATACACATATTGCCTTTTTAAATCGTTGTTACTACTCACGATTCACTACAGCCTGTAACGCATTTGAGAACTCAGCCTAACCAGTGGTAGTTCATTTACAATAGTGTTTTCAACTCTCCTCACTCCTGTTGTAAAATGAAAGCAATCGATAAATAATAACAAAGATTTTCATGAAAATTATCATGCTCTCTCATGTATCAACATTTTTTCCCCCCTGACATCAGTCTTTCGACTGGCTTGATGCAATCCTCCATCCCCTCCTATTTTGTGCCAACCTCTTCATCTCTACATATTCCTTACAACCCACGTCCTCAATTATCTGCTTCATATATTCAAATCTCTGTCTTCCTCTACAGTTCTTACCTTCAATGTTCCCTCCACCAGCAAATTAACCAATCCAGCATATCTCAAAATATGACCTACCAGCCTGTCTCTTCTTTCTGTAAGTTTCTTCCACAAACTTCTTTCCTCACCCATCATTTCCAAAACTCGTTCAGTCTAATAATATTTCATTAATTCCATTTATAAGTCTAACTATTTGCAATATTTACAACGCCCACCTGCGGGATATTTAAGGCAATAATCTCCTAATAAGAAGCATTTAGATGCCCAGGACAAACCGCCAGCAAAAACATTTGAATCATAGAAAAAGAATGTAACTTGTAGATGCAGAGGTGAACACACCCTTCGGCATGGGTTAAATAATTCAGAGGCAAATTAATTCATTTTGGAGTAGGTTCTCAAATAACTCTCAGAAGCAAGAAAGGATAGAGTATACACCTCAGAGTGTGCGATATTACAATTTTAAACTAGGCAGTTAGATAATACAAGACTCAGAAGAAAATGCCAACACTCAAATACATGATGCGGCAATCAACTAGGTTAAATGGAAGGACTCCCAACGTCTTCGGGATACGAAATAACTAACACACGGAGATTACTAGAGTTACTGTGTAGAATTTTTAATGAATAAAGCAACTTTTTTCTGCTGAATCTGACTTTACGCCTCGTCGAAGTCGATGTCATTATTGGCAGGAAAGGACTTGTGGCTAGGAATTGGAAGGATTTTGACTATGGGCTTTTGAAGGAAACGTCAAGGCATTCGCTTGGAGTGATTTGGCTAATCCATGGACAAACGAAATTTTGATGGCTGGACGGGGTGCGAACCCACTTCCAAGTGCACGGCCAGAGCGTTACCGCTCAACAGCCACGCTCGGTAACAAAGAAACTCATTGAGTTACCTACTGATAACATTGGGTTGATGAGGTATGAAAGAAACAAAGAAACACTGCGGCAAATAAAAGTAAACATACTACAATCTCCGGAAAATATTGACGGAATAGTAGAATTATTCGTATTTGTCGTAACTGAAAATTTGTTTGAATTGCTATAAAAATCTAATGATGTATGATAAGAGAAAGAGGGAAATTCATTTTAAAAGGAGAAATACGCCTTTAGAACAAATTGTTAACTAATAACGTAAAAACGGAGACTTTTCCGGCACACGATCGCAATGAAGTCTTCACGGGTGTACCGCCAGATTGTGTTTTGAAAACACGCTATTTCGACGACTAGCTCCGCCGTCTTCCTCAGGTGTGGAAATATCTTAACAGGTCGGCTTACCGACATATACTGAGATAACGAATAAGTAAAGCAGAATACATGCTAAGAAATTCACAAACACACAGGAAGATACCAGATTATCACGATTAAACCAAAATCTCAATAAACAAAGTTTTGAATAGCAAACCCTGGATCGGATATTGCCTGGAAATTTTAGAAATAAATTCAACAGGAAACTAAAAACAACGCTGCAAGACAATTGCTATGAATAAGACAGGAACTGATTCAGGGAAGTGCAGTGAGGACTGTGAGAAATTAAGCAGAATTCTGGTAGATGAAAGAAGATTTCACAAAACCAAAAGCACTCTGAAACCTATACGAAGCTCAAAATAAGGAGCAGATAATAGGGAGGAATAAAGTGAAACTAACTGACTAGAACAATGTAGTATTTGCACTTTTCCTAGCACTGCTGACTGTAGATATGAATGTTTCAGGCAGAATTTAACAGGCCCTTCAGAGTCTTTAGCTCTAACAATGTAATAACTGATCATGAGATGTTATTGAAACAGCTAAGATCATTAAGGATTTTTTTTTTTTTAATTTAAACTTATATCAAATTACGTCTCCAGATATGGGATATACATCTACATCTACATATATACTCTGCAATTCACAAAATTGTGACAAATTTTTTAAAAAAACTCGTCACTTCTGTATGTAAAATTCGCGGCACCATCAGTTTGACGTCATAAGCATCAAATTTATGAAATAGTATATCTTGGTAAAAACTTATGCTGTAGCTGTATGTGATTAAGCGTAATTCCTTTGTCAAGGCTACATCGTCTGTCTCGCAGCGTTTCCCAGCTTAACTAACGTCTTGTTGCGTGGAAAGCGTTTCATGCGTAGCTATTGCCATTAGCTACAGTAGCCTCATTGGCTTGAACCCTATTTTAGCAGCAGCAGGTGTAACACTAAATTAGTGGCATGTAAGATGGTGATTACGGGGAAGGCGGCTGGAGTGGCTGGAATGAACGTAACGACATTAACTGAATGCGCGTATTGAGTAACTGGCTGGTGAGGAATCGGGGATAGCAGCAAACCGACGCGAGATCTGTCTGACAAAAACGCGAAATTGTGATGGATCCGAAACTAGACATCATAGTGAGAGAATGTGAGCATTGTTTGGTACCCATTCTTGTTCAGAGAAGAATTTAACCAATATTAATATGAAATCTTAAAAACTTGCATTTCTGAAAAACGCCGTCAGACGTTTACATAGAATGAAGTACAAAGAATCGGAACAACGTTACTGATATTAATGATAATTATGCAATGTGATAATCCTAAGGTTTACAACAAATCACCTTTAGAGAAATACTAAATGTGGTGTTGTAACTGTGCAGTGTCCACTGGAATGCCTATACAAATGAAATAACTTTTATAATTTTGAGAAGGACCTCCTTTTTCCCGCCGCATTGGCTCAACTGGTACTGGGGGAATGCAACGGGAAACCACCCGTTCATCTTCCCAAGAGAGATTCCATGCACGGTTACATCCTCCATGGTAATCAAATACGCTTGGAATCGAATACGGCATCATAAGAAGAAGATTTTTTTCTTTACTTACGGCTTTACGCCTCGTCGACGTCGAGGTCATTAGACGCGGGATGGGCTTGAGGACAAGAAACGGGAAGGAATTCGGCCATGGCCTTTTTTGAAGGAAGCATTTCGTCATTTGCCTGGAGTGATTTGGGGAAGCCATATAAAAAGAAGAAGATGATAAACAAGACATATTGTTGGTGTTACATACGGGTTACTATAGCTATGATTCTTATATATAGACACAAAACTGGACATAGCTATCAGCAGACGAAACGTATTCTCTGCTTACCCAGTTTCAAAAATGCTAAAATTTACATGCGAACAGGAAGAAACTACATATAAACGCAGTTAAAATTTATTGTCCTTAATTTCATAATGGTCTGAATGACACAAATTCATCTTTGATCTTGTATAGCGCAACTTAAAGGAAACAATAAAATTTCCCAGTTGAAAATTGATTCAAAAAATAAAATTACTTAGTTACTTTCATAAATTTAGCTGAAGTGAATGACAAACTCAGTCTTAAGCGCTTAATAGGTCAAGTCGAAATTCTTTTCACTATTCATCAGTCCAGTATAACTACCTCCAACTCCTTCAACATACCAGAGTGGCTCTGTTTAAAGAAAAGTTTACAAGAGCTAAATAGCTCACTTCCAATCACAATGAAAAGAAAGAGCACATGAGGTAGAAATATGGAAAATTAGGACACCCAACTGAAAAGTCAAGAAAGAGTTTTGCTTTAAGCCACTACCAAGATAAAGATTTGCATTTTGAACCAAAGATTATGACATTTAAGTAGTACATCTCTAACGTAATGACAAATTCAACAATTTTAAACCAAGATGGGTGGATGATTCATATCAATTGCGATTTTTTTAAGCCACAGAAGATCACGTGAGCACTGGCCACCTGTTTCCACAGGCGGCCAGTGTGAGTCATTAGACGTGGTAACATGTTCCATACTTGAATTTAGATCCGAATTAGTGAGATCCGGTGGATTTAATCTATTGGTTGAATATTTGTTCTGTCATCTGTATGCGACACATGTAACCTTTGTTTTGTATAATAACTCATTTTTGTCTGTGAAATGTGGCGGAATTTGGGGACTGTCCCGGCATTCACCTAGATGTTTGCCAAAAACACCTTAACCGGAATTTGGATGGCCAGTAGCGGGAACCAGGACTTATTATACCTCCCCAATCGAGTGTGGTGGTGTCTTAACGCGTGTAACCACACTGGCGGTCAAATAATTTATTTAATGTGGTTTTTATGTATTTTCAATGTGGTAATCACTTTAAAAAATGCTGTGTACGGAGTTAAATAATGCATAGTTTTAGACAAAATAAAATTTAACATAACAATGTTATTTTGGAAGGAAACATGCTCTTTAATTTATTGCGTGATTCCTGTGGATCTAGACATTTTGCCTTCAAAAGAACAGACAGTAAACATACCGAAAAAATTGCAGTTACCTGTCTCTTTTTGGGTTTGCTCAGCGTTTTTTTTTTGCTGATGCCACCAACGTTTCGGCACCAACCTGAAGCCTTCGTCAGGGCTTCTGTTTATCTCACCGTCTGGTGCTTTTTTAATAAACTTGAACACTTAATTTACTGTTTATTTTCACCGGCAGAGATGAATTAAGTGTTCAAGTTTATTAAAAAAGCACTAGACGGCGAGATAGACAGAAGCCCTGACGAAGGCTTCAGGTTGGTGCCGAAACGTTGGTGCCGAAACGTTGGTGCCGAAACGTTGATGGCATCAGCAAAAAAAACGCAGCGCAAACCCGAAAAAAGTAAGTGCAATTATTCAATAATGACGCCTGCGAAAAGTGTGAAATTTTATATTAGTTAAACATATCGTTCAGGTCACAGCCAACTACTCGGTAGCAGCGTAGAGACTGGCATGAATTTTTTCGGCATCGGAGCGGCTGCGTAACAGGTGGTAGAGGGCCTCACTAAGGCCCGGTCCAGCGGGGTTCGATTCCCGGTGATGCCCAGGGTTTTCGATCGAATCTGTACATCTGGCTCGCTGTGCCTGGCTAGTTTGCTATCTAAATGAGCACCGTGCAGGAAATAACTGCCGGAGTGTGGCGCTGGCTCCATTTCCTTCCTTTTAGTGCCGAAGAATACGATGGGAATGCGGAGCTCTACCTCCGTGAATCCAGCGGGAAGCAGCAGGAGCCGTAGGAATCCCATGGCATTTACCTCAAACAGATTATTTTGCCTATGAATTAAAAACAATTGCTTTACTCCGAAAATAATTAAGATAGTATTCCAATAAGTACATTCATATGTCAGTTCTAATGCCAAGTAGAGAAGTTTGATTGTTGACAGTTTGATGGCGCTAAGTATATTTCGTGTAAAGGAATTTTCGTGGAAGTGGTTGTAACTTCTAGAATGACATTTTCTGACATAATATCCACTTTAATAAAATGCGTCGAATGTGGGGACTGGATATAAACTGAATATCCCAGCAACCTTCAGCATGTCTCGATAATGCCAGAAGTGTTACGTTACATAGCGCTGCTAGACTAACCAGGATTTTTTCAAATATATAACTGCGTTTGATTTTGTTGGCACTTATAATGTTAAAAGGAAGCGTAACTTCTTTGACAACTAAAATTCAATTGTCTGTTGACAAAGTAACTGCATACAATACGAAGGGCAGAGATAAAATATTATAACGCGAGACAGAGATGTATGCAAAGTTCGTTTAAATTTATATTTTGCTATTTGTTTACGACGATTAAATGCATAAATTCATGTAATTAGAAGAGCATCTGACGTTTATTATCTATTATCTGTAGGCTAGCAGTTACTAGAACCAGGTCACAATCTAAGAATTGTTTGACAAACGATCGGAAACGGGAAAGTTTATTAAAAACTCATAGAAAGTTTACACGAAACTTAAGAAACCGTGTAATATATCAAACAAATAAATAATTGCTATCGTTTTTTTGAAATTATGCTTTCCTTAGAAACTTTTCTATAATAATAAAAAATTCCGTTATTTTTAATGGGCTATTTTGAAGTAATTGCAAGTAACACAAAACAACGGAGGGCAGAGATAAACGATATTACAATGACAGGAACAGGTTCAATGTTAATTTTCTCACTGCCAGTCTGCTTTAATCATTATGTATTCTGGTTACCTCCCCTTGCCTGGAAGAAGGAAAGAGCGGGATTTTACAACGTAGAAAGTTTTTTTTTTCTCTTTACAACTTGTTTATTTATCGGTACGGTTTGTAAAATTTTTCAGTAGCCATGCACGCCCTAGTTTAACTAATGATAGGTATACTATGAAGTGATGGGTTTTGAACAAAAAGGGGCTGCAGTATTACGACCGAATAAATATAACCGGTAGGCAGCGGCGAAGAGCCAGAAGAATGGTCGAGAACGGCTAGAGAGGACAGACAGGTAGCCGGCCTGTCCAAACCATGCGGCGGCCCACAGAAAAATGTGTATTTGTGAATGCGAGTTACACGCTTGAATAGGCACGAAACACTGGAACTGGTAGCCCGACGCTTGAAGGTGGCAAGATAAAGCGAACGACGTGTTGCAGCGAGACAATAATTTATTGCATGAGACAGTACACCCGAGGAGTAAGGAGGCGAAATTCCGAGTCGGAAAAACCAAGTCACGTGCTTTTATCGGACAGTGGAATTCAACAGATTAAGAGTGAGCGCTGTGCAAATGTGGGTAGAGATCAGAAAGGCTGTTTTATAAAATAATATTTAAATTTTGAATATTTCATGGAAAAACGGACGTGCGTTCCTGCGATTGCCAGAGGTTTGCATTGGAGAACTAAAAGGTTTAGCAGCAAGAATATGTTACGGCAAGCCTTCATAGCAGCAAACTGTTTGTGAATCTTTTCATTCGGTGTCCGATCTGTGTTGGAGAAGCATTAAGTTTTGTTTCAAGCTCTCAGACATTGTGTTCGAATGCCGAGAAGTCTTCAGTCTGTTTTTGAGACTGATTCTGGAGTAGTCTCATGAATGGGAGTCATGCTGATACGCTTCAAGCTGATGAATATCACTGCACGCAAGAAGTGCCAGTTTACTAACCGGTAATCTGATTTCACTTCGACGTTGCGCCATCATCATAACATCAACTGATTCTCCATTCACCAAAAAAACTACAATGTAAACCCGTTAACGCCTGGTGATTAACTTCATTAGATAGGATTCTCTTTGCTCTGTTAAATACGCTAAATTTAGCATTAATTGGACTTTTTTTATCAACGCTCAACGGCGTGTTGATAATTTGCCGATCGTTATTGCTTTATATCAGTAAATCACATGAGACACTGTGTTAACTTCTTTAAATCTTTTAACATTACATCCCGACTTTTCCTATCATTTCGCGTTAGCGATTTTATGAAATATTGTAATTAAAAAATCATGTCAAAATTTTTAATTATTTCCGTAAATGGTACTGTGCTAACGATGCATACATGATTAGTAGTGTTTCCATTTCGTATGTTAAAATACAAAAACTATTACGTTGCTAGAGAAGATACGAAATGGAAACACACATTTCTAAGTTGATTCGGGATTTTACAAAAGCAATTTCTTTAGATGCCCGAATTTGAACTGATTTATATCACTACCAGTAACACTGATGATAATTTCAACTCTCTTTCAATGTTACATATATTCCTGATTTCACAGTGGCCTTAACTTTATCATTATGTTATATAAACCGACGCTGTGACCCAAAATGGTTCATTTAGTATGCTACGACAGAATTGATCATTGTTGAACAGATTAAACATAAGAACTACCGATTACTACACATAAGCAGAAGCGGGAGAAAGCGGTCTGGTGGCTCAGTGGTTAAGGCATCTGACTGGAGATCGAAAGAACCACAGTTTGAATCCCGATCTCAGCGGGGTTTTTCACAGCCCCTACCTTCACCTCTGGCACAGCTTACAGTGTAATGTGAATTACGTTCTGTGATTGGGATTCTAAGTTATACTGTAAGCCCCCTATACCCGGTAGGATTACCGAGATAGTTTAAGGCAGTTAGATACGGGCGGATTTTGCAGTCAGTAGAAACCAAGTCATTACAACCACTTGAGACTTTAGAATCTACAGAATGGATAGCATGTGAAAAAAGAGATGGAAGCATTGCATCTGTATTTTACAAATACAACATAATGCTAGCTGTACCAGAAGCGTGGTTGGTGAGCGGTAACGCTCTGGCTTTGCATTCGTGAAGACGGGAGTTTATATCCCAGCCCAGACTTTCAGATTTCGGTTATCAATGGTTTCCCGAAGTTACCGGGATAGTTCCTTCAAACCTAGCATGGTTGGTGAGTGGTAACACTCTGACCTCGCATTTGGGAGGACGCGAGTTCTAATCCCCATCCGGGCATCCAGAATTGGATTTTCCATGGACTCCCCAAATCACTCCAGGCGAAAGCCGGGATGCTTCTTTCAAAAAGGCCATGGCCGAATTCCTTATCCTTAAACTTTCCCGGCTCCGCCGGGAAAGTTTAAGGATAAGGAATGACCCAGAGGTCGACGAGGCGTAAAGCCATAAGCAAGAAAAAGGATCCTATAAAAAGCCCTAATGGCAGTAGAATTTTTGAAGTAACAGGCCCATCATACTTCTGGAAATAACTTGAGATTACAGGCTCTGTGCCGAGAAAAATATGTTCTAGCTCTTCGCATGGTACTACAAGTCCAGTCAGCCAGGTAGGATACCGTTGAAACTGCAAACAAAAACTATAGGACTCGACATTAGTGGTCTCAGCACTGAGTCATCGAAAATTGGTCTGAGTAATGAATGCGCTTGGTGCATCATGTTAACGGAAGAAAAAACGCGAATCCATTCACCGGTTATTGGTGGCAGAAAGTGCTGTGTGTCTGTAATGGTAAGTAGAGTCTAACGAGAGAGACAGCTTTACGTTTTGTTTTCACATCGTAACGAACTTCGTTAACAACATCATCTCTTCGATTTAAAAGAAGGAATTAAGTATGAAAAGATTCCAAGGCAGACGAGGAAAGAAGTCCGATCCAAAGTGGTATGAGGAGAGAAGAAGAAACATAGTGAATTGATGAAGGAATATTGCATTGAATGAAAAAAAAAAAACAAAAACAACAACAACAACAACAACAAAAACACAAAGAACACACACACAAAAAAAAAAAAAAAAAAAAAAAAAAAAAATACAACAGAGGATGAAGAATTTAAATTGGCACGTGGTCCTAGCAGGTTTTATCGGAAAGTAGAAGAAGAAGAATTTGAACTATTTGTAATATCTGCCACAAAGTACAACGCGTGAACATACATTTGAACATTTGAAAATTGTACTGACCACCGTACATAGATTCTCAAATTCTTCCCTTGATGACATCTGAGGGCTGTCTACATTAATTTATACAAAATTCTTTCTGTCACCGCGAAAAGTTTATGTTTTTTAAATATTTTATCTGAGAAAGGGATACTAGCATCCTTGATTGTGGATAATTTACTTTCTTTTTGCTTATCGCTTTAAACCTCGTCGACGTCGAGGTCATTAGTGGCGGGAAAGGATGGTGGGCAAGTAGGGGAAGAATACGGCCAAGGCCTTTTAAAGGAAGCATCCCGGCATTTGCCTGGAGTGGATCATTTATTGTGGGTTTAAACATTTATTACAACTTTGCAGTAATTAGTTTCTGGAAGAAGTTCAGTCAACTGGTCTCTAACTATAATATGTATTTAGGAAAATATTTTCATCGATTTGTGCAATAATATTTAATAGCTACAATTTGTAACATTAGATGATGCTATAGACAGAAATCCTTACTCTTCACGAGAATATATTCGGTAAAGTTACTTGGGGTGTGTGCGTGTGTGTTTGATAGCTACATGGGTTCAAATGATTGTTTCTGATGCCCCAATACTTGTAAGCCTTCTTTTCCTGACCTGTTCGTTCTTGAATCTGTCATCTGACTATTGCATTAATGTGAGCGTCATCGGCTCATGCAAGCACCTTCGATACATGTAGGTGAGGGAGCGAAAAGGCCGAGAGTTAATTGCAATTAAGCAACTGCGAAGACCCCATTTAATATGCACCAGTAAACACTATTAGAATTACAGTCGATGATGTAGAGTGAAGTCGATTTATCTTGTAACCAGTTCTAAGTAAAACAAACTGATGATTGCTGCCCCTACTGAATACAACTAACAGAGAAGTGGTGTAGCGACTGAATAGTCTGAAGCCCTGTCATTTACGTGATGCCCGTGTGTGAAGTTAGGAGACATATCCATGTATTCTAGCTCGCTGGGACTGTCGAGTTGCATGCTCAGCAATGCACGTGTTACTTAGACTTTTGGACTGTTGATCGGCGGATTCTATGTCAAACATGTCGCGCTGGTTCAACTTCTGCGCGCTTCTGTAAAACCTAATAATATTACATTATTCTGGAACTAAAATATTAATCAAAATGACGTACTGTAACATTCCTCCGACTTTGCTCTTCCAAATACAAGGGGGGATCAAATGTAAACGGGATTTTATTTTTTATTTAAATTCATTTATTGAAAAACACAAGGTAATTACAATTTATTTTTCCACATAGTTTCCTGCTTTGGAAATACATTTTTCCCAGCGTATGGGCAGCTTTTTGATGCCCTCATCATAAAAAGAAAATGGTCGTGTCAGCAGCCAGTTGCGCACGAAGTCTTCAACACTCTCGTCATCTTCGAATCGTTGCCCTTCTAGAGCTTCTTTAAGAGGTCCAAAAAAATGGAAATCGCAGGGCGATAAGTCCGGACTGTGAGGAGGGTGATCAAGTGTAGTCCAGTGCATTTCCTGCAGCTTAGAGACAGTTAGAGATGCAGTATGGGGTCGCGCATTGTCGCGGAGGAGAATGACCTGTCGAATCGGTTGGTCTCTTCTTTTGCGGCGATATGCAACTCTCGCCTTGTTCAACAACTCGCATTAATAAGCAGCATTAATTGTGCGTCGATCATGCAAAAAATCAATCAGCAAAATGCCTCGCCGATCGAAAAAAACGGTTGAAAGAACCTTGCCAGCTGACAGTCGAGTCTTGGCTTTCACTGGTGCTGCCTCCCCTTTCCTTCGCCACTCCTTACTGGCTTCTTTGGATTCTGGAGTGTAGTGGTGAACCCATGTTTCATCGCAGGTGACGATCTGACTAAAAAATGCATCACCTTTTTCCGCAAACCTTGCTGTAAGCCTCTGACAGACTTCCAAACATCTCAACTTCAGATTTTCGGTCAAAAGGTGAGGGACCCATCTGGAACACACTTTACGGAACTGTAGGTTTGTGATGATTGCTTGACAGCTCCCATAACTGATTCTGACTTGTTCTGCAATTTCTGATATTCTCGCCCGTCGATCGACGTCAATAATGTCTTTAACCGCACGAACGTTTTCGTCTGTAACGCTGGTCCGAGGACGGCGATCGTGTTGATGATTTTCCACACATTCTCGTCCTTCCTTGAACTTTTTATGCCAGAAAAACACACGCGTCCTTGACACCGAACTGTGCAGTCAATCTCTGGCAAATTTCCGCCACTGTAACTTCTTCATGAGCAAGAAATTTTATAATAATGCGTTGCACAGTGGAGAGGTGCACCTGTTGCTCCGACATCGTGAGCGTTACTAACTAAATGGCGGGAAATATCTAACAGCACGCTCTCCCCACTACTAATGGTCCCGCCTAAGCTTAGCAGAAGCGCGGGGTCAGTACTGCCAATTGTTGATTTTCAGGAACAACAATCTCGTTTATATTTGATCCCCCCTCGTAACTATACACCTATTAATATGCTTTAGTTACAATGAGAAGTGCTATTACTATGAAGTGATAACACGGAGATTCACGAAATTCTACTTAATCTAAATCTTTCAGTAATAAAAACACGAAAGTCTTTACAAATGCCTTCTCCTATTACTTGAAATTCTGGAAGGTAAATATTAAAGTCACAACTTTGACATCGGCTAAGGCATTTCAGTCCCAGCTCTCTGCATTCTATAACTTCCCGTGTACTGACTTCTTACTGCTTAGCGCATTCCCGCCCGACAACTTGCCCTACAAAAATGGGTTCTCCTAGCAACCAAACAATCCCTTATTATTAATACTGATGGTAAAGCATAAAAGAGAGCTGGAAGGTTACTTTAAATTTAATGAAACTAAAATATTACTAATCAAAGTTAATAGGGACCGGAGGCTGGGATGGTAATATATGGCAGTATGTCACAAAGCATTGTCTCCTAGAATTTGCAGTCATCTTTGTGACTTTAGAAGAACAGCTACATGCACACTAACATTTAAAATATTCTACTTTGAACCTGTTTTATAAACCTCAACAACTTTACACAAGTTACTAATTTTGGTGCACAATTTGATAGTTAACCTAACAAAGAATGTATGTTGCTATCTGTCTATTAGTTGTCTAAGCTTTTTTAGGATGTTTCATGCTGTTTGTTTTGTGAAATGTGTAGGTTTTTTTGTGTGGAGAAGTGAGGAAATTCTCAACAGGCAAGTCCACAGGGATCAAGATTTGTGAACTACTAAGTCCACGTTTGAACACTTGGCAAATCTGATATTGTGTTGCATCAGTTTGGAGGGAGAACGCTGATTATCGGTTCATACCGAATCTCAAATTACCATTTTAGCCAACGCAGCAGGGAGTATGCCCACTAAAATGAAGTGGTCACATCATGTATGGAACATTATGAACCGATACGGGACCTGAACGCAGAATCAGCAGTATTTAAGCTGACGACGGTAATTGGGTGATAGCAAGTGTTAGATTTCCCTGTACTGAGCAACATAAATTGACAGAAAATTTTGGAAAATAAATTCATTTGTTGAACAAACTCACTGTATGTTTGAAATACTAGTTACAAAAGTGCGTTAATATGAAGTGTACCGTCCGGGCAGCAGCGTAGGCACCCGTTTACTATTATTTTTTCCATCTCAGTTTCGATTGATTCCTCGCAGTCCTCCATCTCTTCGAGTCCTGCCTGCGCTGACCTCATCATTTGGACATTCCCAAAATATGAAACGTCCTGACTCATATTCTTTACATACTCTAATCTTTTCTTCTCACACATTTCACCCTTCTCCTTTACTCTCCATTGTTTACGAAACGTAGGTTATATTCTATCTTACACGTACTTACAAATACTTTTTCTCCCTTAATACGTAACGAAAATATCGATAAATGAGATAACATTTTAAATATTAATTTCTCCGCTTCGAATGAATTGTATTGTTTGTTTATAATTCTAAGACTTTATCCCCCGAATTCGTCGAAACGGTACGAGCGACATGTTGTATATTACGCGGCTACTAGATTCAACATTCCAATTTATACCCTAGTTACATAAATCATTACACTAAACACGTTCAACAAACTTAGAAACACATAAAAATTTCTGCAATAACATGCTATAACTTAATCTCTTCATTAAATTTTAACGCTTTGTATATTTTACTCGCCAGGATAACGCAGAACAATTTATCGTTTTAATATCATTTGCACCTACGTATACCGGTTCTCGGAAGGGCGGAATTTCCGCAGATGCCCACTAGTCTTTTCTTATTGCAAGATTCCTACAGGAATTCTTTTCTCGCTGAACCCCAAAGTATACGGACTAGCACGATGAGTTCGCAGTGCAGAGGGTCATTGATTCGACTTCGCGTTATGGCATGCAAGGTTTCAATTATTTTCGTCTAGTGATGTCTTGTATGTAAAAATTGCTTACGCATGTATTGTTATAACCACTTGGCAGAAAAAATACAATACGCAGCTGTTTCAGAGGAACCACTGCTAAAACCGTTTTATGAAGTTGGTTTCGTAACCAGTCGATTCCAGAAAGTCTCCATCTTGTGTCTTACCATTTCACTCAGTTCTAATATTCTTCCTCTGTATCTCATTTCAAACGCTTCAGTGTTCCATCATACGACTCAGGCTTGATTCCCATAACGAACTCTTTTTTGTGGCTCAGTTGGTTAAGGTTAAGGCGTGTGACTTGGTACGGAAGGTCCCCGCTTCGAATTCCGGTCTCGGCTGGAATTTTACGGCCATAAGAACTGACCTTCATCTCTGGCTAAACTTTGCTTTGTCATGTGAAGAACGCTAGGACGCTCCGTGGTTTGGATTCCACGTAAAACTGTAGGTCCCTATACCTGGTAGGATTACCATGTTAGGTTAGGGTAGACATGACAGAGGTAAATTGAAACTCTGTCAACCGGCCGAACTACCCTTCCGGGTCTCCCGGCCAACAATGTCATACGCCTTTTTTTTTTTTTTTTTTAATAAGGTCTCAGTAAGTAGGCGGTTAAGAAGAATGACTCATCTCTAAAGAAAAAGGGAGTCATTTTTATCATTCGGAAGTTTCTAGCATGTGACGGAATGTCGATTTCGCCGTGTGTCAATTGATGTTTAATTGCTGATGCACAGAATATATCTCCGTCACTGTTTCTTACTGTGTTACCACTTACTACCATTGTAAATAATCCAGGAGGGTCACATGAAGCCATTAATGCAATAGAGTGGTTGTAGTTAAAATTGCCGGAACTATTGTTCATTAATTTTTCAATGCGGACCTGTGTCCAAAAATCGCTGCTATGGAGTTAGGGAGGTTCCAAGGACAGGAAAGAAGTTCGCGAATTGCTTTAATTCTTGTTTTGTTGGTGATAACAAGTAACTCTCCCTAAGCACAACTCAAAGTGTTTTAGCAGTCTCCTACACGATTTTCCTAATGATGCTCTACTCCAGCGAATTGGAACAAAAGTGAGTCAAATGTTCACGCATTTAATAAATAGCTGAAGAAAGAAAAATTTTATTAGTTAAATTTAGAAATTCAATCGTGCTAGCGTAACAGTGATTAAGAGCGGTCTGCCAGCTCACTGGTTAAAACGTTTACTTTCAAACGTTCGGGTCCGATCAAAGATTTGAATTCCTGGAAGAAGGGGGCGAGCTGAAATTATTTAGAATTGTGATTTATAATGTGAGCTATGCCAAGAAGATCCGCGGTTCGGATTCCACGCTAAGCAGTAGGTCCCAGAGAAAAGTAACTGGCCGTCCTATCTTTTACACAATGACTTAGTAAGCCTCCGGGAGGATCCAATCAACCTTCAAGTTGTGCATTAAGTTTCTAATAGTGTCTAGTTTATTTCTAATTCCGTTTATTTTATTTATATTATTTTAAGATTTCTGTCACTAGTGTTAGCTTTGAAATTTTATAAGTGATCTTTATCATTTCTTAAATTTCTGCTCGTTATCTACGTTATCAGTTTGCTTACGTTTATGTTTCAGGTACAGAATGCAAAGAACGGTGGAAGAAAGTAAGGTGAGTTTTTTTCACTACTTGAGGCCACTACCTACTGGCTCAGGCTCAAAGAAGAATAAAGCATACTACCTAACGGCAGCAATGCAGTTTGTCGTATAGTTTATGAAGACCAATATAACGGTTGTCCCAAGAAATGCGCCATCGATTCATGAAATACCTGATTTTCAATTAGATGAAGATGTTGATAATGCTCAAAAACTCAGGGCCATCTCAACAGGTCCTTCCCTCAACTTCTACAACAACCGGCTTCCCGTTTGGATCTATCTTCAGCAAACCCATCCACCAGTCGTCTATTTCTCAACCATCAACTAGACAGTTTCAATCCTTCAAAAACATGGAATCTCAACCACTGATGTAGATATATCTTTCATGGATTTTCTCCAGACAAAATCAACCAAACTCGACACACCGAAAGGGCGATCAATTTTCCTTGATAATTTGGTCTCAAAACTGGAGTCCTTGATCGAAGAACAACTGAAAAGCTTTATACTTGTGGTTTTAAAAAACGCACGCCTCAAGCTTTTCAATTGTTCTTCGGTCAAGGGTTATATATTACATAATTAGTCAAACACCTCAAAGTACGGGTAATTACTGATACCACACGTCTAGCTCCCTTTGATATAAGCCCCGTCACACTTCATCAAATTGAACCAGCAGCTGTAATGCAGTGCAATGAAAATAAGTGCTTCCACAAGCGGTGCCTTCAGTTCTTTATCGCTGTTAGTTTCAATGGCTAATAAATAGAAGCCTGCATGAAATGGTGATGTGATAAACTTATTATTCTTTTCTTGTATGCATGTTTTAAAATGTGATAAAAGTTGGGGGAAAATTGTGATATAAAACTGTACCTAATCATAATTTTCAAATGTAACAAAATTAAAAATAAAATTACTTACTTCAAAGTGATCAATATTATTTCTTCTGCACTCTCACATTTCCGCATTTGTGTATCCCTCTGCGTATGGATGAAGAAAAAATGCAAACATTGAATGTTTGATTCTTTCGCCATGTTGTAGAATACTACAAACTTAGAATCAGACCTTTCCAGCTATTTAGCCGCAACAAATAGACAAACTGAAAATTCATTTCAAACATAAGGATGGTACCACATTGTTCAGATTTTCGTTTTTTGTGATAGTTGTAGCAAAAATAGGTGACAGTGACATTTTCATCACTTGACTAATCTTCACTTGATGAAAAACTCGGTAAGAAGTCACATCGATCAATATAGCTAGAGACAGAATGAAAAGATTTTATCGCTTCATAGTATGCACAGTGTGTGGTACTAAGTCGCCTCTGGGCATCATATTACCGAGCGTAGTGGGTGAGCTATCGCCAAATTCCTTCCTCCCAGTACTTTCCCGCCTCTAATAACCTAGACTTCGACTAGGGGTAAAGCCATAAGAAAAAAAGAAGTATTATACTCCCAGGAAACTAAAACAGAAGATACTCAAGTATCAGTCACCCCGCGTCGGAACTGTACAATGTGAAGAGGACCGAACTCTTTATCCATTGTTGTGTATATCGGCGTCATAAAGTTAGCATTAAACCATGTTTGAAAAAAAAGACACAATTATGCTCGTTGAAGTAGAATAGGCAGGCTTCAGTTTTCTCTCCGATGGAGTTTGAAGCAGTGCACAAACAGGAAGGTTATTAAAAAAAATCCATCTATAAAACAGCGCAATCCAGCACTGTTGTGTTTCCAATCCTAATCTCCAGTGGTATACAGGGTTAGTGTTCACAAATCCCGACTCTAGCACCACAGTGACTTTCTCCATTTTATGACAATAACATCTATTGTTTCAGCTAACGACTTATTTCATCCTCATTAACTCATAAACTACTTATTGGTGAACATAAGTTTCATAAACAGTTCGTTATTTCTCTCTGCTACTATCCACATTTGCCAAATGAGATAGCGAAAACGTCATCTTTCCGTCTTCCTTCTCGTCAGGGGTCTACAGATTAGAGTAAAGGTTGTAAATGTTTAAAATTCGTTCAGTTGATTTCCTGTTAATTCATTCGTGAAATGTGTAGTTTTTGAGGCTATAACACACTTGCGTCAGATGAAATAATACCAAGAACACATCGCATGTAAAATAAATTACGAATTCAGTATTAAAATTGTCATCAGCAGTACTGTAACATATATAAATCCGTTGTGTATTTAAAAGATGAAGTAAGGAAAAACTACAAAAATTTTGTAACCGTACTGATTTTTAATCAATGAATCGCCGTTTTGAAACAAAATGAGGAAGTGTAGGGCTTGAAGAATTATGAGCGATTTGACGTTTGAGAAAAGTTACTATAACCTGTAGGTAATAAATGAAACAATCCTACCTCCCTTAGATAGATAGATAGTATATATATTTATTAACAAATCAGTAATAATACCAACAACTGATAACCGGATAAATACTAAAAAAACATTAGTATAATAATCTGTAATCTGCAAATACATATTTATTCCATGTAGATTATTATATATGAGTGCAATTTTCAGACAATGTAATTTCTGCATTTGTAAACTGTTTCAACACAAAGGAAAACCATGTATCATTTTAGTAACTGCGAAGAACTTTTTCACTTTACCATTCCATACACCAAATACGTAGTATTTTCTCGATCATTCTTTTGGTATATATCTTCCATGATTTCAAGCACCTGTAGAATTTTCCACAAATCCGTATTGAATATTCTCCATAAAATATTGATAGTACATTAAATTACCATGCTTGGCAGTACTTTTAACTAACCCATCCGTTACGTGTGGGTCGTGCGAGCGATGGCCAGCAAGCCTTGTTGCCAGGTCGCTCTGGCTGAGTGGCCGGACGCGATACGAGACCAACTCTGTAAGCTTCCACACTTAAATTAAACATACAGATGGCTCTATAACAGCAACGACCAAATGATAAAAGCAACTATAAAGACGTGTAACCAATAACCCGCCAGTTTGGCCGTAGTGGACACGGGAAGCATAACAGGGCCAGGTTCAAACATTGGACCTGACGTACCGGCCGTGCTACTTAAATTCTAATAATTTCTGTAAATATCCCTGCCTCAGCTTCGGCGGTCTCCAGTTTCAGATTTGGAAGTAAGACAATATATTAAGAAACAAACATTTAACCTATAGGTCACTGCTTCCATTGTTCGAATAGACGGTGACACGTAATCTCTAGCAATTAATTAGCTGGAGTCACTAACCACTCCCAAGACGCATGATAGTATAGATTGACCCGTAAGTGGATCAAACGGACCAACAAGAAAAATAGAAACTACTCGATGCGTCTCCAACATGTCACTGTTTTATTTTTTTCCCTTTTTTTGCAGCAAACAATTTCTTATGAGCTTAGGGAGAGTCCATAAACCACGTAGCTCCATTTTGGCCTCCTGTGAGCCCCCTCCCCCCCACGTAGTCCAATGTGGCATTTGTCCCCCCCCCCCTCCACGTAGCCTTTTTCCTAATTGATTCCAGAAGACATTTTGTACTGTTTTCTCATGTCAGAATATCATAAATTACATACCGGGATAAATAAATATTCACAAGCTGTTTTGTGTTCTGTATCTCATTTTAACTGTGACAAATAATATGAACGAAAAGCTACGTGGTCTGGCACGGACTCCCCCCCCCCCCCCCCTTCCTCCCGTAGTCCAGCGTAGTTTTCCATCCAACCTGTCCCCACTCCCCTTAAACCAAGCCACGTAGTTTATGCACACTTCCTTAGGTATACAAAAGAATTTATTGACCAAACATGGAAGTGCACATTTCAGTGTTTTTCTTTGTTTCATTGGGTCTTTAAGATGGTAAGAGCGTAAGGAATGAGAGGTAATTCAGCTTTGGCTTTCATAAGTTTAAGACTTGAATCTGGGAGGACGCAGGTTGGATGTCTTATCTGCCATCTTGATTTCGATTTTCCATGCAATTACAAATAATTCCAGGCGATCGCTGGAGAAAAAGAGATACTACCTACTATTATACTCTATCAGTCTTCCAACTGCGTGGTGTGAAATTTTTTCGATATTCTCCGTTTGTGAGAATGAAACAAACAGGCGATTCAGAAGAAAAAAATATAAATTACTCGTATCACATACTATATTAAAGTCATAGGAAAAGATATTTACATTGAAACGTCCAGGCTAAATTTAAAAACTGATATATGAATATAAGTAATATTATGCTTCCTATATAAGAATAATTTTGGTAAATATAAAAATCATTATATTCAAAAGTCAATAACAAATCACAAATTACAGCAAAACTGTACGCTGAAGATACCTCGGTGAGAGGCGAAACGCGTCCGGAAAATAAAAACAATATCCAACAGTTGTAATGGCGTATTATTAAACAACAAATACTAATTTAAAAACGAGGATCGTCACAAGCGGTCTGATAGCTCAATGGTCAAGGCGCTTGTTTTCAAAGGTTTCTGTATTAGGTTCCGGGTTCAAATTTCAGTTGGGGTAGGAATTTTTAAGTTTATGATCATATGAGCTACGCCAGGATGTTCCGTCGTTCAGATTCTACATTAAATTGTATGTCGCAGAGGAAAGGAACTGGCCGTCCTACCTCTAACATAATGGCTTAGTATATCTCCTTTGGGAGGATCCACCAAACCTTCCGGTAGTGAACTTTAGCTTTTTTTTTTAGGATAGATATTGTAATGGCTAAATCGATAATTTAGGGACAAATGCCTAGAGGGGAAGAAAAATTGGATTTTTTTTTTATTTCCTTCTTATTTCCTCTTTTTTTTCCCCTCATGACTTTACGCTTCGTCGAGGTCATTAGAAGTAAGAAAGCACTGGGAGCAAGAATTGGGAAGAATTTGGGCATGACCTTTTGAAGGAATCATCCCGGCATTCGCCTAGGGTGATTTGGGGAAATAATGGAAAACCGAAATCTGGATAGTTGGACGGGTATTCGATCCCACATCCTTCCAAAAGTGAGGCAAACAAGATGGTTGGTGTTATAACTCAAAAGTCTAACTAATTAAACATATGATTTAAATTTACAGTCCGAAACGACTGTTGAATTGCTCGTAAATAGTTTCTAAAGAATTCTCAGTAAAGTAGTCACCTACCTGTGGTAAGTAGGCCGTTCAGTTCGATTTTCGTACGCTGTGTTCACACGCTACACCACCTATAATAAAATATCAGGCCTGTAAATGCTACAAGTAATGAAGCCTGATATTCTGGAATCCTGAATACCGTCCTAAGGCTTCCTGTTTCCTTTTACCAGCTCACTGTACACAGAAGCTGTCGGCAAGCTCGCCCCCTTATGCCAGGTTTAATACAAGTAAAGAATGATGAGAGATAAAAGGAAAGTAATACTATAAAGCCGATTTCAGGACAACGAGTTAGATTTCTGGACAAGCGCCGCCCCGTATTCGGAACCCGTGCCGGTTGGCGAACAAATGAGCAGAAAATCAAAACAAAACTTTCCGTAGCCAACGTCTGAAGCACCTTTCTACACAGCTTGTATTCACCGGTGCCCCATGCCCCATTTTACCTACCAAAGTGACCATGCTGTTATGCCTGCAATACACTGTCAAATACAGGGCGTTCGCCGGGAAACGCAACCCACTGTTAGCGCTACAAGGAAGAAACTGCTCCAGGCGAGCGAGCGCTCAGTTTCCGGCATTGTTCGACCGTCGGCCGCGGACTATTTCATAATAATTACGCTTCATAAACTTCATAAACTTGTGTGCTAAGCATTTAAATGTGGCGTAATTCATTAGCTTACCTTATAAAAGATGCTGGAAGTGTTGACCCTCTTGTGTAATGCACATTTCACATCTTCTGAACATATTTCGAGACACACGCTGCCCTAACTGACTTAATGATTTTTTGGGTGACTGTTCTAGTCGAAAAGCGATATCGTTAATTTTCTCCTCTGTGAGAATACGGTTGACCGACAGTCTCTTTTTGTTAAAAAATGAACCCGTTTCTGTTACTTTTTTAACCAGACGCAGAATTGTTGATTTAGCTGGCAGTAAAGCGCCAGGAAATTCGCGACGAAATTTACTGCGACACTTTTTAAACGACTTCTTCTTCACATATGTATCGTAGAGAAATATTCTTTGTTGCAAACTGTAACGTACCATAATTATACTCACACTCAAACACGGTACAGATTAATAAGAGTATGAAGCCCCAAACCAGCCAAACCGCAAAGAAACGTTTATTCACAACACTGATTAATAAGAGACTGAAGTCACAAACTATCTACAATGCAAAGAAACCGTTCTTAACAATGTAAGGGTCACTGCAATGCACTGTTGGGGCAGCGGAGGTGTTAAACAGTGCGGTGATTCACGGTGGCGGTTGGCGGAAACTGCTGGCTCCACTGACCGAGCAAGTTGCCGACGGCAACAGACTGGGAGGGTAGCGTTTTCCGGCGAACGCCCTGTATCTTTATATATAAAGATGAATGTATGTTTGTTGATTTGTTTGTTGGTTTGTTTGTTCTTCATACAAATCCACAGTTTTCATCCGATCTCGATGAAACTTTGCACACTTATCCTTTGAAACAAGGAGAAAAATACTGTCTATATTTGGTTGCAAAATTATCTGTATAAATAACACATGTTGTCTCATAACTTCGAAATACGGCGATAGACAGACACATTGGATGTGGACGTCTCCAGACCGTGTTTCCGTGTAGTGAACTGGCAGCTCCGTGGCTAAAGAGCTTGCTTACGAACGTCATGGTCTCCGGTTCAAATCTCCGTAAACGCTAAGATTTTTAAAAATTGTTTTTCATCGTAAGAGTCAGGTCTGGGCCATAGGTTATTTGGATTGAATGTTAAACTGTAGATATTATAAAGTTAGGGGTGCAATGCGAGGCAAATCGTAGTTAGTCTTGCAATTTTGTAGGTGTACACTTTTTTACGTTATAATGATCCCTCAGATGTTGTTCGCAGTCAGTGTGTGAGTGTGAACCACAGTAATACTAATATAAATACGGAAGTAAGTCTCTGTCTTTTTGTTACGTTTTTGACGACTATATGGCTATATCGTTGTGATGGAATTTTATAAGGAAAGCTGTATGAAGGGCACAGGATATTTTTTCCAGTATGATTAACAGTTGTAGTCACGAAATTTTGAAATCTTATCTAATAGTGACAGAAATATGTTGGAAATTGATTCTCTTCAAGAGGCAGGTTCGTCGGTAGAATGATATAGTGATAGCTTTCCTGTCATATTATGCCGACTCGATATTGTTTGGGACCAATCCTTCGTTACCAACAACTTTTTATATTTAATTCTGGCAAAAAAAATCTTAATCCACGCGTACGAAGTCGCGGGTACGAGGCTAGTATTTTATAAAATATTTTTTTATCAAAGATCTTTTACAGTGTAATGCCGGCCTTAGTCCCTGACGATGCTGAGTTTGGTCGGGTAATCCCATATGGCAACGTTAATTTATTTGTTATAAACATTATTAGCAGTTAGGGAGCGTGCACAAACTAAGTGGCTCGGTCCGGGGGGGGGGGGTTGGCTGGAAGGCTAAGCTGGGCTACGTGGGGGGAGGGGGGCTTCCGAGCCAGGCCACGTAGCTTTCCTTTCATAACATTTTTTACAGTTAAAATGAGGAACAGAACTCACAACAGCATGTGAATATTTATTTCCCTCAGTTAATTATATCTGTATATAATTTACAATAGTCTGACAAGAGAAAACAGTACAAAATGTCTTCTGGAATCAAAAGGGGAAAAAAGGTACGTGGGGAAGGGGGGGGGTAGAGGCAAAAGCCACGTAGGGCTTTGTGGGAGGGGGGGGGGGTTCACAGGAGGCCAAAATGGAGCTACGTGGTTTATGCACGCTCCCTTACCAGTGACGTCGTACGCGTGGTCTTATAATTTTATTGCTTGAATCGGATATTGAAAGCTGTAAGTTACATAAAAGGAGTCCCAAAAATAACGGAGTGGGGATAATATGGTGGGAAAGCCATCATCACACCATTCTAACACTGAACCTGTCTCTTGAAGAGAACCAATTTGCAACATGTTTAAAAATAGCAACAAACAAAGGAGGGGGGAGAGGTTTACTTTTGGGAGACTACCTATCAGTTACTCCGGCAGATTTTTGTTTGTGGTTTAAATTAGGTTACTTTATGAGAATATCGGTTTTGGTTTAGCTGTCCTTTGCTAAGATATATAGCCTTTGTTGGTTCGAAACCCATGAGATAGCTACATATAATTGCCCATGAAAAAAAAAAACACGTTTTTACTAAGTATACCCCTGCTATTTTAAGTTTCAGTCCCTGCGCTTTATTGGTCATCATCTCAAAAGCAAATTTTAGGGTAACTGTAGTCTTTCTATTCTATACAATTTAATAAGTTGTGTTTGTTTGTGGCAAACTGCCTGAGAGGGAAGCAAAGCCTAAGCCACTGATATAACATTACGGAGACTTTACACAGTCGATCCATTTGTCTGTAACCGCTCGGTTACGTTTAAAATTTTATTACAAAATATGTTATTTGTCCCGGAAAAAAGAATCCTATGTCCCTTCTAATGATACACAGTATTTCCTCGCAGATTTCATCAATTTCGGTTTAGCCGTTAAGTGATGAAAACGTAACAGAGTTACTTTCACATTTATAACTTTAGTATAGATTAGTATTATTAATTGTTACTACAAATATTACTACAACGATCGGTGGATTTTAATTATTGCGTCCTTGTGTTGACGCTGTATGCAAACGATGCTAGTTAGGCCTTCTGGCCAAATCTAACGTTACGTAGCCCCGACAGCGTAGGAAATACGCGTTAGCCTCGCGTTAAAGGCGTCGTCGGTTCGGGTCCTGCCTCGGGCATGGGAGGTTTTAATTAAGTGTTACATTTGTCTTGTGTCATCTATACAATGCTGAGTCCATTATACATTAAGTGCACCGATAAATAATTGTGAATTACGTACTAACATAGTTCTCGCTGTGTGTCCACGTAGCCACATGCCTTTTTTTTTCACATTTCGTACTTCCAACTTTTTTTAATGCTTTTTAATAACTTTTGAAGTTTCAAGGATGCTAGTAGGAAACGTTTCGTGTTCGTTGGAAGAACGTAGACACATATACCATGGGTATGTTTTCCGTTTACGACAGATAACACACATGAATAGGGCGTAAAAATTATTTACATTCTCTTAGATATTGTCGATATGCAGGATCGCCGCGACATTCGCATCGTGAGAGAAATTTTTAGTACTAAATTGTGACTTTAAGATTTAAACTGTAAGTAGTTGCGTGAGTATTGTGATAAAGAGATATGTTTCAATACTTGCAAATTGTTTGGAATATGCTGTTCGTCAAAATCATGAACAAATAGCTGTCACATCTCAAAGGAAGTAATATTAAACCACTTTCTTTAAGTAGCCAGCTCGAGGCATACATTTGGGAATAACAAAATTATTGAGTTCAAATAAGAATTAAAGAACCAACATGTATTAAGTGTAGTCGGGAAAAGCATTCATTGCCCCATAGTATATAGGATGCCTACCACGACATTGAAAATTGTGTATTTTGAAGAACACTGCTTGTAGATACTTATTTTATTCAGTCGTTTAGCCAATTGCTTCCTAGAGAATTTAAGTTTCCTAACAATTCGCACACAACTGTGTCGATATTTATTATTGATGGCAGTAAATGGTTACACTTCATGAATACATCAGTGATTTAGCCTCATGGATCGTCACATCTACGAGTTTCATCACACGGTTCTTACCTCAGTGGATTTTGTCACTTTTTACTGTTGATATTACACTACCAATATATGTAGAGAATTTTGTTTTATTCGTTTTATACAATCTCCACGACATTTCGGTTATGAAGAGTGTGCTGTTTACAATATAGTGACGAAACATTTGTTAGAGACACGTTCACCTCATATAGAAACAATCCGAATCAAGAAAACTTTAAATGTTATCAGTGTCAAAATAAATGGAAGAATACCGAAAAGTTCGTAACGAAAATAAAATTGTAATAGTTAACAGACTTCAAGTTTATCAGCTGTAGCAGATAAATGCATGTTATACACGAAATGAATATTTTTGGAATGAGATAATATTTAAATTAGTCGAAGCCAATCGTGACCATATTTCTAATGCCGCACTTTAAAATTTTCATATCAAGAAAATTATCGCTGAATTTTTGTGCCATGTTAAATGGTGTTCAGAATGTATCAGTGGGTGGTGTGGTCACTCCATGTTTGTATAACATATTTTTCTCGTCTGATTGTAGCATTAAGTAAAATTCCAGTGATTTATGTAGAAACTGATATCCCAAAATTCATTTACATATAACCGAGATACAGCAGCAATTAAAAGCTTCAACTGCCATTTACTCACTTCCCACACGTCCTAGAGATTAAGCGGATCACGGCAGGGTGGATGTTGACATTTTAAAATTTAACAGGTTTTACCATTAAATTATCACTCGTTCTGTACAGCGAGTTTATGTTTGTACTAATATAAATCAGTAGTTGTCGTATGATGCCGAATAACTTACCACACCATTGCGTGTGGTATTCTGCTGGGATGAATATCTTGCCAGAGCGTTGGCTTGTACGATAATACATTATTTTTGCTTTCAAAGAAACGCAGTTCACAAGAAGCTATGGTATTATCCTTAAAGGAAACACAATACAAAGAAATATTCTTTTCTTTCGCGAAGGATGTCGAACTACAAACGGCCATCTTTTTTATCTCAACGTATTACACTTCGGTTTTAAAATACAGCACATTGAATAGACATATGTCATAGTGCTGACTAGAAGTTAGCCACCACAACACTGCCTCTGTTTTAACAGTTGTCGTTCCAAAACATCATTCATGGGTGTGACAAAAATCGGGACTCTGTCAAAAACATGTGAACTATACACGAAATGGGATCAAACAACAGTCGTTGGAGAATAAAATATGAGACTGCAAATCACTGGTCCAATTCTGAAGAACTGTGACGTATCTGTAAAGGAAAATGGGTATGAAACTCATTTATTGTTACACCGTATGGGATGCGTATCGCAATGGTTCATAAACAGTATCAAGATTAAATTATGCTTGTTGTTTATACGGTAACTGATAGTGGGTCGTACTGATGAGAGGACGCGACTTCGATCCCCAATGATGCTATTCCTTCATTTTAACAGAAAACGCAATTACAATTAATTCTCATGAATTCGATTTTCGAATAGCGTCGCAAACACAGCGACTTATCCAATTGGCTATTGTCTTTGATAGACGAAGAACCCACTTAGTGGAAGAGAGTTTGTAAAATTACTGGAGCTAGTTAGGGCTTTATTTGTGGATTTTTTAGGTTGAGATTAATGTGAATTGATATAGGGAACACTTTTAGGAGCGTTTATGTACTATACAGAGAAAACTTTTTGATCCCTACACTTGAGAATGCAACTGACAGAAAATTTTTCATAGTGGTGTAATTTGTTTTTAAATTTGTGAGGCGGTGGAATCTTCTGATAAATTCATTTCATCTTAAATATCGGTCGGGGTGCTTATTTGAAAAACATGGGACAATTTTAAATACACAAGACTCAGACCTATTTACAAATCTTATTTGGATTATTTCGGTATTTCTTTGCGAACCCTTTCTGTTTTTTGTTGGCTTTTTGAGTTTCAGGAAACTGAAGTTGCCTGAACCGTATAATACTGACTTCTCCTTTAAAAATACACCACGATCTGTAAGCATTTAAGGCGCATTGCATATTTAATTAAGAGAAAGACTGTTATGATGCAATGTTGTATTATGAATAATCTCACCAGTTCTCTTTCGAGTTGCTTCTTGTGGAGAATATTCTGAAACATCTCTCCGTGAACAAGCTTAACGTAACATTCTTGTTTCCGCTTCTTAGAATTTTCGCAAATTTTTGTCGTGGAAAAATCAAGCTTTAAATTACAGTGTATCGCATATACGTTGATCGCTTTTTGACGACACACTCCAACGGCTTCTGCGGTAAAAATTACTATCGATATAGGGTTAGATTTGTTCAGAGGAATTTTTATTCATACTAGGCGGCTAGCAGCCGTTATCAGAGACCGTATGAGCGAAAAACCCACTGAGTTTCCAGAGTGACAAACAGTGGAACGTCTGTCCAAGCCTGGTGAATTTGTGCTCACGTTTAAGATTTATAAAGTTCATGAGCTAACTCAATTTGGAGTAGGTGGTAAGGTGGTTGTTAAAAATTACGTATACGCGTCCCGCGGTTAGACCCCACTTCATTACGAATGCTAGGCTTCGTCAGGTTAGAAGCTGTTATTATCTTACTGAAAATCGTTATTCACAACGCAATAAGTTCTTTACTTCAAGGTAAAGTTCTGATATTCTGTATATCTTTCTTACGGCATTGTATCTGTTCAAATCCGTGTAAATAAGTTGAGATTCTTTGTGTAACGAGTTAAACGTTTGGGCTGTCGTCTGTATAACTAAGTATATTATTTGGTACAGGAAGGAAAGAAAATAACATGTTTGAGGTCAAACGGTTGTTTAGAATGACTGCAAATCGTCGCAGTCCGCTGAATGTATCATCTCTAGCTGTAGTACCCATTGGCTCACATTAATCTGTTGCTTTATGCTATGGTGCACACTAAATACACACAGCTGATTACGGCGGAGGCTAAAATGTTTGTTACGATTGAAACACATTAGTTTCTTACTTGCAAGTAAGTGGAGTTGTAATATCTCTATATTGAAGCTGTCTGATAGCTCAGTGCTTCTAGCACTTACCATGAAATTTTAGAGTCCTTGGTTCAAAGTCTGGTGCGGTCAGGAGCGTCTACATGCTTTTCTTTATTCATGAGACATAGCAATGCCCACTGTGATTCGTATTCCACATTAAATCCACTATAGAGACAGAACAAGTGATAAAATTAAACTCTGTTAACAGGCAGTCATTCGGCAAGAAAGTCGATTACGAAATGTGTAAAAATTATAAGCCTCAGCAAGTAGTCATGTAAAAGTTCGTAAATTGTTATTTCTTCGATTCGTGAATGCAAAAGCATTTTCACCAATAAACAACGATGGCCGTCATGCTGATTACGACCTGTGCTAATAACCAGACTCTGTATGAAGATATTGCTGGCTCTTTCCTCAGTAACTTCTCGTTGTGTCAACCCGTGGATCACGTTCAGATCCACAAAACCAACGCTCCTTGCATGCCGTTTCTCACAAAGGTCGACTTTCTTCCCTGTTCTGGTGCTGTGGCAAGAGTCTTTGCCATTCTACGATGTGTCCATCATTGGTGTCCCTCTACTTATTATGTTCCAAGCATGTTGACAACAGATCATTTTGCTCGAATTTCATTGAGATTAGTTTCGTCAACAGAAAATATAACGCGCCGCATGCTTGAAGACAAAATGTTCTTTGAAAACTACTTTTTAAAAAAAGTTATATTTTTTTTTCAATACAGCGCAAAACCACGTACAGTATTGGTCCAGCTGAGAGCGTGACTTATTCACTAGCAGAATAATACAATAGACTAAGTTTCTCAACTCACTAAGCAAACTGAGTAGTGGTGTCTCGAGGTGGCCAGTGATTTGATGAATCGCTGGTGGTGATGTACGCTGGTGAGACAGGACCCATTTATACAGTCAATTCAGCCACTACAGGTTCTTAGATTTCTTTACGTGACTTTAGCGACCTGATTTGATGCAATACTCCATTTCTTTCTATCCCGTGCTAAACTCTTTATCTTAAACACCTTTGACAACCTATATTCTGTATTATCTGCTTAATATATTCTAATCTTTGGCTTCCTCCACAGTTTTTCCTTCAACTTATCCCTCCCCTAATCACTTAACCAATCCCGCACGTCTCAAATGTGACCTACCATCCTGTTCCTTGTATCTGTGAGATTTCTTTCCTCACCCATTATTTACAAAACATATTAATTTCGTACTTTGTCTGACCAACTAATTTTCAGGTTCCTTTCATACCAGAACATTTGAAATGATTCAATTTTCTTACTTTCCGGTATTGTGAAAATTCGCGTTCCACAATTAGACAGTGCTGGGTTCCACACATTTTAAAAAGTTTTTTCTGAATCCTGAATCAATGTTGAAACTAATTGAAATCTCTTCTTAATTAAGGCTCTTTTTCACTAGTGTTATTCTGCTTTAAACATCACTCCAGCCTCGGGCAACAGTTGTAGTTTTACTTTTCAAGTAACAATATTACATCTTATTCTAATTTAATACGAAATATACCGTTATTGCTATAATCTTTGCTTCATTTGACGACACTTGTCTTGTTTTGAACAGATTATGATTTTAGTATACTTAAAATATGTTTGATATGGTAAAAAGCAACAAATTTTTTTAATATCAAAGAAGTATAAACTAATCAAACAACAGAATCAAATAAACTAGAGAGAAGTATTAGCTGAAAAGATGAAGCGTGGCTGTATAATGAAGTAAACAAAAACGTCCTTATGATTAAAGATCCAAGGATAAAGTATCGATACGTTACGATATGCTGCTTAGATTTTCTGTTTAGCTGTACGAGTAAAGATTGAGAGAAGTTACGGAGCAACGTTGGGAGAGGAATGTTGACTGAATATTTTAACGAGGTAACGATGAATACTCTCATTATGCGAGCACATAGTAAGCCGGCTTCTCACCTGGTGAAAGCAGCTTCGCCCAACAATACACAGCGAGATAAAAGGGAGAAGACAAAAGTATCGCACAGAGCGGTCGTTCACAGGTGCTGCCCTCCGGCACACACGTAACAAATAGACGAGCGGCAACGCATTCGGGTGGACACAAGTTCAAACAGACGCACCAGAAAGTAAAAAATATATAAAGAAGATAACAAATTTGAGATGGCTGTATCCGATCGCAGTGTAATTACTCTGATGGTGTCAAATAGGTGTTGGATTTACAGTCGAGACTTGGAGAGAATTCTTGTTACAGGCTGCTTAGATTCAGTGTGTGGCTACTGTGGGTCGAAAATAACGTCGTATCGTCAGCGAACTGTGCAGTGTCTACTTACGGTGGAGATGGAATATCATTTAAGTAAATATTACGAGGGTTGCTATTTATATTTCTGTCCTTGGCAACAATAAGTGTTGCCAGGCGCCATCTGACGTTTCCACTGGAAAAATTGACATTGTTGAGCATAGCCTTATTCATAACAATGTGTCATTTGAGCATGATTTGTTGTTTACAGTAGCTTTAAAAATTCGTCTCGGGCGAAAAATGGAATTAACTCGTGAACATTTTCGTGCGATTATTTTTCACAACTTTCGACGTGGATTATCAAGACAATAGTGCATCGATGAACTTAATTCTTTATACGGTGATAAAGCATCATCATATAGCTCTGCAAAAATATGATATAACGAATTCAATCGTGGCTGAAGTTCGCTTCAGGACGAATTCCGTCAGGGTCTTCCAAAATCGGTTGTTGTGCCAGAAAATATCAATGCTGTGAGTGAACTGATAAAGCAAGATCGTCATGTGACATACCGTTAGATGAGGCATCTTTGGGCATTAGTATGACAAGCATCAATAAATATATTGCATGATCGTTTGGCCGTCAAAAAGATTTGTTCCCGTTGGATCCCGCATAATCTTACAAACGCTCAAAAGGGAGTTCGTGTCGATTGGTGCAAGGATATTTTAAAACTCCGCCGTATAGCCCTGATTTGGCACCCAATGACTTCTTTTTATTCCCGTACATCAAAAACGAATTACGTGGTCAACGATTTTCGACACCCGAAGAAGCGGTTGATTCATTCAAGACAGTGTTTTGACTCGCATCTGTCTTTACGATAAATTCCTTCTCGAAATCCCGCTGCTGCGATATTTTCGTACCGGTAATGAATGGTCTAAACGCGTTTTCCTCAGGTGCTCCCATTGATAGGCTCTCTCCATCTTATCTAATTCATGAGGCGGGTTGGTTATTTAGATGAAATTTTGAATGATCCGGCGTTAATAATACGCTATCCCGAAAAACCACAGCAGATGCTTCACAGTTGCAGGCTTTGAAAATTCTGTACAGCTTTTACTTTGCTGTGGTTTATCTTAACCTTTTTTCTGCTAGCACATGTTTAAATATGCAATTTCCCAGAGTAGAAATTTATCATTTTCAATCGCAGCTTATGAGTTTGGAGCCGTTCAAAGACTTCTGAGAGTCAATTGTTATGCTTCTCCAAGCTGGTGCCAAACACAACAATATCATCCAAACAGATCATAATTTTACTGTCTTCCAACGTCATTAAGGCGATAGATGTAAGTCTCTAAAAGGTGATCGGTGCATCAGTCAAGCAAATCACTAAGTGAATGTATTCACGAGAAACATTTGATGCTCTGGAGGCTATTTTACTTCGGTCAGCGCCCTTCAATCAAATTTGGTAATACCCTTTCACGAGATCTAATGTAGAAAAATATCGTGCTTCTTCTAACTAATCCCATACCTCCGATATCAGAGATACTGGATAACACTCTCTATAGGTGGTTACTTCTATAAATTTTCGGTAATGTATAACAATTCTCAGTCCTACAGCGGCAGTTCGTTTCTTTCTGAATCATTAGTAAAGATGCGTTCCATTAGCGTGTGCTCAAAACGTACCTCTTTCGGTTTAAGTCAAATGGTTGGTACGCAATCTCTTTTTTGACTTGTGGAAAATGCTATATTTTCGCGCTATTTGGCAGCAAAACTACTTTCCTCATTGGATTATTTAATTACTTCTATGTATATTCGGGTTTATTAACGTAACTCCCCCGCTATGGGGTTTAATACGGTGACCGCTAGGGTTCGGATCTTTAGGAAAATCCATATTTTTTTCCTGTCTTCTTTTTGAGCTGAAATGCTGAATTAAACATCGATTCAACGTTTCTGATTGTATTTAAATGTATTTTATATAGCATATTCAGACCATTTTCTTAGTTTTGGTCATATTTACGGTCATATGGTTATATTTTGAGGAAAATTTGGTAGTTTTCTAATAGTACCGGGAATTCACAAGATATAGATGAGGAAAAATTAAGATAATTATTCATAGAACTGTACTTCTGCTATACAGGTGGCGGAGAAAAACAAAACAAATTTTCACTGTGGTCAGAATTCACGTCACGAATTAAAGTTATACTTTCTTGTTACTCTCTAAACTTAATGTTCCGCCCACCTTTTAATCTCGACAATGCAGCAGAAGCGTTCCTGTGTCGAACCTCATCAATCATCTCAGTGAAATATCGTTGAATCTGCAGTGGATCAGTGAGTAGACCTACCGCCAATGCCTAAAATAAAATTTTCTGAAAGTGCAAAGTTACGTAAGGAATTTATTAGAGGAGAGTTTTAGTACAGATGAAAGAGATCTATTCTATAAATTATCTGAAATTAAAGTTACTTCAACAAAGCGATTTAAAATTTAATTTCTCAATGGTGCAGCGAGTGCACGGAAGCTAATTATGCTGTCTACATGAAAGCGTCACTACTAGATAAAATAAATGATGTATAATTGAGCATGTTTTGATGTATAGTAAATTTAAATGTTTGGTCATATTTTGTCATTTTTTGGTCATATTTAACTATTTTAAAGGTCATATTTGCCGGAATATTTCTCTATTTTTTGATCATAAAGATCCGAACCCTAGTGATCACACAAGAACACTCTTCAACAGTTAGGGAGCGTGCACAAACTACGTGGCTCGGTCCAGGTGGGGGGGAGTTGGCTGGAAGGCTACGCTGGGCTACGGGGGGGGGGGGGGAGTTTCGAGCCAGGCCACGTAGCTTTCCTGCACATGAATATTTATTTCCTCAGTTAATTATCTCCGTATGTAATTTACAATAATCTGACATGAGAAAACAGTACAAAATGTCTTCTGGAATCAAACGGTAAAAGAGCTACATGCTACGTGGGGGGTAGAGGCAAAAGCCACGTAGGGCTACGTGGAGGGGGAAGGGGGGGGGGGTTCACAGGAGGCTAAAATGGTGCTACGTGGTTTATGCACGTTCCCTAGGGAGTGCCTCAGGCACGAGTATCCCTGCTTGCAGGCTCTTCTTGGGAACCACAACCACCTCCTGGCTCCGGTTTGCCCGATTTAATCCTCTTAACACCACCTTCTTCTATCTGCTTTTATATGTGCCTTTTACATCTTGCTCCCATATTCTTGGACCGTCTACCGCAACTGTTTGCCGATCTTCTTCTGATCCTACCAATAGCTCCGACAGATGATCTTTTCTTTAAAAACCCCCATTACTTCACTCTGCATCTTGATACGAATGCCTGTGTTTTCAGGAACTCCTTGACGTTAATCTACTACCACTTTCTACTTCTTTAAAAAGTCGCTTCCCAAGATTACATCATAGGGTAAGTCAATAGAATCTTACCCAACATGTAACATATATTTTGCTTCAATCCTCTTCTTCCGTATGAACCACTTCCTATTCCAAGCCTTTTATCGCTATTTTGTTCTTAATAATCCTCCTTAAATACATTTTGTGGATTAAACTTATATGTGTTTCGCTCTATATAAGTACAAGGGGTGATCAGATGAAAATGTACGAAACGACACGGTGGGAACAAATGTAGACTTTATTCAAAATATACACCATAGGCCTGAGCAAAACGATCCCACTGATGAACAAGCCGCAGGATTCCTGTGGCCGTGACGAGGACCCAGTCCTTAACAGCGTCTTTGAGTACGTCGTCCGAGTTGAAGCGCTTCCCTTTCAGGTGTTTCTTCAGTGGACCAAACACATGGAAATCGCAGGGCGACATGTCCGTACTGTAGGGCGGATGGTCCAACGTCTCCCACTTGAATTTGGCCAGTTCCCTGTGTGTGACTCTGGAGACGTGGTGGACGCGCGTTATCATGGAGCAGAGCTACACCCTCCGTGAGCAGCCCCGATCATTTGTTCTTGATGGACCTGCGTAGGCGTCGGAGTGTCTCACAGTACACATCCCCCACCTGTACACCATCCTGTCCTCATACAGACTGCCGCATCATTTGGACGGCGCTTTTGATAAGAGCCTCTGCTCTCTACTGCGCATGCGAGCGCCCGTGCATGCTCCGATCCCAGTCAGAGACTCCAATCGCATCCCGAGATGTCTCACTACGTTCTTCCATGGCGGAATATGCAAATATTTAACTGTTACGTTGTTTCGTACCTTTTCATTTGATCCCACCGACGGTCATTGCTGGCAATATTGTTCGATGTATCTGTGTCGTCTTTCACGTACTACATTAGACTGACTTGTACCTTTGACAATGCACTTTATGATTCGAGAAGTTTCATCTCTCACAAGAGGTAGAATTCCTTAAATGTCTCCTCTCCAGTGACCTCCCATCGCATTAGCATTCTGATGACCCAGTACTTGTCTCAACTTTCGCTGTTCTATCAGAGAATCTTCTCATTCATAATCTTGACTCATTGTATACTGCTTTTGTTAGAAATCGTGGTGACGTCTCTTACTATCGGAACGCTTCTGCAGTGGTTAGCTTTACACAACTGACAGCACTGCGTCCTCTACAATCACTTGACATATGTCCTCGTTCATAATATAAGCATTTTACTACTCGACTCTGCACCAGGTCATGATTTTCCTCTGTTTTGGCTGTCTTTTCTTTCCAAGCAAGCTCTACCATCGCTGACAGTTGCAAACCTACCCCTCTTGACCTAGATAATGTAACTACACGTTCCTCCAATAATTCTTGAACAAAGAAGGTATAAATTAATTTATATGTCCCCACTTATTCATTTCATTCTATGGTCTTTTCTCTGAACTCATATAATGTTCCGTCCAAACGATTGTAACATGCTGCAATTGACTCTCCTTTCTTTTGATTAACTGAAAAAAAAACGCGTAATAGGTTCAAGGTCATTTTTCATACCTAATTTCTACTATGAGTGTGCGTACGTCCTCCCACTCACTTGTGTTCTTTCTAACTATTTATTCCTTGCATCGCCTACAATGATTTTCCTTTTTTTTCCCACCAACTAGAATGCCGGATCACAGCTATTCAGAAATTTAGTCAAGGATTCTTTGTCTCCATTGAATGACTGGGATATTAATGTTTACCCCTCCATTGAGCCTACGCGTGATTGCCCTACGTCACATCCCTCAGATGGATCATTTTTCCGTCGTATAGTTGGCATGACTCTTGTGTGTGTTTTTTTAATTATTTTTTTATAGCTTTCGGCAGCAGAGGCAATACAGCCAGCTCAATGTGATTATTATAGCTTCCAGTGAATCAGTCGTCATCCAGTGTTTATATATATTGTATCTTCTCTGTATGGACACCACAGGACGGACAGGACATTCACACAGACACACAACACTTAATATCCATGCCCGCGGCCGGATTCGAACCGGCGACCTTCGGCACTGTAGTCCCTACGCTACTGAGGCCGGCGACTCTTGTGTTGCTGAGTGGACACTAATACGTCTTGCTGACTGGGCTGGATGTGACCTCCTGTCTCGCTCTCGCCTCAGCAGCCCCTGCTGTCGTCTTGTTCCTTGCACCATCACAATTTCCTGTGGGACACGTGATCTCGTTGAATGAATTTTATTTCCATATAGTATGATCTCTTATACACGTGATATTAGCCAAGACATCTCTTACTGGCGTATGGCTATTTTCTGACTGAATTATTTCTTTACGACGAAATTACTTAATGAGAATTAGCAACACAACTGAAAACCGAAACGTTATATCACTGTTGAACGCCGACCGATAGCTTCCGCTATAAAGACCGGAGAGAATGTGAATAAGAGTGTTACCAGATACTTCATTCTAAAGTTCTCACCGAGCGTGGTGGGGTAACGGTAAGCGTTCTGGCCTCGCATTCGGGAGGACGGCGGCAGATTTAAATTTTACATGGTTTCCCAAATTACTCCAGGCAAATGCCGGGATGCTTCCTTCAAAAGGCCATGGCCGAATTCCTTCCCATTCCTTGCCTCCCATCCTTTCCCGTCTCTAAAGGCCTCGCTGTTACGATACGTTAAGCAGTTAAAAAAAAAGTTCTCACGTTCATCCTCGTAAATCCAGAAATACCCAGCCCCTGAAAGCTCATGTGCAAGTTTATTAAAAAAACAATGGTAATATCATACAGGACATATTCAAAAACACAGAGGTTGCTTCTGTATGTTTGTTGAAAAGAAATCAGATAATACTGACGAGCGAGTAAGACTCTAGCCTATGGAATGTACAGTCCTACAACTAATCATACGCAGTGCATCCCACCTGTGATTATCGGAAACTACTCATGATGTGGTGGCTGCTGTAGACGCATCTCCGCTTCGACGCTCGTAAATCTCCGTGGTTGCTCGCATCTGCGGCAAATGGAGCTGAAATGGAGTGATAGAGCGGGAGGGCTCCTGGCCAGGGTTTTTACCCCAGGCTTCCAGCTTTGTTTCTCACTGGCGGTGACTCCTTGCCCAACAGGAACTAGTGATGTTCCGATACCATCAAAGTATCGATACCTACTTATATGAGTAGTACTCAAATTGTCTTACGATACTTACCCATATGAGTACTGCAAAAGTATCGATACTTACTCATATCTATACTTTTTTTAAAATTAATGTCGAAATACAAAAATATACTTGACATGTTGCTAAATTATTTATTTTATTTTCCTAGTCTAATAACATCAAATAACACTCGGTAAACATTTTTATTTATTTATTAAAATTATAATAAAGCTCACATTGTAAGCAAACTTTGAAGGTTTTGTCTTATCTTTAAATATTTATTTATTATAATTTTAACAATTTTAAACAATAAAAGTCCGCGTTTGGGAGGTTTCCCCAAAAAGCAATTGTTCCAAATATTTTGGGGACAGCTTGTTTCTTTTGTTTGTCATTGTTTCAACCGCAACAGAGAACAAACATTCACTCGATACTGACGTTGCTACAATAATAAGTTGCTATTATGCGAATTTATACAGGCAAGGAAATATAAGTTTCATTTCATCCCATTCTGTAAATGGATAGCTTTATAGAGACACTAGCTTCGTACCCGCGACTTCGTACGCGTGGATAAAGAATTTTTTTGCCAGAATTAAATATAGTAAGTTGTTGGTAACGAAGGATTAGTCCCAAACAATATAGAATCGGCATAATATGACAGGAAAGCTATCACTATATCATTCTACCGTCGAACCTGCCTCTTGAAGAGAATCAATTTCCAACATATTTCTGTCACTATTCGATAAGATCTCAAAATTTCGTGACTACAACTGTTAATCATACTGGAAAAAATATCCTGTGCCCTTCATACAGCTTTCCTTATAAAATTCCATCACAACGATATAGCCATATAGTCGTCAAAACGTAACAAAAAGACAGAGACTTACTTCCGTATTTATATTAGTATTACTGTGGTTCACACTCACACACTGACTGCGAACAACATCTGAGGGATCATTATAACGTAAAAAAGTGTACACCTACAAAATTGCAAGACTAACTACGATTTGCCTCGCATTGCACCCCTAACTTTATAATATCTACAGTTTAACATTCAATCCAAATAACCTACGGCCCAGACCTGACTCTTACGATGAAAAACAATTTTTAAAAATCTTAGCGTTTACGGAGATTTGAACCGGAGACCATGACGTTCGTAAGCAAGCTCTTTAGCCACTGAGCTTCCAGCTCACTACACAGAAACACGGTCTGAAGACGTGCATATCCAACGTGTCTGTCTATCGCCGTATTTCCAAGTTATGAGAATCAATTCCAACATATTTCTGTCACTATTCGATAAGGTCTCAAAATTTCGTGACTACAACTGTTAATCATACTGGAAAAAATATCCTGTGCCCTTCATACAGATTTCCTTATAAAATTCCATTATAGCCATTTGGTCGTCATAACGTATCAAAAAGACAGAGACTTACATCCCTAATTATAATAATATTACTGTGGTTCACACTTACACACTGACTGCGAACAAAACCTGAGGGATCATTATAACGTAAAAAAGTATACACCTGCAACATTGCAAGAATACCTACGATTTGCCTCGCATTGCACCCCTAACTTTCTAATATCTACGGTTTAACATTCAATCCGAATAACCTACGGCCCAGGCCTGACTCTTACGATGAAAAACAATTTTTAAAAATTTTATCCCCGACGGAGATTTGAACCGGAGATCACGACGTTCGTAAGCCAACGCTTTAGCCACTCAGCTGCCAGGCCACTACTTGGAAAATCGGTACGGAGTCGTTCACATCCAACGTGTCAGTCTACCGCCGTATTTCGAAGTTATGAGACAAATGTGTTATTTATACAGATAATTTTTCAACCAAATGTAGACATTATTTTTCTCCTTGTTTCAAAGGATAAGTGTGCAAAACTTCATCGAGAACTGATAAAAAGTGTGGATTTGTATGAAGAACAAACAAACCAACAAACCAACAAACAAACAAACAAACATACATTCATCTTTATATATAAAGATTACAGTGTTTGGGATTACTGGAGATCGCGATTCCGCCGGGAGTTGTCATCATAATACTGCAGTGGTCAAACGCAAGACTCCTCTATAAATTCTTCCCTAAGTACATTTAACGTTTTCATACTGGTCCAGGCTGTATTACAACGTAATTTGTGATTGAAAATAATGGTCCAGGCTGTTTTACAACGGAATTACTGCTTGATAATAATACGTCTTGCGACTGACTACATCAGTATTCCAACGATATTACTATATGTTGTTGTAGCGGAATCGCGATCTCCAGTAGACCCCAGTGTTTGACAAGTTGAGGGAGACTTTGTCACTACTGTCCGTTTTCTTTTTCTTTGTGATGTTTCGAGAAGTGATATTCCTTTGAAACTCTAGCTGAAGCAGCTTCTTCTTCCGATTCACATGGGCTACTTAGTTGCTTATGAACCATATCTCAGTTTTTGTGTGGGGCTGCTCGGGAGTGACCACTGGCCACGTATAGCGAAATGCGTGCCAAGTAAAACTTTATTACAACGAAATAGGGACCTAAAACAAACTCTTTGAGATTAGATTGCCTATACTAAGATCGATTTTGTTTGATTTTCAATGCTACCAACTTGACGTCAGCGGGAAATTAATTTCGCATGCGCGACTGAGTGTCGCTGCAGGAATGATACGTTTAGAATTTAACACAGGGTGCGTTTCGATAGTTTCGATTCGATACAAGTACTTTTCTTCCGATACCGAGTAAGTAACGAATTAATTAATTCGAATACGAAAAGTACTCGGTATCGAAACAAAGTATCGAGTACTTACTCGTATTTACTTGTATCGGATCATCACTAACAGGAACTCGGCTTGATGTGGTCATGTTAACGAAGTACGGCCGCCGTTTCGAAACTTCTCGCAGCATCGGCAACCTACTTCTTTTGCTTACAATTGTGAAATTACTACGCATTATTACGAAATACTGCGCGTTACTACAATGGACTTAAATATGAAAAACGTTTATATGTCTCCCAAGCCAAAGTACCAGTTGCCAGGTGAAATACTAAACCCTATTGAAACAATTCAGTTTTTCACATTTTGCGATTATCAAGGTGTACCTGCACTCAGTGAAGCTAAATCCTGTTTGGTATTTGCGACTGACGTTGTTTTGTGTGAAAAGCAGAAAAATAGATGAGATGTGAAGAAATCGATTAATGGATTCCTTCTATCTGTGTGAAAAACAAAGTCGGACACCGAAACAGTTGGATAGATAGAACGCAAATCTGATAATACTCAGTAACTTTGTTGTAGGCCATGTTCCGCAGTTGTTGTATAAATATTTTTGAATAAAAATCCGTCTTCTAATAACTGTTTTTATTATTAACTTGCATCTACCAGGCATCGTCAGTGGCTATAAATAACATAATATTATGATAATTTTTGTGTATGCGAATTAAATACATTAATTATATACAGATATTCATGCTGTTATGTTGTAACATCTGTAGGTTCAGTCTGCTATAATTATTCTATATATTGTTTTCATAGTATCTGTGTTCAAACAAAAATTCACTTCTTAATACTAAATTATCTGTATTGTTACAAGCTTTATGTACATAAACTCTACTTACTAAAAATTGTGGTGGCTAGGAAATAGAGTGAAGTGAGCAATATTAAAGGAAATAATGCTAAACTGTAGGTAGAAACAACGGTGCAGATGCTGTTCCGGACTGACATGTGCTAGCCGCCACAATTTTTAGTAAGTAGAGTTTATGTACATAAAGCTTGTAACAATACAGATAATTTAGTATTAAGAAGTGAATTTTTGTTTGAACACAGATACTATGAAAACAATATATAGAATAATTATAGCAGACTGAACCTACAGATGTTACAATATAACAGCATGAATATACGTATATAATCAATGTACTTAATACGCATACACAAAAATGATCATAATATTATGTTATTTATAGCCACTGACGATGACCCACTCCAGAAGGGTGAAACGCGTCTGGTAGATGCAAGTTAATAATAAAAACAGTTGTTAGAAGACGGATTTTTATTCAAAAAAATACTGATAATACTCTTTTAAACAAAATGAAATGAAACTTAAACACATTTATAACTTAATAATTATTCTTTAATAATTACGCCAGTACAACTGTTTTTGACAATATTTATTTGACGGACGCGTTTCGCCTCTCGTCGAGGCATCATCAGCGTACAACGTTTTCTGTAATTTGTGATATTTTACTTAATGGTTTTATTTTACATATAACGAAATTTTTTTTATATATAGGAAGCGAAAAGTTGACTTATATTTTACATATCTGTTTTTAAATTAGCAAGCAGAAGGTCTTGTTTACATAGATGTAATGAGATAGATTCATATTATTACTTACATTTTACATTTCTATTTTAAGGTGTGGCTGTTGGTCGCCTGTGCCCTCAACCAGCATGTTGTTTACACTATTGTGCATATTTGCATATTTTGTACAAAACTGGTCTTTTATGAAAACACTTTGAAGCACAGTTTTTTCCAACGGCATTGTCAAACTTTAGTTGGAAAAAACTGTGCTTCAAAGTGTTTTCATAAAAGACCAGTTTTGTATAAAATATGCAAATATGCACAATAGTGTAAACAACATGCTGGTTGAGGGCACAGGCGACCAACAGCCACACCTTAAAATAGAAATGTAAAATGTAAGTAATAATATGAATCTATCTCATTACATCTATGTAAACAAGACCTTCTGCTTGCTAATTTAAAAACAGATATGTAAAATATGTCATCTTTACGCTTCCTATATATAAGGAAGAAAAAATTTCGTTATATGTAAAATAAAACCATTAAGTAAAATATCACAAATTACAGAAAACGTTGTACGCTGATGATGCCTCGACGAGAGGCGAAACGCGTCCGTCAAATAAATATTGTCAAAAACAGTTGTACTGGCGTAATTATTAAAGAATAATTATTAATTTAACAAACAACTGTGGAAGAGATGGCCTACAATAATCACATACATTTATAACTACCTCGTCAACACTGATATGTCGTTCAACGAGTTTAAATAATTCTGTGGATACTGCTGGAATTCTTGACAGCATGGTTTCATGGTAATTGACATGGACAGTGACATGTATCATAGGTGATATCGTAATGGCTTTGATACATTTTTTTAATAAATACCGGGCTGACTTGGTACAGGTACCATTGCAAGCGTGGACACGTTTGGGCGAATCTCTACATCGAGTTGTTTTTGTATCTGCCTCATCACATAATTTTCATAAAAGAAGGAAGTTTGGTTTGTTTGGGTAAAATCCTAAATCATGTAACTGACTTCATCAGTGAAAATGATGTTGTAAAGGACCCTTACGTCCATACTGCATACTGCGATGACACTGATAAAGCAAGTCGTATGGCTGTCGAAAAGGAAAAGAAATTGTTAGATTCATATATAATAATTCAGCGTGGTAGTAATTACCGAGTGGCAGTGTTTTGTTGACTGCACTATACCCAGCAATCCAACCGGGTACAGGGGACCTACAGTTTAACGTGGAATCCGAATCACGGAAGCGGTCTGGAGTACTTATCACTACACAGCAAGTTGTGCCAGAGTTGACATCGGATTAAGTGCCTAAGAAAATCCCCGCCGAGACAGGGATCTGAACATGAGACCTTTCGATCTCCATTCAGACGCCTTAACTGCTGAGCTCAAGTACACTCTACACTCAGATGAAGAATTACGTCTAAACCGATATATCATTAAATCGCTGCAGAAATTAAAATCAGTCCGCACGACTATAATTATACCTATTAATTTTAAAGGTGTAAAATTCAGCTAAACATACCAACTGGAAAGTGATCTCAATTATTTTAAAATCCCAGTTGTTGGTACAAGCGACTCTATAACTGTGCCTGACAGCGTACTCTTTAGACTTAGTCTATGTGATATTGAGATATTAATTTTTACAGTAACAATCCATACAATTCTTATATAATAATGGTAGCGTTAACAGATACTAACCGTGGCAGCACGCTATCAATGAACTTGATGTTTTATGCTTGTCTGAATAATATATAACTACAGGCATAGGGATAATGTCAAATATAACTGACTTTAATTTTGCTTTTCATTACTGTAGAACTAAGATGGAGAAAGGAGAAGTTGTCATATTAAAAACGGTTACAGTTCTGATGAAATTAATATTAGGAAGTATTGCCTTGACCCAACATTTTTAAACCTGTGCTACACGGCTGAATTTCAATGATCGCATTTTCTTAACAGTAACTATATACAGAGCAACCTCTGGAAAAAAAAAATTCTGAATCAGTTTGAAATCTTACTAATATTTTTAAGCAGAAAAGGAGTGATCATAGTCTTTTTTGATGATTTTAACGTAGAATTTTTTTTAACTGCAGAACGTCTCCTATAACAACTAGGTCTTTAGAGACGGGAAAGGATGGGGGCAAGGAATGGGAAGGAATTCGGCCATGGCATTTTGAAGGAAGCATCCCGGCATTCACCTGGAGTGGTTTGGGGAAACCATGGAAAACCCAAATCTGGATGCCCGGACGTGGATTCGAACCGCCGTCCTCCCGAATGCGAGGCCAGAACGCTAGCCATTACACCACCACGCTCAAAGACTTCTTAAGTAACTTAATATTAATAAAGCCATGTTGGAATCATTATTAAGCTCATACAATATATCCAGGTAGTTAATTTTCTCACTATTGTAGTAAGTAATGACGAATTGTTACTCAGCAATAGATAATGTATTCATAGATACCTCAAAATTCAGGTACACAATCAAGCCATTTGTTAATGGATTTTTCACCATGTCCAGTTATTAAACATCAACTCTTTAAAAGGAACTAGGTCCAAGAGTAGTGCTTTTAAAGTTCAGCCAGTAATAAATGATGAATTAATTAGTTATTTTTAGAAATTGGATAGATGTTTACAGTGCATTAGGAATATATATATATATATATATATATATATATATATATATATATATATATATATATATATATAAACAATATTTTTAGTAGCATTGTCTTAAATTACTTTGAAAGTTGCTTCCCTATGGAAAGGTGTCGAGCTTCTCGAAAAGAACAAAAACCATAAATAACTATGCTCATTAGAACATCATGCATTTCTAAAAGGAAGTTATATATTGCCTCTAGAAACAGTCACAATCCTAAGTAAAATACTGAAAAAAGATTTTTAGAAACTAAAAGAATTGATTAGAAACATAAGATTCTTGTTTCTGAAAATTGAACTTAAACAATATGGGACACTGAAAAAAAAAAGGAAACAGGAAAATTTAATATGGTCAGTAAAGAAACTTATATGAAACAAAATTCAGCAGAATCCAATTTTTATAATCTTCTATCTATATTAACAAAAATGTTAATGTTCGTTTGCTCAAAATCTCAAATCTCCAAAAGTTCTTCACCGATTGCTTTGAAATTTTGACCCAACGTTGAATTCGAATACGCACCTGTGTCAATTATATTGTTAGTATTTTTATTTTATTTTGTTTTTTCGTTTCTTTGATTTTATTTTCTTTTTTTCGGTGATTTGGAGTGATCTGTTTTCTTATTTTCTTTTTTGATTTAATTATTCATGTAACATTTGAATTGAGCAGTGTCGTTTACCAATCGACACTGTTATGGAAGCAGATGAAACTGTTAATTATCCAACAAAATTTTTGAATTCACTCTATCTTCCAGAGATGCCACCGCACATACTGCAATTGAAAATGGTCCTATCAGTCATCAACCGGCCAAAGCTTTATAAGGCACGTGCCTTGCAGTAAAAAAAAATAATGAGCCATGTTGTAGAAGCAACAATGCTGAAAGGACCTTTCAAAGGTGATGATGTCCTCATTCCTCGCATTCCTATGATTCCAACAGATATACCATTTCAGTTTAAGAGACTGCAATTCCTAATTCGATTGCCGTTTCAACAAAGCTCAGGCACAATCGCCAGAATTGTGCGGTTTAGATCTAGACACGGGTTGCTTCTCATATGTTACGTGTTCAAGAGTCGACAAACCAGACAATCTCTAAATCTTCACAGACAATTGAACAGCAAAAAATAGTGCATACCCACAAGCACTGTAAAATTAAACTTATTAAAAATGTATGCTTTCTCTTTTCTTTCATTTCTATTTAACCAGACTGAGCCACAGCAACGCGTGGTTGGGTACAGCTAGTTGTTAATACATTTAATAAACATTTTTTATCTTTTGCCGACAAGTTGTCTACCAATTGCTCAGTGACTCGCAGTGTGTATTTCCTCAATACAGGCTTCTAAGAAAAATTTTATGCTATGTCTGTAAATTTAGCTACTCCAGGAGAAATTAGAAAGTTTCTCTTAAGAGAAAATATTCTAGTGGTTTTGATGGGTTTTCCAACAGATTAATTAAACTGTCCTCCACATATTTAAGTAATGTAGGCCTACTAAGTTATTTGTCTACTATATCTTTACTTCAGGGTATCTTCCTAGAAAGTCGTAAGTGTGCTGTGGTTAAACCACTCTACAAAAAGGAGGATTAGTCAGTTGCATCGAATTACCGTCTTATTTCGTTACTGACAGCCCTTTACAAAATTTTTGGGAAAGCAAAGTACAACAGAGCTACCAACATCCAAAATATTTTAACTAAATCACAATTTGGTTTTCAAAAGGCTCATTCAACAGAACAAACTCCATTTGCGATCGATGACAATATTTTAGAATGAATAAATGATAAATTACTGCCTGTAGCGATTGTCTGTAATTATCGAAGGGATTTGACTGGATTTATCGTGAAAATCTGAAACAAAAATTAAAATATTGTTAGTAAATGGCTTAGTTCATAACTTTTGAATAGAAAACAGAAAGTGTCACTGGAACATTTTAATGATGCATCATGTAGTTCTCTATTTTCTGTTTGGGGATTCAAGAGAAGTGATGTACCCAAGGTTCTATATTGGGGCCACTATTGTTTTTAATAAATCTGAAAACTCAAAATTTGCCCTATTTGCAAGAGTTATTGAGTGAGACATACCTTCAATAAGCTCCCAACATATCTTAAATGTCTAGCAGATGACAAGATTAAAACCAGGAGAGAATTAAAAGAATTTTTTATTGATAACTCCTACTCCAAACGAGATTTTATTTCTAAGGTATCTACAAAGTAACTGCCAGTAGTTTGTGTAAATGTTGTTAATATAATTAATGTACTTATTATGCTGTGACAGTACATCTTCTGGTGTATTCATTTTTCTGTTAAGCAATTGTTTCTCTCTAAATCGACATTTTTCAATATCCCAGAGAGCTAGTCTCTTCTATTGGGATCTATAGAAAATGAACATATTGTATTATATTTTTTTTCAGCATTATTTGACGCAAGTTACTCGAATTAAAAATGGGCAAGATTGAGAACGATATTTTTTTTTAAGAATTCGTTAGTACATCTGACTGATACCATGGAAAAAATTACTTACCTGAGTGACATCAGCAGCTGCATTCTACAGGCTCCATTTAGTGAGTTTATGATTTAGTATATGGTGTCAGAGAAAAATAGGGAATAATTGGAAATTGATCTATCGTCAAAGATGTTATTGTACTCTTAGTTGAGGATTAGCAAAGAACACAATAAATTATCGAACTATGTGTGGTGGCACGATCCGAATGAAACATTTGGAAGACTGAAATTACTTACAGCGTCGACATCAGTGGGATATAAGGCGTACTTCAAAGAAATTATATCAGTGATTGAAGAATTTCGCGACAGAGACTTGCATTGAAACATGGATCAGGTTGTAACGGAACTTTACAGACTGACATAAGGAAATTTTCTGAGTAGACGTGTAATAATCAAAGGACTTAACGATGTGTGGCAAGGTGATGTTCTGAAAATGATTCTGTTGGCCCTGCCGTCGTAAATACAGTGGTTACAAATACTTACTTATACATAGTCAAAGTTTGCGTGAGCTGTACCACTCAAGAACACGACAAATACAGTGGTAGTTGCAGCTGTGAAGATTATACTAAGTGGTGGTCGTACAGAAATTAAGTTGACAAATTCGTAGAGATGGTCCCAATTCTGCGAGCTTGTGGGTCCTGAAAAGGACGTATTGGCTCCTTTTGATGTATCCTTTGACCGAAAGCTCTTTTAGACAGTTCGGTCTCGTATTATCGCTTTTGCTTTCTTAGCACCACACAGGGGTCACGGGCAATTGAATTTATACCTATGTGAAGCAACCTTACAGAGTCATCTTTCAACATCAACAAGCTGTGGATAACTCAATGGCAGCAGTCATCGGTAGCCAATAAAAATCTAGTTGAATACCCTTCGGTTCTGTTACAAGGATTCGATGATCTCCCTAACCGGAAATGGAGAATAATCAAGCGGATTCGAACAGGACAAAGAAGATGAGGCTACTTATTACACAAATGGAGCAGGTCAGTTCTGCAAATGGTCACTGCGGAGTCACCTTACAGACAATCCATCACATTGTTTCTGACTGTCCTCTTCGAACCTACACCGGAAAACAGAGTAAATACACGAAACACGTCGATCAATGCAGTTGATTGGATAAAAACATTAGATCTAGAGATATGACATTGTACAAGCTTGTGATATGCACTTTGTACTCACCTTTTGGGTATCTTGTTAAATATCAAACGATAAATAAATAAACTATAGAAATTACTGGCTGACAACCGAAAGGAATTTTACTAGTCAAATTGAAAGACGCTCGTGACTAGCAATGTATTAACCATTACTCAGTATATACTCAAGGTATCCATAGTTGAACGGCTCAAGAGAACCATAAGGAATACAATGTGACGGAAATTCAGTAGACGTGGATTACGTCGGTGAATTGAATTACATGCACAAATTGTGTGACGATAAAGTCAACTTGAAGCTTGCAACAACATACGGTAGGATTAAAACTATTATTTCAGCCAAATCTAAAAATTAATATCATGTCAGAATCAATAGATTTAAAGAAATTTAGTTGTCGAGCTGATTGACTGAATCGTTTACCAGCAGAAACATGAAATTAATAAATCCTGTAACTTACTTACCTAAAAATTATCATTGCAGGATCATTTTACCAGCTAGAATAATAATTAATAAAACATACAAGTTTATTTTTGGTTGAATTGATGATAAAGTGAAGGGAAAATATGATCCTGGTGAAGTGTTCAGGTTTTGAAAAGTAATACAACACATGAATACATGTGAAAGATATGTTCAAATTATAACCGTAGAATGTTTTCGTTTATTTAAAGAATGTATGTACATTTTTCTTTATTATTCTGTAAACAATTTTTTCAAGATATATATTTAAAACAAATTAGGATTGTATGATATACTTAAGATATAAAGCATTTATGTTTACAATATACATTTTAAATTACACAGGCAACTATTTACATTGCAAATGAAGGCTTCGCTAGACGAAAAAAAAAAAAAAAAATTCAAGATACTCAGCGCTGGTTCAGAGTGCTTGTATTAAATACAGACGTTTCCACACAACTGTTTCGCCTCCTTGTAGGACAGAACTGCAGCGAGCTGTGTTTCACACGCTCTACGAAACACGGTTGATATGAGAATGACATTTTGGTAATACAGTCAGAAAAGCAGAAGAGAGAACCTGTGGTACAACAATCGTGGAGAGTCACTGGCTATCCCTGATGATATATGGCACTTGCAAAGTCACCACCTCTGGCAGTGAAACTGCGACCCAAAGGATATGATAAAGTACCATCACTTTACACGCAAACTACAGACAATTCCGTAAAAATCAACAGAAAAATGATCGTAGCCTTGGTTTTCATCTGAACGCAAAGAAATTAAAAGTGTGCCAAAAATCTGTCAACATGATGCATAGAAATTAAGCTACCACATGCAGTGGGGCTTCAAAGACAGCCGCTAAGGAATTGACCAAAAAATACACCAAACATCTCATCAAGTACTGTGTGTACCTGTCAAACAACAGTACGAAATTCCTTTGCGGTGGCAGAAGAATCCATTGTTTCTGCATCTTACTACTGCAAAGTGGAGAGGTAAGTTATTAATGTACCGAGCGTGGTGGTGTAACGGATAGCGTTCTGGCCTCGCATTCGGGAGGACGGCGGTTCGAATCCCCGTCCGGGCATCCAGATTTGGGTTTTCCATGGTTTCCCCAAATCACTCCAGGTGAATGCCGGGATGCTTCCTTCAAAAGGCCATGGCCGAATTCCTTCCCATTCCTTGCCCCCATCCTTTCCCGTCTCTAAAGACCACGTTGTTAAAAAGGGACGTTAAACTGTTAAAAAAAAAAGTTATTAATGTAGGCTATCAAGGGTTGTATTACCTGGGTAAGTCAAACTGTACAAACAAACCAAATCCTGCAAGGATTAAGTCTTGTATATATGCGTTGTGGTAAGTGCAGATAATATGAGTTTAAGCTTGTCAACTATCACACGTGTACCCGATCATTTACCACCAAAAATTTGTCTTTTATTTTTCTTATTACAGTTATATTTATATCCACAAGCTTGAACTTCTAACTCACTTTGCGTGAATGGTGAATGCGCCTCACCTTGCATTCGGGAGAACGTGGGTTCAAATCCCCATCTGGCCATGATGATTTAGGTTTTCCAGGGTTTCCCGAAATCATTCCAGGTGGACGACAGGATTGCTCCTTCAAATGGCTTTGGCTGAATTAATTCCCGTTCTTTTCTCGCAGTTCTTTCCCGCCTCTTTTGACATCGAAGTGGATGAGGTGTAAAGCCATTAGCAAAAAAAAAAAAAAAACTATTAATTAAACACTTTACTATAAAACTTGCTGATTCCAGTTCAGTACGTTTGTGTGTACTACCATGTGCGTGGTTACAGGCGAAAATCATGAAAAATATAGTGACGAGAAAGTGCATAAACGTATGTCAGTATGTAACTAACTTTACTACTTTGTATAAAATCTCTTCAAAATTTTCTCTTTTACGATAAAAAATGATCGTCTTTTCAGCTTGTGATGTGGACAATAAAACTAAAGACAAGAAAAGATTACTATTTATGTTTTATTCATAAATCACAACCCAAAAATAGTTAAATTAGAAATGTTATGTTTCTGAATTTCTCTTAATTTCTTAGATCATATCAAATTTATCTAGTATTTGCATGTCTGTTTTAAGTTTTTAGTCCCTCAAATATCTATGCTATATAACAAAAGTGTAGAAAAGTTGTGTCTTTTATAAAAAAAATTCTTTAAAAACCTGCAATTTTGGTTACTGGTGATAGAAATGTCATAATAGTAAAGTTTGGAATATTTTTCTCTCTCTCTGCTTGCTTATTCACGCACCATGGTGAAACTAATGGACGTAGTATAACTACAAACCACACAGAGATAGCTTATGCCACCGGGTAACTTATAGGATATTGTTTATACACGTTAGCAACATAGTTCCCAATGCAGGGCACAAAACCTAAAATTTTAAAATATTTATTTGTGTGTATCTCTACAAAAAAATAATTAATACATTCCAGCTACTCATAGTGATAGCTTATCTCATTAGATAGCGTGTAAGATACTTTATTATATAGATTAACAACATAGTTATCGATGATAAAAAATTCAAACCGTAAGTTTTTGAATCTTCTTCTATGCCTGCCCGCTCCATGTAAAAACTATTGAATGGATTTCAGCGAAAATGCGCGTAGTAACAGCTTATGTCACCATTTAACATACAGAATACTGTTTATCCAGATTAGTACTATATTTCTTTCATGATAGAACAGCAACCTTTGGTATTTTTGCACATGTGTGCATGGGTCAAGGAAAATCCAGCCATTTCAACGTAACTGTAGGGCACATGGTGGCACATTGAGAAATAAAAGAAGGGTTCCCTAAGTTGGTAGTCCTATGACAGATTCTATCCATTTAATCTTATCTGATGCGAATCTTTTCGCAGTCAAATGCTCACGTTTAGCTATATATATAGGCGTCGGTGTATTTAAATCAGATGGACTTTGTTAATCAACTAGGGATTTTATATATTTGCAAATAAAGCAATCTGTTCGTACAAATTCCAAGCAGTACCACTTAAAAATTCAAATAAATCTTGTAATAATACTGAAGTGTGCCTGAGGTTCAGTCTTCCGGATTAGTGGCAAATAAATAGCGCAAACGTCTTTGAAACAAGAGGAACAATTCTGTAAATTTACGTGCACAAAGTCGTGGGCACAGTTAATGCAAAAATATTTCCATATGTTAAAAACATGATTATTAGTAAAAGACTAGATGATTGTGACTTCATTTTCTTTTGTCCCTAATTCCAATGTTCCATGTGTTAAGAATAACTAACATGGTTATAATGACGTAAGGAAAGACTATGGTATTTGTATTTCGACAAGAATAAATTTTATCCTATTAGACTCTATATATTTCCGTAGTTTAATAGTTGTGTTTCAAACAATTCTGTAAATTTATTCAGTAATATCAATTAAAATAAAGAACTACCTGTATTTCTCATTGGTGTGAATAAATACTTATTTCAGAATTAACTACCAAGGTAGCCTCACAAAGGTAATAAATATTTTACTTCGTTTATAAATGCTTGACACTAGAATGAATGGAAACACGATGTATACTTTCGTCTGACGTTTATAAAAGAGCAAGAATGTATGCCATTAATATATTGGAGTGATGAGACTGGATAGAAGATATTACGTTACCAGTTTGGATTTTGCCGACGTCTGGTTTTTCATCTGACAGTTGGACGTAATGAGGCAGAAACTCGGAAATCGCGCCCACTGCGTCGTCAATACGTAATTTCCGGTCGGCTCCATTCCAACACGGTTTCCATGGAATGAGATCCGATGATATTCAGAATTGATATCCGTCTATATTAACTGCGAAACAAACAATACACATCATAAAAAAATGGAGGGGGAAAGATTGACAGCTGCGTCAAATTTGTAACTTTAATGTGGTTTACGTACGTGCTATGCTCTTCAAACTACAAATTTCCATCAACATTAATACTCCACAAAGTGTTCGATGGATCGTGCCATAGTATTCTATATGCCCCGGTACCTCCAAGCTATCTTTCGGGATAGGAACTTCACACACAACAGGTGGACAGTGCAAAACTTGTTTCTCAAATAAAATGTATTTTTTCAGTAATTTTCTGGCGCATTTAGCGTACAGATATAATATATAGATGATACGAAGGGGATAAAATTTTACATATTTTTTTTCTCGATCCTGTCATCTATCTGCGAAACATGTAATGTATTGTGTTTCGTGTGATAAATGATTTTTTTTAAATGTGTAGTTTATGAGGCGGAGAAACATGGACTTAAGGAATACCTGAAAAAAAGAAAATTGAAGCTTTTGAAATGTGGTGCTACAGAAGAATGCTGAAAATTAAGTGGACAGACAAAGTATGAAACGTATGAGGTTTGGAAACGATAGGTGAGGAACGAAGTTTGTGGAAGAAGCTTACAGAAAGAATAGACAGGCTAGGCTGTTAGGTCATATTTTGAGACATGCTGGATTGGTTAATTTGCTGGTGGAGGGAACAGTCGAAGGTAAAAACTGTAGAGGAAGACAGAGGTTAGAATATATGAAAGAGATAATTGAGGATGTAGGTTGTAAGGGATATGTAGAGATGAAGAGGTTAGCACAAGATAGGAAGGGATGGAGGATTGCATCAAACCCGTCGAAATACTGACGACAGCGGACAAGAGAATTTGTGTGAGTAAACGTGCGTGTTTCCTGGTGGTTTATAGCCTGAGGCACATACAAATTCTCTCATACTTCCTCTCAAAATGTCGCTGAACTGAAGCTTTAGAGCTTTAAAATTTCTATAGTTCTAAGATACTTTCTGATTACGTCAACAATAACGGAGATACTAGTGAGTTTTTGCTTGGAAAAAGTGATTGACAGTGTCAGACGAGAGCGCGGGATCACTGCTGACTTGGAAATGAATGGAAGTCCGTTTCACCCGAAGGAGTTCCTGTTTCCACGGCAGACCTTAATAATACTGTATTGAACTACGTAGAACTGCGTGTTTCTCGAGGTGTCTTGGTTTACTGCAGAATACACCTGAAGAAAATAGCTGAGGCAGCCGTTTAAAGTTCGTGCGTTGAAGAAATTATACGGCTGACAAACTGCCAAGTTTGTGTAGCATGTACCTATGAGCTCTTGAATAAACATTCAACAAAACATAATTATTCCCAATAAATATCGCGTCAGAGAGTGTGTTTTCTATCATCCTTTGTCTCACCAAAAGATCTTTAATTGAACGCAACCGTAGTAAACGATAACTGCTTAGTATGTAAATAAATAAATAAAAAAACTGTTTTGAATTTTTATGGAATATCTAGTTTACATAAAAATACGAAATTTAACCGTTCTATTATCGTGCACGGATTAAAAATTTATTTAAAAAATATGTTGTATAAAAACAATATCAATTCTTTATTTTCCCCTTACGTGGGTCGGAAGGTTGCAATGAATGCAATGTTTCCGTACGCTGTGCTGGTATCAGGCAATGCAACATTCTACGAAATTTTAAGAAATACGGTATTCCTATCCCTGCATGACATACGGATGTTAATGTTTCTGCTTGATATTTTTTTTATTTTATTTTATTACTTGTTAACAAAGCAAAATTTACAAATGACAAGAACAACACAAGAGACGGAATCCAGACGGCAAAGTGGTTGCTCGAACGGTATAGGCTAATGCAGCGGGGCAGCAACACATGATAAAAATAATAATGCTAACCGAAGAAGACATTGTTTTAAACAATCAGAAGACTGTTAATATCAAGAAACGTGTCTCTATAAACCAGAAAGAGGTTTATCAGAAATTTTATCTGGAGTACGTGTACCCATGTCACAGTGATCCGGACTCTTAAGAAAAGTTGCAAAGAAATGGCTTGAAACCTTCAAGATATAGTGCTGGACGAAGACACCGTGTTTAGAGAGAATGAAGAGTGAAGAAGAGTTGTCAAGAACAGATGAACTCAGAACTATCCTATATAATAATGTGTAAATGAGAAGTGATTTAGCAAAAATCCAACTTGTTCCTAACGTAGCTCGAGAAATGTGTAGAAGATGAGAGTATCAGAACGACATCAGCGAAGGAATAAAATACATGGAAGTAAAATAATATCTTTGGACAGGAGGAGATTGCAGTGCTCACCTCCGTGTTGAGAAGAAGAAAAAAATAATTAGAATTACTATCGGATGATTAATTGTATATATTCCTTATAACTACAGAGTTATTCACGTGTTGCCCATTGATTTGGAAAGTTTATAACTCTTTACCCTGTCAGTTAAAGACTGCGATAAGTTATAGTTAACATGATTCATTCTGATAGGATTGGCGTGCAACGACAACCCATAATCCACACAAGCGCGCTATACCACATTGCATCAGCCGACCACCAGTAAGGGAATCTCGTGTCACAAAAAGCCAATAATGCCTTATTTCCTCCGTGCGTAATTCAGTAGTAAAATCATGTTACAACTATAATAATAACGTAAGATTTAGACATTTCAATGGTTTCCCATCTATAGGGCATCCTCAAAACAGTTTTGACTAAATTCCACACGATTTTCACACTAGTTTGTGTTCAGGTTTGCAAAAAATAGCTTGAGTAACTCTGAAAAGAATAATATGAAATATATACTATTTATCTTCCCAACTGAAAGATCCAGAGTTGATTTGTTTTCTCTGTTTAACTCTTTTCTTGTTTTATTTCTTATTCAGTTGCTTTGTTTTGAGTGTTGCTGACATTTAAGTGACTATAATCTGCTGCTAAGAAATCACCTGAGTGAATTTCAGTAAACCAGAGCTTGAACTGACATCTTCTCTAACGCTGAGCCGGTAGCATAAACACTGAGTCTACAATGCTTCGACATTGGTTTGAACCACTTTCTCTAAAAACCGTATGGAATTCATATCAACTGCAGCAGCAACTACAAACTAACTGGGTGTGTAACAATGGTAAATTTAACAATGATATTTTTACTCGAAACATGTGTTCGGAGAAGTATTAAATACGATAGTCTACTAGTATTTAGTTTAATTAACCCAAATTTGTGATTTTTCATGTTCGATATACCTAATTTAGAAATCAAATCCGTAATTTATTTACTGTCCACATAATGCATGCTATTGGATAGTATAGTCGATAAATTTCGGGCCAACCATATGACTTTACCATGAAGCTGATAATTCTTTACAAAACAGTGGTTGAGCATCGTATATATTACGAAAGTACACAATCACGTCATATTTGTATCAAAAACACCTTTACTCCATAGTTTTTTTTAAGAAAGTTCCAAGTAAGGGACCGTGCACAAACTACGTGGCTCGGTCCAGGGGGGGGGAGGGGTTGGCCAGAAGGCTACGCTAGGCTACGTGGGGAGAGGGGGGGTTCTGAGCCAGGCCACGTAGCTTTCCTTTCGCAACATTTTTCACAGTTAAAATGAGGAATAGAACTCACAACAGCATGTGAATATTTATTTCCCTCAGTTAATTATCTCTGTATGTAATTCACAATCGTCTGACAAGAGAAAACAGTAAAAAATGTCCTCTGGAATCAAAAGGTAAAAAAGCTACGTGCTACGTGGGGGGGGGGGGGTAGAGGAAAAAGCCACGTTGGGCTACGTGGGGTGAGGGGGGGTTCACAGGAGGCCAAAATGGAGCTACGTGGTTTGTGCACGCTCCCTAAGCACTACTGTCTCTGTTAACCAATTAACGCATATACCTAAACATTACTGACTTAAGTTTTCTTATCGGTGTATACTTAGTACAGGCCTAAAGCTGTGTGTATGCTTCCGAACCAGTCTATAAGATACATTTTTTCTTATTGTTTAATGCCTCGTTGACGTCAAGGTCATAGCGGCTGGAAAGACCTGAGAGCAAGGAACGGGGAGGAATTCGACAAAGACCATTTGAAGGATCAATTCCGGTATTCGTCTAGAGCGATTTCGAGAAAATATAAATGGGGATTCAAACCTTCTTCCTTGTGAATGCGAGGTCAGATCTTTATCGCTCACCCACCTTGCGTGGTCTATGAGATACAGTGCTTACAAATGAAACCACAGAATTTTGTACAAAAGATCGCACTTGTGTTTGTTTCAAACTCACTGGCGTGCTTCTATTCCTTAAATTATTGGATGTTTATTGCTTTTAACAGAATTTAATTAAAGCGGTTTATCAGTTGGTTGAAAATGCAGTGCAACTTGTTCAGCACCTTCGAATACGAAGAAAAATTAATTGCTAGCAGTCACAAAGTCAGTGGAAGGATACTATGTTATACTTCAAAATTCCCAAAAATGACTAATTACATTCCGAAAATATACTTTATCTCCTTTTAATGATCGAAATGCTCTTCTTTACAATTTAAGATGGGTTTCAGGTTAGTAATTAGATTTTAAATAATTTCTACACAAAATTCTATCCGAAATTCCACACAGTGAGCACCTTGCAAATTCTAGACCCAAGTTGGCTCCATGTTGCCCGAAAGTCCATTTGTAACATCTCGCGTAAAATGAGATAGGCAAAAGGTGCCAAAAATGACATTTCAATAACACATTTCTCTTTAATTGATGTATCAATAATTCGTTGTCTACACCGGACTTAATTATTTATTCTAAACCTTTTACCAACACAATTATTTTATTCTCTCTGTCCCAGCAGCATCACTGAAATCGACCAGTCAACTTTCTTTCTTCAAAATATTAATGCAGCTTAAGAACTTTTTCCGGTCAACCGAACAAAAAGCAACCATACACTGAGACTACTTACAATTATTGCCCAACATTATAAAATACCTAAAATATTCTAAAATTGTATGAACTAACTTAAAAATGTTATATTTTCTGAAAATAAACCAGCAATATTTTATTTAATCAGAATCTCAGATATATTACTTCGTTACACATTCATGCAGGGAAAAATGTTTTCAGAATTTTAAAATCTCTCATCCTATTTGCTGTCTTAACTCCAGTCCCAGTCTTGGCAACCGATAAACAAACATACCCTGCGTATTAAGTCAAACACTTCCAATACATCCCCATTTAATAATTACCCAGTTTTAAATTTTTATTTTATATGTGAGCTCAAGTGCAGTTGTAGGTATGATACACTTAGTGAATGGTTTCTGGTGCTCATTTTTCATTCCCTATAGCGTGGACAACGACCCAAAAACGTTGGGACTGAACAGGTACATTTTTTTAATGGCATATGTCTACTGAGGCCACACAGCCAGCTCAATATGAGTCTCATGATTCTTTAGAAGTATTAGTTTCTCCACAGTACATTGTTGCTATTAACTGTGATCACAAGCACACTACAACACGGATACGACATTCATACGAACACTTGAACACCGATGCCCTCGGCCGGACTCGAAGTGGCGAACTACGCTACCGAGGACGACGGGTAACAATATTAATTACAAGAACGGGAGTCGGTGTGTTTTATTTCTGAAAATGGGGCGAATAGGGATTGACAGGAGAAAAAGGTTGAGAACCGCGGATCTACAGCAGTGTTTCTCAAGTGGTGTACGCGAACCCCTAAGGGTTTGCCAATTGAACGTAGGGAGCTCGAGACAAGAATTACGTCATAGCGACTAACTGGATTTTTCGAGAGTGCAACACGCAGCATGGGGAATTGAAATTGAAAATGAGCAAAATTGCTGCTAAAATCGACTCTACTTGGGACAAGAAACAAGCCAATCCATCAAATTAATTAATAACCATATAACAGTTTTTACACAAAAATTCTTTTAAAAAAAGTAAAAGCCAATTTTTTAAGTGATTCGTTATTGTTTAGGAAATTTCGTAGAGATACGTGGAGCTATGATACCTTGTTCCAGAGCAGTGTTTCTATTACTGAAATCTTGTCGCGAACCCCCTTCGATCAACTGACGAACCCCTAGGCGTTCGAGTACCCCACGTTGAGAAACGCTGCTCGTGAGCCAGTTGATCGTAGGGGGTTCGCGAATCGCTACAAGATTTCCGTAATGGCGGACTGTCCATCTCATGCGCATAAAGGCCGGTCTACACGTAACGTCTTAACTGACGTTTTACTTGATCCGGCAAGGCGTCAGGTAAAACTGACCAAAAGCTCGCGTCCACACACGTTTTCGACTTCCGTCTTTAGCTCAGTTCTAATAAAATCATGGGTGAAGCATTAATTTTAGTGGTTATTTCACTATGTCTGATGAGATTAAAAAGTAAGAATGGTCTAGAAGAAGGTTACTAAAAGGTTCTTTCATCTGGATTTCCTTTGGAAATTATCTCAAAACCTGAAGACTGATTTAATTATTTACGAATGGTTACGGATTCTTATTTGAAATAATCTAAAAAAACAAAAACAAGACACTGCTGTGAGAAGGAGAATCTTACCTCTTGAGAGACTGACTGCTATGATAAGATTTCTAGTAACAAGTAGGAAACTACGAAGATCTAGAGTTCACCCATGGTTTCCCAAATCACTCCAGGCAAATGCCGGGATGCTTCCTTCAGAAGGCCATGGCCGAATTCCTTCCCATTCCTTACCCCCATCCTTTCCCGTCTCTAAAGACCTCGCTGTTAGAGAGAAGTTAAGCAGATAAAAAAAAAATTGAGTTCACAACTGTAATGTCGAAACAATCTCAAGATCTTGAGTTCACAGCTGTAATGTCGCAACAATATCTTAGCCGCCTTATACAAAATATTGTCGAGTTATATATGAAATGTTGAAACCACGAAATTCAATTACGAAGACGTGGACTTGTTCTGAGAGATGCGAAACGTTGTAAGTGATACATTCAAGATGTACTTTAATAACCACGGATCATGACACTGACAGGACAACGCCGTAACTTTTTTTAGATGAATTTGATAAAATAATATAATTTTGAAGACAATAATTATTTCTTTCGTTTATATTTAGCACTACTACTGTCTAGATATTAAATAAATCTACTTCATTTTTATACGTACTTTTCTATGTACAGTTCTGTTAATTTGCAGTGGTTAACAACTTACTTCAACTTTTGAATCATCCTCAGTATTGATAATTGTTTCTCTTGGGGTATCTTTATAATTTAAGAATAAAAGAAGGTCGAAATTCCTCAGGAAAGATTTGTAAATATCGTCGGAATAGCACCAAAACGTGCCAGCTGTTTAATTTTTTAGCAATCTTTTAAGAAACACTGAACGAAAACAACTGAATATTTTTTTCATATCCGTTTCCTTTGTATCTCCAAGATACACTTGCTTATATTAATCATCCAAAGCATATGCTTAATTTTCTTTTTCCGGTCGCTGTAGTCATTGGACTTTAACTTGCCGTATCCAAGGATAACTAGGATACAACACAATGAATTTCGTAAACAAATCACTGTACTAGATTATAAAAGAGTACCGCATAAAATGTTTTCGAAAAGAAAACCAAAATAATAGTTATTTTAGCTCTGCACAAGCTGAGAGATGATCAAATACTAAAGGGAAAACATCAGTCAAGACCGAAAACAATGCTACCGCCGATCCGTTTTCTGGAAGTCGTCAGTCAAGATGGAAAACAATGCTCCCGCTGATCCGTTTTCTTCATTCAGTTCAGGTAAAACGTCCGTTTTGCTGTCCACACGCAATGCTTTGTCTGATACGTTTTGCCTGATCAAGTAGAACGTCCGTCAAGACGTTACGTGTAGACCGGCCTTAACACGCACAATTGTGAATATTGTTCATTGTTGCCCATTGTCGCTAGTAGCTTTGCTAACAACAAAAAAAATGGATCGCAGTTTTTTTATCAAGGGGGTTCGCCAGGGCCTGGAACATTAAACAAATATTTCGCCGACACTGGCCTCACTCTAGGGCTGTTGATATTTTTAAAAATATCGGATATTTGATATATCGATATTTTTAAAAGTATCAGTATCGGATTCGATATATTGAAGAAAAAGTATCGATATATCGACCCTATTATATAAAAACAATTTTACAAAAACAAATCATTTTAATAAAGGTCAAGTCTTGTGGCTATTTACAGATGAAGAGGTGTGAGATATTCTTCTGAATCAAGTTTTGATTTTCAGAAACAGAATGGTTTTTCATAACGTTACGGATAAATTTTTTTTTTTTAATTGTGATTTAGCCATTAAACACCTTTACTAAAAGGAAAGGCATAATGTGTATGCTTTACTCGAAGACTTCTGAATCTCGAAAGAGAATCGATGGAAATTTTGGCTTTTGTGAATTTGAAAGATCAATATCGCAACACTGAAGAGGCCTTTATTTAGGTAGATGTTCTACTATCAGAGTTTGTATAATGGCCAAGTCATTATTTTTTACAAGGATATGTGGAATATAATTTCTTTTTGTAGGCTGATAGCTTATTCTGAGTCTTCTTATTTTTTTTTTTTTTTGGATCAAATGTTTGCTCCTTAGCAAAGATTTGGTATCCGAATTTACCAATATTCCTGCTTATATCCAATTTTCATGTCCAAATAGTTCCCTCGACAACGCACGCTCATGTAAAAAAACGGGCTCGAGTCAAATTCGTTCTGTGCGAACGACGCCGTGCCTGCAAAATTACCATCCGTGTAGACCTACCAATAACTTCCAAATTAAATGTAGGAACAAAGTAAAATTCAATGTGTTTTTTTATGCTCCTGCGCTCTCTGTGCAAAACTGAAATTTAATGTATATACCCTCATGAAAAAGGAAGCAATTAACGTGCAAATTTTTTCTAAGACGTTTCAGCTTTTAGATTGGCATTGGATAAACATGGGAACTTTTCTTATGCTGTGGTGATGAAATCATGTATGTGTACCAAATTTACCATTTCCTAGTACAACTGGAAGTTGCATAGAATTACGATGTGGGAGTGTCATAGTCATTTAAAAGAGTTTCAGTTTCACAAAATTCCAAACTAAGGCGATGAATGAAGTTAAATTTTGCACATTAATTAAGCTTCCTAAGCTCCTTTTGGAAAAAAAAACTTTGTTATATATAAAGGTAAGCTAGAAATGCGGACTGTGCTTCCAGGAATTACTTATAAAAAAATAATGTTATGTGTAGCAATATTTGTCAGCAGCTGTTTTATAGGTTCTGCTGCTAGACTATTGCAATTATTAGGCACTGGACGATTAATTGTTGATGCTATAACGTTCGAGGTTGTGGTACGTTATTTTAACGGTTTCAACCTAATTCACGTTGGATTCCAGGGGTTAATAACAGATTGAAATTATCAAGTATTTACAAAAATTATGCATAAAACAATTAATAGGAGCGGGCCAGGATAGTAAGAAAATGGTAAGATTGAAAACCCCAATTAACTACTGAAAAATAATAATACAATTTATTTGACTACTAATAATAAAAATTAATATTTATTTAATAAAACATCTAAAACTGTAACAGATTCCCTCAACAGATCAGCAAGCAACAGGGTAGCAACGAGATTGTAATCAGGGCGCTCTGGGTCTAATTCAGTCCAATTCAAAGATCTTGCTCTGAACGGCAGAATTTGCTGATGTATTACCGGGTGGATGATACGCCTCTGGCTGATGTGTCGTCCGACGAGAAGCAGTACACAACCAATAGTGTACCACGTCAGTACCGGGCTCTCCGTACTGCAACGGACAGCGAAACTGGTGGGCAGGCGAGACGCCGCCGATCACACCAGCAACCAGACTGTCCTGGTCAAAACACAGCCCCTCAGCTGGGAGGCTCGTACCAGTGTGTAAGCTCACACACCAATGCACGCCCCCGGTGTCTGGCGTTCGTCAAACAGATGACACTCTCCTCGCCAGAGCAAGGGTACCCCTCTCAGAGAGCGCAACTCACCGCTCTGTTCTGACGAAATTCACTTTATTTTATAATGTCTTTATGAAATATTGTCATGTGTCAAACCTGACACATTACAATGCAAATCGATCAGATGTCACAGATTTGGCAGAAGATACCAAATATTTTAAAGCAATTTCTGACAGCACAGGAATACTCAGCGGATCCAATTTTTTTTTTTTTTTTTTTTTTTTTTTTTTTTTTTTTTTTTTTTTAAATTTAGCAACCATTGATCCAAAACTCATGTCGGAAACTTCATCGGACTTATTTTTCAACAGCATGAACTCATGTTTTTCCCGTTGTTTCTTCTACTATGAGTGGAGAACTCCCTACATTAAGTGAAAATTTCCCCTTCTTTGATATTGCATTGGAAACGGCCAATGCTTTAACAGAATCCAATTTATTAAAGCGGAGATTCAAGGTGCAGTGCCAAATTTAGGGGGCAGGGACAAACCGGGGTGTTTGGCCCGGCCGACAGCTTGAGAGGGGGGCTGCAAAATCGTGTCTGAAGAACGGCGATTTAAGAGGCTTTGACTTTTTTTTTTAGCTCTACTACCACTTTAGGAGGTGACAACAATGCGTTTGGCAGAGAGTTAAGGCGGCGACAACACTGCGATTGACCAACAGTCAACGAGGCAACTATAGGGGTCGGGCTGGCAACAATGTTCGAAGAGGCGGCAATCTCAGTTATAGCCCCGGCTTCGAAAAATCCTAGAGCCGCTGCTGTGAAGGCAGTTGTTTTGGCGTTAACAATTTTTTTTTTAAGGCACCAATCTATCATCATGAACAAAGCGCTTTGTGGAGACAATCCAAAAGCGGTAGTTTCTTTTTTCGATTTTTTAATAAATTCGTTAGTGGTATAACAAAACTGGCTGTGAAATACTTTTGTAGCTCAATTCTTCTGACCCGCTTATCCCCCCCCCCCCAAGACGGCTGCCAGCAGCCAGCGAAGACGGATCGAACGCTCGCCACCTTTACGTCGATAGCCGGGCCTCATATAGAGCCGTCGCCGTAAACGTCTAGATGGGACGTAGGAACAAGAAGCGAGCAGCGAGCCAGGCGGAAGAAATCCCGCCATCACCACCAAAACTCATAGACGAAGACCGCCAGCCAAGAAGGAAGATCACAGACGAAGACCTCCGGGCAAGAACGGAGCAACTTCGCGAATGTACTGCCAGAACTCTGCAATGGGTTGCAGACTTCAAACTGCAAGCGTCACAGCCGGCATGTGCCGTCCACGGCGTATCAGCGCCCCAGCCGGCATGTGCCGTCCACGGCGAACTACCAGCGTCTGACCCGACCCCCCACCCCCCCCCCTCCCCCGGGCAGCGTCGCCGCTGACGAGGAGGGGTGGGAGGACATGGAGACCGAAGAAGACGCTACTGAAGAGGGTCAAGTACTGATCATCAACGCGACTCCGCCGCAGTTCGGAGCAATCCTCGGCTCGCTGCAGCGGCTCACGACTAAGCCACTGTTTGTAACAGATCTTTGAGGCACCTGCCTCCGGAGGCCTCAGCCTACCTCGCAGAAATCTTTAACACCATTCTCCGCCGACAACAGTTCCCTAACCGATGGAAACATGCAGTTGTTGTGGGTATACACAAGAGTGGGAAGGATGCACACCAACCGCAAAACTACAGACCTATTAGCCTTCTACCAGTCATCAGCAAGGTATTCGAAAGGCTACTGCTAAAACGACTGTCCACTCATATTGAGGACACAAATGCCTTACCAAATCACCAGCTAGGATTTCGTCGCGGCCACTCAACTACTCAGCAGCTGATGAGAGTAACAGAAGCTATCACAAAAGCATTCAACCACAAACAATACTGTGCCATGGTGATGCTCGACATCTCACGAGCATTTGATTCCGTATGGCACTCGGGCCTCCTACTCAAGCTATATGAGCAGGGTATCCCGAGGCCATACGTGAAATTAATAAGATCATACCTGACTGACCGCACATTCAGTGTTCGAGTCGACAGAGCCTTCTCAAGTGTAAGAAAAGTGAAAGCTGGTGTTCCCCAAGGCTCAGTTCTGGGTCCGACTTTATACTCATTATACACTGCTGATGTCCCCACAACCAATGGTGTTTTGGTCGCAACATACGCTGACGATACAACTTACCTCGCAGGCAGCCGCAGCAAAATTTTAGCCACTCGCCGTCTTCAGGAAGTCCTCCAGGTAACGGAGGCCTGGGCCCGGAGATGGAGGATTGACATTAACCCAGCCAAGACTCAGGCAATAATGATCAGTAAAAGACTTGGGCCCCGTCGACCACGTCAATCGGACCCCGTTCTTCACCTTCACGGGAAAGACATACCATGGTCAGCTACTGCCCGCTACCTAGGAGTGTTGCTAGACAGGAGACTTACCTGGCAAGCTCATATAAATGACATCCGCAGGAAAGCAAACGCGAGGCTCCACAGCCTCTACTCGCTTCTTAACAAAGACAACAATTTAGCCCCAAGCACCGGCATCAAGATATACACGACCCTAGTAAGACCGATTATAGAGTACGCCTGTCCAGTGTGGGCATACGCTGCTGACAGCCACATACTCAGATTACAAACCATACAAAACAGGGCACTGAAGAGAGCCCTACATCTTCCAGCCAGATTTCCTACCTATGCACTCCATGAAGCCACTGGAGTTCCATATCTACATGACAGGTTTAAACAACTAGCTGAAGTCTTCTATAAGAGTTCAAATAGAAGCAAAAACCCTGAAATACACAACATCGGTCGCTATGATCCAACCATTGATCGTCATAAGAGACCTCTAAATCTAATTAACTAAATACACCACCGAGAAGCCACACCTACAGAGAAGTTTTGCCTCATTCCATATACTTCTGGAGGCAATGTCTACGGACAACATCCTCCACCTCCACCTGCTTACAAAGATAAGGCAGTGACGGTGCTGTGCTGCTGCGTGGCCGGTGAAGAACGGGATGAAAGTAATGGCCTGCTGCCCGGCTGACCATGCTATCCTAGTCGCCAAGCTGAAGGACCTGAAGAACCCCCCGCCAGAGGGGCAGACCAGGACGACTGAACTCACTGAGGAGACACCGCCTCCAACTACTGAGGACACAGCGCTGCCGCCTCCAACCACAAGGAACGCCAGTACCCAGTGCAGCAGAAGGGCCCACAAACCAGACATCACGCAGTGTTTCAAATGCCAGAGATTTGAACACTACGCCAAGCACTGCACCAACACGTTTAGGTGCGTGCGCTGTGGGGAGGGGCATCAACCGGCGGCCTGCCCCAGACCAAAGGAGAACCCCACCTGCTGCAACTGTGGGGGAAATCATGCCGCCTGCCACCGCTCCTGCCCTGAAAGGAGGCGACTGCAGCGAGAAAAGAAAGCGGGACGACCAACGAAGCCTGCTCCCTCTACCCAGAGGGGCTCAAAAAGCAAAGTTCGTCAGACTGACAAGGAAGCTGCCACGACCAGCCACCAAAGGCATCGTCACGTCCCGAGCCCCGACAAGAAACTGCCACGCAGAAACACGGGAAAGAAGAAGAGGACAACACGCCACGGAAGAGAGGCTTGCTGTCGTCACACCTGCGCTCGCCAAGACACCGAGCACCAGGATGATAGACAGCAGCCTCTCATCCAGCTCCTCACCTAACTGCTAACGCGACTTCCGCTAAGGGAAGTCGCGCAAATAGCGAGGTCGAGAGCAACAGCTGCTCTCCTTTAAGACCTTTCCACCGCGCGAAGACCACCGGTCATCGCCATAAGAGGATTTAATCTTCTGCCAACAGAGACGACATTCCGACAGTGAGGTACAACCCGTCCACTATTGTCGAGGAGTAAATGCCGAAAGGCAACAAACTCCAACAAACTCAACTCCAATATGGCTGGAGCTGATATTGGCTGCTGTGTGTCCCCCCCCCCCTCCCCTAACGCTGGCCCTGCGTTCCGCAGACAGATGGCGACGTAGACGCAGACGTTCCTCTTCTAGGTTAAGAACACCGGGTATGGAAACTTGGTTTGAATTCGGGCAGCACCCCTTCTCATGATTCGTACTGGCCACCTGTCTACAACATAAGGCCGTTGCACGTGGTCGTAGTTGGCCGGATCGAGAAAAATAATGTATTGAATAATCTGAGGAAAGAAATGAGTGAATCTTGAAACATTATCACAATTTTAATATAAGATACAAAATATGTGGCAAATGTTGAGATGATACAAATGATTCAATGTATGACAGATGGGTAAATTGAAGAAAACAATGAAATATTTAGCAGCAATGAAATTCGTAAAGACAATATATATCACTGTAGAGACGAAGAGGAGAAATACAGGAATAAGTATTTGTATATTGAATATAAGTATTTGTATACGTTGATACATATAAAAGGAAATAGCAGTAAATCGAAAGGCTGAAAAGAATATTACCTAAAGTAGAATAGATGAAACGAGACAATATAGATATTCATTTGAGAAGATTAAGGTAAAATAAATGGAAAATCTGACAAATGTATCGTTTGGGTTACAGACGTAGTAGCTGCTGAAAAGTCGAAACAATGTAAATAAGTATGTTTTGTAGAACCATATATTTACATGTAGTAACTTAGAAAATTTAATTAGGCTTTAAAGAGAACTGTGTAACAAAGGAATTGACAAATAGAAGAATCCTTATCGAAAGATGTAACAAGTGACACACTTGCCTCGATGTGATTTGACGATAGTTTATACGCAAACATTTGTTAAGATTATTCCTGAATACATTGGTGTGTATTCCGTTGTACACGATGCACTCAATTTTATCTCGAAAACGTATTACGGTGACAATATTAAGCACCACTCTTCCCGTCGTTCTCTCTGGTTAAAAAAATAAAAAAATAAAATAAACGAATAAACGTATTGCTGATAAGAATCCACAGTATCAGCAAGCTCTTGATAGGCTGTGGGATAAGGAATTATATTTTTGGAACTCCCTAGCTCTTCTTATTAAAAATCGCTTTTAGTTGCGTACACTTCAGTAGTACGAACGTTTACAATATTCTAACAATTACCTGCTTGACAGTATTTAGGTGGAGAAATTATACTTTAGTTGCTATCGCTATGATACATATGGCAGCTAGGATAACCAAAGAGTATTTTGGAGAAATGCAGAAACAAGGAAGATGTAATAGCATAAACGTAGTAATAGACAAACATCTTTGGCCCAAAAATCCGAAATGACGGATCCCTTAGTAAAATCATATAGCGAATCGAGGGCTTCGAATTTTATATTCATAGAATTGAATATAGAAAGACGTAAGTTTCGTAAAACGTGTCCCAAAAAGCACGGAATTTGAATAATATTACGGTGAAGTCATCACCATACAATTCCTACACTGAACCTGACCCATGAAGAGAATCAGTTTGGAACATTTTAAAAAATAGCAACAAACTAATGGGCGGGAGGGGAGGGGGGTTTACTGTGGGACGCTTCCTATTACAGTTAGATTATTGTTTGTGGTTTACAATTATGTCACTGTCTGTGGACATCTTATGTCAATATCGCTTTGTTCACAACGTTTTTGGTTTTGCTGTCCTGTGCTAAGATATACAGGGTGTTACAAAAAGGTACGGCCAAACTTTCAGGAAACATTCCTCACACACAAACAAAGAAAATATGTTATGTGGGCATGTGTCCGGAAACGCTTACTTTCCATGTTAGAGCTCATTTTATTACTTCTCTTCAAATCACATTAAACATGGAATAGAAACACACAGCAACAGAACGTACCAGCGTGACTTAAAACACTTTGTTACAGGAAATGTTCAAAATGTCCTCCGTTAGCGAGGATACATGCATCCACCCTCCGTCGCATGGAATCCCTGATGCGCTGATGCAGCCCTGGAGAATGGCGTATTGTATCACAGCCGTCCACAATACGAGCGGTGAATCGAGGAAGTACAGTACATACTAACGAAACTAAAATGAGCTCTAACATGGAAAGTAAGCGTTTCCGGACACATGTCCACATAACATATTTTCTTTGTTTGTGTGTGAGGAATGTTTCCTGAAAGTTTGGCCGTACCTTTTTGTAACACCCTGTATAGCCTTGGGGGGTTGGAAACCGGTGAGCTTGCTACAAATAAACACTAAATATTAGACTGCTTCAATGCAAATCCACATCTGTATTATACAATAATTTTATCGCTTTCCTAATGAAACATAGCATTTCTTCGTCAAATTTCATCATGCTCGGTTTAGCCGTTTAGTCGTGAAAACGTAACAAACAATATTAGTGCAGATGATACGTTAATCGTAGTGCGTTTGAAGTAGAGGAACATTTCGATATGAGAGTGAAAGTTATCCGGCTTACAGGAAGGGATATAATGAATTACAAATCATTTTTGAATGACGCATAATCCGGATTGAGTGTAGGGAATTAACTATTCTGTCACATCTCCAAGCAGATCTTGAAATTTATTGTATCGTTACAAATCTGATACTCAGCTGTGTTCTACGACATAAAAAAAAGAATCGATTATTACAATTCTTTCCTTTTTTTATTAAAAATTTAGACTTCCATTTGAAATAACTGATTAACGGCAACCGAGATTTTTGCTACCACAATTTCTGGATAGTACATGGTGTAAAAGTATATATAGGCGAAACACGATTTCAATTAATCCTACGGTAAGCAGTGAAAAATAGCGATGCCTGAAACTGAAAACCTCCACAAAGAGGTGGCAGTTGAAGCATAAATACTCCTCTTGCTAAGCTAGCATTAAAAGGCGGAAACTGTTCGGTTACAAATCGCCGGCATTCATTGCGCTCGCTTACACAGAACGAGCTGTCACAGCTTATAGCCGAGTAGCACTTTGTAAATCACATTTTATTGCACTATGACTGGTATTTATTATGTTATTAAGTTAGATGAAAGCTCGACTAGCTTACCTGAAGACATGAGCCCTATGCTCGTATTTAAGGATTGTTGCTCATCAGTATGCTGTCTTGACATAAGCAGATGTTGTTTAACACTTCTACTTTCAAAGTGCTGTGTGTGAACAACAACAGACGAGGAATCATAGCATAGTGGGCAGCGTACTACCTATAGTAGTAATGAAGGTGGTTCTTGTCGTGGAGACATTGGTAACGAAACCAATTATAAACATTATGCTACTTAAAAGGTATTTACGGTCACAAGATTAATGTGATTTTGGAAGAGAACATTCATTCTCTCTGATTAAGTAAAAACCCTAGTTGGAGACAGTGACAGATATTACAGAACAAACGGTAAGGGGTGCTCTTAATAAACACGCTATCTAAAAAGGGTAAAACCCAAATAGAAATCGTGTAAATGCGAAATGGAAATACATAAAGTTGCCTTTCTTCTTCTAGCTTTACGCTTCGTCAACGTCGAGGTCATTAGAGGCGGAAAAGGGCTGAGGGCAAGGAGTAAGAAGGAATTCGGCCATGGCCTTTTGAAGGAACCACCCCGGCATTCACCTCGAGTGATTTTGGGAAATCATGAAAAACCTAAATCTGAATGGCAAAACGGGGATTCGAACCTGCGTCCTTCGTAATGCGATGCCAGTGTATTACCGCTCACCGACTACGCTTCGTATAAAATCTTCATTATTATTTTATTTCTATCACATAATTTTACCCAGATAACGAAAAAAAATGTTTCAAATTAGCGTGAAATATACGTTCTAATACAATTTGAATTACTAACCAAAATCCTGATCTTACACGTTGCTAGACAGTGTGTCTCGATCAGGGGGAAACTAAAATGTGAACAAGAAAGATACTTCATTATTCGCTTACTCTTGTACACCTGAGAATTCAAATTCTTAAGTGAAAAACTTGATTTAAAATGAATACTATCACAAGTACTTAAACAGTGGCTAATGTCCTTAAAATTCTATATAGAATGTTCCTGAAGTTATGTGTTGCTTTACTTTTGGTGTAGTGTTTCCGATTCACCGAACCAGAGGTGACACAAAGCATAAGGTCTTACTAAAAGTATTTGTTTTCTCATTATTACACACGAATTCTTGGTGTATACCAAATAAATAAGCGCCATTTTGCGACACAGATATAAGACAATGAAATCCACGTCTTGAATTCATGCAAGCTATAAACTGAGTTCTTTTCGCCTACTTCTCACTTATGTACACTTTAAAACACGTTTGTTGTTTGATACTGCCGTCAGGTTAAGAAATACCTTCCGGTGTAAGAAAAGTGTGTAGTTAAGTGACGATTGTGAGCTTCCGCAAGGGTGAACAATAGCGGTTCGCTTGTTAAAGTTAATTTATGTTTAATTTTGCCACGACTTTACACAACAGATTACCAAACGTATTTGATAGGACTCTTCTCCGAAGATGCACTTGCTTGCAGGATCGAATTTAGCTACGATCTGCAATCAATGTCCGCTCACTCCTTACAAAAGTACCATGCATAGTGTTGCAAATTGAAGAAAAAAAAGTTTTTTTCAGAATTGTGAAAAAAAAAAACATGAAAAAAACCTAGCACCCTTGTTTTTTTCTATTTTATTTCAGTAAACAGTATATTTGATAACTTATTGTTTTATTTACGGAACTTACATTTTACATGTGTGTTTTAAATGTTACTGAATCATACAATGTCTTACATAATGATTCATAAATTTATCTATATAGGTAACATAATTTTATTCATCCTCTATGTCAGTACAACATTCACTAGTATCAGCACTACCAACACTAGTTCGGTTTGTGTCGGAATCTTCTGTCTCCTCTAGATCCATAACTTCAGAAATAGTTACATTTTCTTTTACTAGTTGATTTTGTATTGTACGCAAAAGATTTTGAGATTACAATTTTAAATTGTGAGCAAAGTACACACTATGCATAAAGACTGTGCCAATAATTCTGTATTACGGTCTTTCAAGTTTGAATTTAAATCTATTGTCATACAAAATAGGAGGTTTATTTCCTTTTAAATCGTTGGTTTACACCAACGGTTGCAAGAAAACGATCCATAATTACTGACAATTTAATGAATGAGTATCACTAGCTGAGAATTTAACAAGTATACGAGTATAAGGAAAGCACATTAAATAATAAAAAGAGGCAAAAACCGGAGATAAATTTAAAATTCATATTTTTTTAATAGATCCGTAGGTCTACAGATATATTCGCAGGGCTGGCAGCACTGGTTCAAATAGCGAGTATCAATCCAAACAACGGGGAACGTTCCTTCCCGCGCAAAATACCCTCTTCGGGAAGTCCCCGTTCGTAAAAGAAAACATTCAATGTTGCCAATATTTTCGTAGTTTTCTTTTCTACTGAACCAGAAAAATAAAGTAGATTTAAAAATTAAGATATGTAACTAGTATAAACTCTAAAACAGTCGTATTAAACGATAAGTGCATTACAAATTTGACATTTAGTAGTTATAAAAAAAAACATGTCCCAGAAAAAAACCTGTTTTTTCTTTTTTTTTTTCAAGTCAGGAAAAAATCGTTTTACAACACTAACTATGCAATAGTTCGTCTACACACCCTGGTTTACATAATTGTTACCATGCATTCTACCGCTATCATCGTATAGATTCCGGCACACAACAAATTCTTTACGTGCGGTGGCAAAAACTAGGCCCACTCCACGTAGCAACCAAGTCACAATCTTCAGAACCATAGGCACGAAAATAACACAGACGCATAATGGTGACGGAAGGATTCTCCCCACTCTTTCCCTCGAGGATAATTTTACCCTTCTCATAAATCCTCTTGACATTAAGTCTGAAGTCTGCTAATTTATTTTTTCTTATGGCTTTACGTCTCGTCGACGTTGATGTTATATTATGCGTCCCAGAAATACTTACCAGTGGTTGTGTTTGCGGACTCTCATTACTTGGATACCAGTCGGGAACGTTTCGATTTGGATTACATGTTCTCAGAAAATAAACACTCGGGTACTAAGTGGAAAATGAACACTTTCTACTTTGGAGCATCAATTTGTTCACATTCTCTCCAACAATTGGTTTCAAGTAAAACCATTTCTAATTTAAGCCAATGAATGCAATTCAAATATTCTCGGCATGGCAACAGTGTCTTCAGCAAATTTTAAACCGCCTTTACTTTTTCTATAATTTTTAAACCTAGAGTGTGTTCTGCAATCTGAAATTTTCACACTAGGTACGCAATGGTAAAACTTTTCCACAGTCACGCGACATTTCTAAACTGTACTTTCTGGCCTACAGTGCCTCCAATTGCTTTTAGAGTTATGCGATTTTTCCAGGAGAAATGTTGTTGTTATTTTCATTGTTTTTTTGTTTTATTTTGAATACGCCTTAAAATTTTATTGAATATTTAAAGCATTTTAGCTGTTTTGGTTTTTTTATGTAGTTCCAATGTTTCTGTGAGAAGCAAGGTGATTACTATTCTAATGAGCCGTGAAATACCACAGAATTTTTCCGTTCGGTTGAGGCTGAGAGGTCTAGTACACGTTTGGAAATACCAACACAAATTTTTGGACCAAGAATATAGTGTTTGAACTAATCAGATAAGACTTCAATTGTTACTGTAACAATTACGGTAACAAGTTATTAATGACTAGCTGATCTATCCGGCGTTTATATAAAACGTGTTGATTTGCTACATTTTTTTGTTTGTTTTCCCCTATGAATCGTAAATCCACAGTTGACTAGGCATCCCAACCCTTGACCTGGCTAGGTATAAACTGACTGTCGGAAAAGCACGCTGCATCTAAGGAAATGCCCACTACATTGAGTGACTGACACTGAAGCTTATTCATAGTCACACAGAATGCAAGTCGAAAGACAAATCAGTCGTGCCGGGTATCACAGAAATAAGCGGTATAAAAGTATCATCTCCTTTAGCATTTCCGGTTATTATTGTCGTCTCAGTTACGTTTTGTAGAAATGTTTTAACCGAATTAGTGTCGCGTCGCACAGCTTCGTTAGATCAGTGTTTCACAGTGTTTAAATTTAGGTTAGTGGCAGGGCCGGTGATCGGGACCCCCAATCAAGGTCGGGCCACACTAGACCGCACCGCACCCGGCCCGCTCAAACGACACCGCGTGTCGGCCGACACACGGCCGTGTGTTGGCCCGGATAAATTTGGTTTATATTTTGACGGTGCGGCCCGGTGTCGGTCTGCTGTCGGGCTGGTCGATATGGAGAACTGTATAGAAAGAGTTCGGAAATTTCCGGTTCTTTACGACTAAATATTGTTTTAACGTTACTGATGGCTTTAGAAGTGTGTCCTTTTTTTTTCAGCATCACTTCAGGTTCATCAGATATTCGTAAAATTTAGGTATATTCCTTGCATGTTCGCATTAACAAATCAAATCTTTGCCAGTGGTGAAAGTCGATTTTAAGGCCTGTAAAAATTGCATCCGAGATCCGGATTTTGAACCGGGGACCTTCCGTACCCAAATCACTCGCCGCAAGCATCTGAATCTAGAGTACTGGAGAATATGTATCCAATCATATAAACGTACATTTGTGTTTTGAAGTGGCAAAAATAAATTATAAGTACGTTTATATTATTATGTTTGAATAATAATTTTTTATTATAACCAAATTTGTCTCTTGACTCAGAAGGTTTTGACGTACGATTGGGGAAATGAAAGTCCCTGGTTCAAATCCCTGTCTCAGCTGTAATTTTTATGGGTCTTAAAATTGAAATTCACCTCTGGAAAAGCTTTGATTTGTCAATGCTAAATTGCTAGGACGCTCTGTGTTTCGAATTTCACGTTAATCTGTAGTTTTCCTTTTCAAATTTGGGACAACGATAGAGGTGTACTGCACAGCCGATAAGTAACTCCGTGACTGGAATTTTTAGATCACATGAAATTATTATTATTTTACGGAATCTTTGTGGTCTGCATTAAAATAAAATGTATAATAATCTTATTCTTTTTTTGTTAAAAAAATATTGAGTGACTCGAAAAGGAACCTCAACCAAAACAAACACGTTAAATGTGAATGAGTGACGCTTGACATTTAATCGTGACTATGTAGAGATACACGAAAATCTTTCAATACAGTGTGACGACCATTTGTTAAAACTTCTTTGGAATACTATTTTTGTGCATAAGAGTTCAAACAATTAGGAGATAACAAGAATCAGCCAAAAAAAGTATTTTAACGTACTTTATTACTTTCGTAGATTATAAAGTACAGTACTCTATAATAAAGTACGGGTGATAGACGCAAGTTGCAATCCCCAAATCACTCTTAAGGTAATTTTTTTAACATTAATTCCGTGAAACAACCAAGTGTATACGTTAAAGGAGACTGAAGGCCGCGAAGGAACCCGTCCGTCACACGGCCGTGCTACGGACCAGTGCACAGTGGTCCGGAATTCGAATATAGTGGACATTCAAATCCAAAAAAATTGCTTTAGATAGCATTTGTTATGCTGATCAAAAATTGTTATATTCAATTTTTGATAGACATGATTGCTTCACACTTAAAATAAAAAAATAGTAATGGGTGGAAATCTATTTTTTTCACGGCCTATATTAAAGTGTCAAAGTCAAACCTTATGCAATCATAAGTACCTATTCTACTTAATATTACAACATAAAAATTACTTGCGTATCCTAGCCGCTTTGACAACAGGGCGCAAGTGAATATCGGCGATAAAATATAACAAACATTCGAACTAAAGTCATAATATCGATCCAAAAAAATTGCTGTAGGTAGCATTTGCTGTGCTGATCAAACATTGTTATGTTCAGTTTTTGATAAAAAATGAGTCTTTCACACTTAAAATAAAAAAAAAATGTATGGGTGGAAATCTGTTTTTTTTTGTTGTTTTTTTTCACGGCCCTATATAAAAGTGTCAAAATCAAACCTTATGCAATCATAAGTACCTATCCTACTTAATATTACAACATAAAAATTTCTTGCGTATCCTTGCCGCTTTGACAACAGGGCGAAGTGAATTTCGGGGATAAAATATAACGAACATTCGAATAATATCAATACAAAAAATTTCTTTAGGTATTATTTGCTGTGCTGATCAAAAATTACAATGTTCAATTTTTTTTGGATCCATGTTATGACTTTTGTAAGAATGCCACTATTTTTTAACCATGAAATTCACTTGCACCCTGTAGTCAAAGCGGCAAGGATATCCAAGAAATTTTTATGTTGTAATATAAAGTAGGATAGGTACTTATGATTGCATAAGTTTTGACTTTGACACTTTGATATAGGGCCGTTAAAAAAATAATAAAACAGATTTCCACCCATACATTTTTTATTTTAAGTATGAAGGACTCATTTTTATCAAAAATTAAATATAACAATTTTTGTTCAGCACAGCAAATGCTACCTAAAGTAATTTTTTTGGATCGATATTATGACTTTAGTTCGAATGTTCGTTATATTTTATTGCCGAAATTCACTCGCACCCTGTTGTAAAAGCGGCAAGGATACATAAGAAATTTTTATGTTTTAATATAAAGTAGGATAGGTACTTATGATTGCATAAGGTTTGACTTTGACACTTTGATATAGGGCCGTTAAAAAAAAATAAAACAGATTTCCACACATACATTTTTTATTTTAAGTATGAAGGACTCATTTTTTTCAAAAATTAAACATAACAATTTTTGATCAGCACAGCAAATATTACCTAAAGTAATTTTGTTTGGATCGATATTATGACTTTAGTTGGAATGTTTGTTATATTTTATCGCCGAAATTCACTCGCACCCTGTTGTAAAAGCGGCAAGGATACATAAGAAATTTTTATGTTGTAATATTAAGTAGGATAGGTACTTATGATTGTATATGGTTTGACTTTGACACTTTGATATATGGCCGTGAAAAAAAAATAGATTTCCACACATAAATTTTTTTATTTTAAGTGTGAAGCACTCATTTCTATCAAAAATTGAACATAACAATATTTGATCAGCATAGCAAAAGCTATCTAAAGCAATTTTTTTAATTCGAATGTCCACTATATTCCAATTCCGGACCACTGTGCAGTGTGGACGTGAGGGAGCGAGCCGACACACGGCCGAGTGTTGGCTCGGACGCGGCGCGGTGTCGGTGCGTCTAGTGTGGCCCGTCCTTCAGGCGATCAAAAATTGTTATATTCAATTTTTTGATAGACATGATTGCTTCACACTTAAAATAAAAAAATAGTAATGGGTGGAAATCTATTTTTTTCACGGCCTATATTAAAGTGTCAAAGTCAAACCTTATGCAATCATAAGTACCTATTCTACTTAATATTACAACATAAAAATTACTTGCGTATCCTAGCCGCTTTGACAACAGGGCGCAAGTGAATATCGGCGATAAAATATAACAAACATTCGAACTAAAGTCATAATATCGATCCAAAAATTGCTGTAGGTAGCATTTGCTGTGCTGATCAAACATTGTTATGTTCAGTTTTTGATAAAAATGAGTCTTTCACACTTAAAATAAAAAAAAATGTATGGGTGGAAATCTGTTTTTTTTTTACGGCCCTATATAAAAGTGTCAAAATCAAACCTTATGCAATCATAAGTACCTATCCTACTTAATATTACAACATAAAAATTTCTTGCGTATCCTTGCCGCTTTGACAACAGGGCGCAAGTGAATTTCGGGGATAAAATATAACGAACATTCGAATAATATCAATACAAAAAAATTTCTTTAGGTATTATTTGCTGTGCTGATCAAAAATTACAATGTTCAATTTTTTTTGGATCCATGTTATGACTTTTGTAAGAATGTCCACTATTTTTTAACCATGAAATTCACTTGCACCCTGTAGTCAAAGCGGCAAGGATATCCAAGAAATTTTTATGTTGTAATATAAAGTAGGATAGGTACTTATGATTGCATAAGTTTTGACTTTGACACTTTGATATAGGGCCGTTAAAAAAAATAAAACAGATTTCCACCCATACATTTTTTATTTTAAGTATGAAGGACTCATTTTTATCAAAAATTAAATATAACAATTTTTGTTCAGCACAGCAAATGCTACCTAAAGTAATTTTTTTGGATCGATATTATGACTTTAGTTCGAATGTTCGTTATATTTTATTGCCGAAATTCACTCGCACCCTGTTGTAAAAGCGGCAAGGATACATAAGAAATTTTTATGTTTTAATATAAAGTAGGATAGGTACTTATGATTGCATAAGGTTTGACTTTGACACTTTGATATAGGGCCGTTAAAAAAAAAATAAAACAGATTTCCACACATACATTTTTTATTTTAAGTATGAAGGACTCATTTTTTTCAAAAATTAAACATAACAATTTTTGATCAGCACAGCAAATATTACCTAAAGTAATTTTTTTGGATCGATATTATGACTTTAGTTGGAATGTTTGTTATATTTTATCGCCGAAATTCACTCGCACCCTGTTGTAAAAGCGGCAAGGATACATAAGAAATTTTTATGTTGTAATATTAAGTAGGATAGGTACTTATGATTGTATACTTTGATATATGGCCGTGAAAAAAAAAAAAATAAAATAGATTTCCACACATAAATTTTTTTATTTTAAGTGTGAAGCACTCATTTCTATCAAAAATTGAACATAACAATATTTGATCAGCATAGCAAAAGCTATCTAAAGCAATTTTTTTTAATTCGAATGTCCACTATATTCCAATTCCGGACCACTGTGCAGTGTGGACGTGAGGGAGCGAGCCGACACACGGCCGAGTGTTGGCTCGGACGCGGCGCGGTGTCGGTGCGGTCTAGTGTGGCCCGTCCTTCAGGCGGCGAGCCCGGGGTACATTTGACCATCCCTCCCCCTAACGCGGGCCCTGGGTTGTGGGGGCATGCGCTGAAAGATTCCGTGGGGTAAAATAACGCTTTTACAACGTCCACAACGATGACGACGGACTTGTAGTGTAGTTGTAGATCTTCTAAAGTCGAAACTATTCTTGAATTGCATTGGTAGTTTTGCTGACATTTTCGTTTTTTGGGCGCATGAATCGCTCTTTCGCAAAGACGTTCTTGATTGTTAGAAAGCTTTGTTATCAGCCCGTGTAGAAGTCTGGAGGAAACGAATTGAGCTATGTTAATGACTCTATAGGAAATTTGCCCTCGCCCAATTGCCACGGTTACTGTTCAAATACCTCAGCACCTCTGTTGCTTCACAGATTAACGCGCTTATTTGTTTTTGGGTTTAAAGATTGGACATGTTTCCAAAGCGGTGACGTCTTAAGTTCATTCGCTGGCGTTTATCCTGTGAGGACAGGAAGTGTGTGACAGAAGTCTCCTGCGTGTACCATGGTTCCTCTCTTCTTGAGTCAATTATAAGGTCCCATCCAATCCTCCTTCGTGAGCCATTAATACTCAGTCCATAAGACCAGATTGCATTATTTAAATACTTAGGCTTGACCTGAGTTTTTGTTAATATTACAAATCGGATTTTCTTTAAGATCCTCCAACTAATAATGTGGAAGTTATCTAGGATGAACCACTAAACCACTGTGATGAGTGTAAACATATCTCTAAGCTGTTGTCGGTAGGTGGTGTTGATAAAGGCTTCGGCTTACGTACAGCGCTGGTAACGTTGGTAACATATGCGTTCTTGAGATAAACGGCATTTACGCGTCCAATGACATCAGCGATAAAAATGTCTGGATGTTGAGAAATTCGCAGGCCATGATTTCGTCTAGAGAATTTCCTCCTCGAAGTACATCCCATGAAATATTTTGGAAGCTCTGCGTAAAACAACGTTTCGGTCAAAGGATCTCCTCTGCAAAGCCTAAAAAATGTTTTTAAAGTAATGGTTTGCGCTGATCTATAGTGCGCTGTATCCTCCATAGAAAAAAAAGTTGCATGTGTACGTTTTATTTGAAAGGATGAAGGGGAAGAGCATGCCGTTATTTTAAAAAACCAATTGTAGATAGTATTTTCTCCCTAGGTTTAAAGCGTACCCGTGCAAAAATTTCATAGAGATCGGATAAAATCCGTGGATCTGTATGTCGCCACTCAATCTTTTAAGCAATTTTTTAATTTCAAGATCGTATTTCTCGGTCACTAATATTTCAACCGACACCGATCCAACGTCATTTAACAGGAAATTTTAAAGCATTTCAGAATATCATCATGCGCTGTGGCCGCTAGTAATAAAGCAGAAATTAAAAAATAATAATGAAATTTAAAAATGCATATTCCTAGGAACATCCCTGGGAAGAGATCGTTAGCTTTAGTTTACAACTGTCTTTTATTCCTTTTTTTTGTCAAGAGGATATAATCAAACCGAAGGCGAAAGTTACTATGGTATTTCTGGGCGAGAAGAGTGCTGAATTTTCAAAAGAAAGACGTGTGGAATTTTTTTAGGGTTGCCATTCTTTTCTTTTTGCAGCAATAATTAAATACGAAAATACTATTTCATTGCTGATTGATTACTTCAAATGGACACTATTACTACAAGCATAAAAGTTTTTTTTAATTGTCATTTGGCTACAACGCCATACTGCCAGCACTATGTAATTATGTAATTCGCAACTATTTATCGGTGCACTCAATTAATACTTGATTCGGCATGCTATAGACGACACAACACCAACACAATACTCAAATTTAATCACCCATGCCCGAGGCTGGACTCGAACGGTTGATGACTGCAACGCGAGGCTAGCACGCCGCGGTCGGCTATAAAAGTTTTATCGGCGTTATTTTGCACCACGTTTTTTCTATGCACATCTCACCACTGTAAGCAGAAATCCATCCACTGTGTGCTGATTACCGTGTTTCAACCCATCAGTAGCAAACTGTGAAGATACCGTATGTACAGAAATTATTAATGACTCTAAGGGAGCATGCACTAACTACATGGTTCAGTCCGTGGGGGAGGGGGGGGGAGGGGTTGGCTGGAAGGCTACGCTGGGCTACGTGGGGGGAGGGAGAGTACCGAGCCAGACCAAGTAGTTTTCCTTTCATAACATTTTTCACAGTTAAAATGAGGAACAGAACTCTCAACAGCGTGTGAATATTTATTTCCCTCAGTTAATTATCTCCGTATGTAATTTACAATCGTTTGACAAGAGAAAACAGTACAAAATGTCTTCTTGAATCAAAATGGAAAAAAGCTACGTGCTACGTGAGTGGGGGGGGGGGGATAGAGGCAAAAGCCACGTAGGGCTACGTGGAGGGGAAGAGTAGAGAGATTGTCTGATTTTTGATGTCAATAATTTCCATTGACTTTTACAAACCATCATTATGTTGGAGTGAATCCATTGACCTCTTCTAACATGTTATCTGACGAATTAGGTTTTAAATTTTGTTTGGCAAAAAATCATTCTTGAGTCTGTTCGGCATTAAGAAGGAAGAAGGGACAATCCAACGTACCCATCGTGGAAAACTATTGTTTACACTTTTACTTTTCCCTTCGTTTGTAGTTTAAATAGGAAGGTATGGGGAGGCATGGTGTAGTTCAGTTAATCCCTTACGGAATATTTGTTCCCTTCTACTATGTGTCAATTTTAGGTGACATTGTTCAATACACAGGGCGAGTGAACTGTTTTGGCTAACACCTAAGTCCCCTTTAATTCTAAACTTTACTGTGAATATCCTTCTCGAAGCTTTCCAAGAATGAATAGTACATCTGAAAGACAGGAATTATGCTATAGTCAAATAGACAGCTGAAACGTTTATCTAACAGAACGTTTGGTAGTTAGTGAATCACACCTTGTGTTAGTGTCTCATCAGCATACGGAGCTAAAACAGGGTAGCATATAATCTGGAAATAATAACCCATGTTCCAGGGAACAACAATGACTTGGTTCTGCGGACTCCTTGTCGTGGTAATTCGTTTCGTTCCCGCCCAGTAATTTGGAGCTATTGTAGCCGAAAGACTCAACAAATGAACGCAAAATGCTACCTTCAACCTTAAAAAAGAAAGAAGTTACATAATTTACAAAGATTACTTAGAATGCACGCTGTTTATTTCAGTCCGCAAATTCGTTCGGTTTACTGAACCGTTCCTTGCATACAGTCGTTTGTTGAGAGTTTCCTATTTTTTGGCAGTGGTGGCAATGCTGAATATAGGGTAACAGATCTAGTATGTGTAGTTCATCTGGCTCGATAGAAAAACGTCAACCGGCTGGAATTTTCACGTGCCCGACCTTCACCATCCAGGAGACTTTCTTGCCGTATAGATAGCAAGCGAAGTCTCTCTGTAGTTCGGGTTCCAAACTCCAAACTATTAGTTCCCCATAAGGCGGCAGGATTACCAGTTAGAGTAAGCCAGGAACGTTGTAGAATGCGCGGGGCTTGGAACTAAGACTGTCAGTAAAACCGCGTACTCATTAGCGAGCTGTACCGTTGCACGTTACTGTTACCAAATACGATAGTGTGTACGTGGCTCGCGAACCTGCCGCGAGCGGAACGTGTTGCATTCGCAGCGAGCGGACGCTTGTCGGTTTTTGCTGGGAATCAAAGGGTGCTCGCAGTGCGTTCGTGGACGTCGAGAGTGAAGGTTGTGCCACGCTGCGAACCTACCAGTATCATCAAGCGTCATGAGCGAATGGAAAGAAGATAAATTTCTTCAGATGATAGACGACTACGACGAAAGCAGTGCCCTATGGTCCCCCAAGGACAAAGATTACTACAAAAAACATTTGAATAAATCGATATACAGCTCGCCCTTCCACTTCTTTTCCAAATCAAAACCAACAAGCTCCAATGCAGAACCCGCCATACTCCCCCTACCGCAATAATAGCAAGTATTCATCAGATATGAGTTTAGGAAATTTTGTATAAGTTTTTTAAAAATAAATTACATTATTATTTTTTATTATTGAATAAAGGATTGAATAAAAGATGTAGAAGGATTACCTTGATTTGTTCTTTCAATGCTCCTATCAGTGCCTCGCACACTTTAGGGACAACTGAGCTTACGGTTTGTTTGGATATGGGAATCAGGTATTGTAAACTTGTAAAAGAATCTACAGTAGCTAATTATCTCAGCTTCACAGCTAATCTGTCTCGAACCGACACTGCTTCTCGGAACGAAGTCTTTCTTCGTTCTATCTTTGGCCTAATTATGTTCAATAGATGTTCAAAATCAGTTGGAGCGATTCTCGTGAAATTTTTGTAATGACCACTCATTTTTAGATTTGTTAAAAGAAGAATTAGATCACTGCTTTCTCGATACATTCCGTGAATACGCCATCTTCGTGGCCGTTTATAATCATCCAGTAAAGCATCTACAAGTATGTATGCTGCACAAGCGACAGACATTCCGTCCGACATCACGGAGCTCCAAACGAACACTGCGGATAGAGTCGGCTTGTAGTTACGGTTACAGTGAGAGTTCACACAAGAACCTCGTTACTGGTTCCGTTCGGTTACAGTTACAGCTCACTATTGAGTACGCTCAGTTAGGCGAAGTTCGTTTCACGCGTACACACTATAACGTGGTTACTGTATCTGAGGGCTCTAACTGCAAAAGTCACATTCTCCAATTTTTTTCGAATTTGAGTTATGGGTATATTCTGTTTTTATTCATAGCTGTGCACATATTGGTCTAAGAGTTTTAAAGCAAAACTAACAGTATCCCCTTTATTTTTAATGATGAAAATTACGTTTGTTTTCAAAACTCACATTCTCCAAAGTCTTGGAATGCAAAATTCACATTCTCCATGTCAGCCAATAGGAAGACTTGTTTGAGTCACGTGACACTGCACACTTTATCGTCTGTTTTGCTGTGTTGTAAGTGGAAAGTCAGTGTACTAGTGGTGTACTGTGTCTTTTTTGATGCATTAAAATAGCTTAAACAAGGATATTTCATCCTGTTTATATGACACTTTGAATTCTATTGATCTGACCCCCGACACGACTGTTCGACTTATTAGCGACGGGTGTGGGGGTCAAAATAAAAATTCTATATTAATTACTATGGTGTGCTCATGGTTTGTCAATGCACCTGATAACATCAAGGAGGTACAGTTAGTTTTCCTAATGACAGGCCATAGTTTCGTCCCCCCAGATAGGGTATTTGCGAATGTCGAGATAAAGCGATGTGAAGTAATTGTAAGCCCACAGGAGTACATTGACATCATAGGAAATTTTGCTACAGTGAAAAAACGTGGTGGCATTGATGCTGTGAACCTTGATTGGAAATCTGAGGTGGAGCAACACATACGCAACAGAAGTACATGGCATTTTGGTATCCAGTCTTGTAAGCGAGTCTACTTTACCAAGGAGAGTAATGGTAACAATGAAACGGTTTTGGTTCAAGGAGAATGTACCTATCGCGTAAAAGCAAATCCTGAACAAGCAGCAAGAAGTATTATAAAAAGAGGGAGAAGCCTTAACAACATAAGACCAGTGACTATTGTTAAAGGTAACAGTGTTAGAAAGGAAAAAAAAAAAAAGCAGATGTCAATACTCTTCTACTAAAACATTATGGAAATGACTGGCGACAGAATGAAACCCTGGAGTTTTTAGACACGTATTAGATGACCTTGAAGTCGAACTAATTGGTGACGATGAGGAAAGTTGCCAACGAGCCGAAGAGATGCCTTGTTACCAAATTTAGGATAGGCCCTAATGAATACAGTCCCTTTTTTATGTAGAGACTAGAAAACTTTGTTAGTATCATCATGTAACTAAGTTTTACCCCAAACCATTTTATACTTAAATACTGTACGTTGGCAATAAAACTTTGGTTCTATGATTTATTCATTTTATGAGTTTTAATACCTTATAAATCCCCATTAATTATGTCAAAGCATATTAATTTATTACTATTTTCTTGTCTTTGAAGGCCTACAATGTTTCGTGTCAAAAGTAACAATCTCCATATCGGATTATTGCAAAACTAACATTCTCCAGTTTGAGAATACAAAAGTCACATTCTCCAGAGTTTAAAGGCATTTTTCACTATGTTGGAGTGCTTTTATATACAAGAAATGTTGTAAATCTAATTCGATGGAATGCCAACTGTAAGAACATATAATGGTTACCAAGGTTACTTTATTTTTAATGCAGTTAGCAGTTTTTTGCTATTTTCCTAAAATTTTAAAAAGTGGAGAGTGTGACTTTTGTAGTTAGAGATTCTGTTTGGTTATAGTTACAGCTCGCTAGTGAGTACCCAGCTTAACACCGCACGTAGATAGATTCTAAGTGGAGTGACAAGAGTTTATTCGCCGACGCTTAATTTTCCTTGCATGACGCTCTCTCTGCCTTGACGGTTCAGATTAAATTTTAGGCTGATTATTGGATGATACACAAAATACTATTTCACGAACAGAGCAAAACAATAAACCCTAGTGGATCACTACATTATTTGTAGGAATATGGCGCCATTCAGTCTCTGATATTCGCTCACATCGTCCTTCCAACCGGCATTAATAATAATTTTGTAATCACTGTTGGTAACTGGTAAAGAAAAAAAATTGGATCTCTCAACTGGAGACAGCTACTGGAATTCTTATTATCAATCCTCTACATAGCACTGACATTGTTCAGAATATTCAATGCCTAACAAAACAAATTGAAAATATCTGCAGTATTAAAAAATCGTAGACTGAAATTAATTTCCAAAACTTTTGTGTATAAAATTATTCGATTACGGAACAATATAAAAAAAGGGTTAGGACTCATATGATCAAAGAGACTTGAAGCAACATGATAATAATACACACAGTATTTAGGACCCTATACTAGTTCCTGAAAATCTGTATGGCGTCACAACTTCGAAACAGTAGAACAAAAAAACAATTTGTGCTGCATAACATTCTATACGCAGCTACAAACAACCAAAATGGTCATGGCAAGCAGGCTGTTACCATCAAAATCTTCACTTACCTTATTTTCAGCCAATGTTTAGCTAAATTCCAGTCACTTGGGCGTAGCAACTGAGGTGTCGTTTCCATTACATGTCTGTAGAAAAGGGATTATAGCTGTAGATATATTTATGTTAGAATAAAATGACTTCAGGTGAAACAATTGTTTATTTCGAGAAACCAATATTCTAACCCGCATCAGATTGGCCACTCACATCGCTAGAATCCTTTAGTAGAAAACGCTCAAGAGCAGTAGAACACATTGCAAGTCGGTTAAGTGTCAGTATTGCACCAATAAAAGAAGAGAACTTCGCAAGTCATAGGTCAACTGGTGGAATAATCAACTATCACATAACTGTCCATTATAACTGGTGTCATCAGTAGGTAAAGTCACTTCTACCAGTAGTAACCTGTTACATAGCACCTTACAAAATAAGGCACGCTAATGGATATACCAGAAATTTGTTGTACTCACAAAACTGTAGTTTTGGTTTCGTTTTTTTTTTTTTAAGATTCGAAATTTATATGTACTGTAAGTTCTGATATTAATACGTAGTATCCTGTAAAATTGCTACGAACTCAGAATATGACATTTCAACCCTTCCCGTTTCAGTCCCATTTGACATGCCAGTGCAAAATTAACAAGAAATAGATCAGTACTTAATTAATTTACAATAATAGAGGATATTGCAAATTATTATTTCACACTGAATGAGCGTTCCAAACGTTGTTAGCAACTAAAGAGCAACGTTTTATCCATTTATGTCCATCTCGTAATGTACTAGATCTATATTCAAATCATCTACAAACATTTTTCCGTATCAAAGTAATACTTAGCATGGCCTTGAGAAGTTAAAAGCCCGCTTTATTCGCCAATCTTCTAACATAACATAAAGTGTGATTTACATTTTTCAGTAAAAAGAACAACATATATAACTAAAAATGGTGGCATACATCTATTTGTGCCAAACCACATTTCCTTGTCATTGAGTTGCTTAAGTGCTTACAACTAAGAAAACTAAGAAAGGCCATAAAGGTACACGAGATACCCGTACTGTATTTAACATCACTTGGGAGATTAATAAACAAATTAATGAATAAATTACGAATACAGGTTTGAAATCCATAAATTCTGTAGATACGTTGCCTGAAGTAGAACTCCATTGAAAGTTCAACGACTTTGTAGCTGCAGTGATATATTTGATGTGGGCCGAAATTTTCGTAAAAACATATGAAAATGGTATTGTTCCAGGTTTGCTTGGATTTGATTTAAGAGTTTACTGTAGTGAAATGATGGACAGGAACACAGAAGGCAATTCACAAGCCAAACTTTTCTAAATCACTCCTATACATCGTCGTCCTTGAGCGTGCATGTATCTTCCTTTGTTTTTTAAGTACCCGTTTAATTTCACGGGTATACCACGGGGGATCGTTCCCATCCCTGATTGTCCTTTTCGGTATATGTAAGTCCATACCTTCCCTGATTATATGCATGAACCGAAGCCACATCTCGTCAACCGAGCCTCTTCCTTCTATAAAGGTAAGGTAATTATCCCTCAAAAACGTTCTTAAACTCTCCTTTGGGTCCTTTTCAAACCTGTAAACGACCCTTTCTTTTTTCTTTTTGCGCGCGGCTATTAATTTTACTGTAGCAATTACAGCTTTATGATCACTTATTCCCATGGTGGTAGAAATGTCCATGAATAACTCAGGCCTATTCGTAACGAGAATATCTAAAATGTTTTCTTTATAGTTGTGGCACCGCGTTGGTTCAGTGACGAGCTGCTCAAGATTAAAATCTGAGAAAAGGTCAAGAATAATTTCACAGGATGTTTTATCCCGGCCACCAGTAACGTGGACGTAATTATTCCAGTCGATATACGGAAAGTTGAAGTCGCCTCCTAGTATTATTGCATGATCTGGAAATTGACGAGCTATATTACTTACATTAGTTCTTAAGGCCTCAGCAATAGATACATCTGCATCTGGTGGACGATAGAAAGACCCTAATACAAGTTTTGTCCTAGCTACTTTTAGTCTAATCCATAGGATTTCACAGACCGTATCGATATTTATTTCGCTACACGACAGGTGTTTACTAACAGCTATAAATACACCGCCTCCATTGGAGTTCAACCTATCCTTACGGAAAACATTCATTCTATCGTTAAATATTTCTGCTGAACTTATATCCGGTTTTAACCAGCTTTCAGTACCTAATACAATATCTGCTTCTGTACTACTAATAAAGCTTTCAAGCTCAGGCAGCTTATTACAAACACTTCTACAGTTAATAACGAGTACTTTTAATGGTCGAGACTGATTTACGCTACTCCTAACATATGGTGCCGAATTTGATTGGGCTGCCCGTAACTGTGATCCCAGTTTCGGGTCTTCCTGCCTCAGCCTAAAAAATCCCCCAATGCACTCCACACGGCCCCTGCCACCCGTGTAGCCGATTCACGTGTGTAGTGCACTCCTGATCTATCCAAGGGAACCCTACACGACTCGACAACATGGCGAAGATCTAGGAATCAGCATCCATGATTATCGCAGAAACGCCGCAGTCTCTGGTTTAGACCCTCGACTCGGCTCTGAACCAGAGGTCCACAGTCGGTTCTATCGACAATGCTGCAGATAGTTAGCCGAAATCTTGCGGTCATCAACCACAGAGCTCACCCTTTGAGCAAGCCGCCGGAAGGAAGAGAGGATAGTCTCTGATCCCAGGCGGCAAGCATCGTTGGTGCCGACATGAGCTACAATCCGCAGCTGGCTACACCTCGACCGATCAATGGCATCCGGGATGGCCTGATCCACATCTTGGATCAGACCTCCCGGAATACACAATGAATGGACACAGGACTTCATCCCAGACCTATTCGCCAAGTCCCTAAGGGGTTCAATAAAACGCCTAACGTTGGAGCTACCTATCACCAAAATCCCCTTCTGTGGTCGCTCAGGCCTTGCGGGCAGGGGGGCTGGCAACACGCTGTTTGACGATTGTGGATCTGAACCAGACCCAGACAACACATCAAACCGGTTGGACAGTGGTACAAGTATGTCCTCCTGGGATTCAGACTTGCACAACTGCCCCCGCATGCGGTGTCGACGCCCGGAAACCACACACCAGACACAGTTAGGTGACTGCCGCACAGGCTCCAAGGTCTCAGCCTGGACTACAGGTACGATGCTGGGAACAGGAGAACCTGCGATAGCACTAGCTTCAGTGGAGTCTCCCATAGCACATCTGCTGCAGTCGCCTACGGCAGCTTCCAGCCTTGTAACTTTCGTTAGCAAAGCTGCAAGCTGAGCGCGAAGATAAGCCACCTCAGCCCGCGCCTGCACACAGCAATCACAGTCCCTACACATATTATTTCTAAACAAAATCTACGGAGAAGATGAAAGATGAACAAACCGTGTGATCCAAATAAACTGTTCACTACTTACAAACAACCGATAGACACGACTGGAAAAAAAAACCTAAATTAACAAAGAAGGACTTTCTCGCGTAACGGTTACAGATGACCAACTGGCGCTGTTAAACAAATAAGCAAAGATGGACAAAAGCTATCTACACACTTTAAATTAAACTAAACACAGAAGGAACTTCCTGGCGTGACGGTTGCTGAAGACCAACTGTCTACTGGCGCTGTTAAATAAGCAGAGATTAAACAAAAGCTATTTACACACTTTAAATTAAACTAAACACAGAGAGCACTTCCTGGCGTGACGGTTGATGAAGACCAACTGACTACTGGCGCTGTTAAATAAATAAGCAAAGATGGACAAAAGCTATCTACACACTTTAAATTAAACTAAACACAGAAGGAACTTCCTGGCGTGACGGTTGCTGAAGACCAACTGTCTACTGGCGCTGTTAAATAAGCAGAGATTAAACAAAAGCTATCTACACACTTTAAATTAAACTAAACAAAGAAGGCACTTGCTGGCGTGACGGTGTAGATGTAGAATCAAAGGTTAGGATCGTTACAAAGAAACCAAAGTATCTGTATGTAGTAATACCTCCGAGATACTTCAGACAGGATTATGGAAAATAAACTTAAAAACTGAAATTTGTATTAGCAGGGCAGGATTCAGACACGTGTGATAGGTAATGAGTAATGACTGTAAAACTCAATATAGTGTAACAACCTGTGTTGCGGTTTCGTGGGTCGTCCTCCCACATCAGCTACCACAATGTTTTATTTTCAATCTCGCTCACTGAAATATAATGTGCATAGTCTAACTCTTACTTCTTCCTACTAAAAATACAGATTCTCTTGACCGGCCGCCACTCAGTATCCAACTGAGAAAGTTTAAAGTCTAGGTACTGAATGAATAAACAGTTATTTCACAAAACTAATTTTAATTCATTGCCTTCGTTTTTCCAACACCACCAATGTTAAACTTATCGGACTTCTCACTCCAAAGTTGCAGATCCAGTTAAAGTAGAACGGCTATTTTTACACCTCTTACGCACATTCACACGTTTACAACTTTCAACTTAACACCAACCACACTTCTCCACGTCCTGCGACCGACTCCCCACCTTGTGGCTACCACAGCACCCACCATGCCGCCCCCGGGGTTCACCCTTCCGTGGCCACGGACATGGCGCCGATGACGTCACAAACCGGCGCTACTTTCAAACACAAAGTGGTACCGCTACAACCCCCCTTAGTTTATCCTTGTTATTGTGAATTTCCAATTAGCAATGGCAAGGGTAAATTCAAATTAAGTCCCCTTCCTCCTATTTTACAATTTCCACACCTCATTCACACAGAATACATACAAAACTCCACAAATTGATGTAGTAATACTTACAAATATCACATTAACCATAAACTGCTATATTTTTTTTGAATTGGTTGGTGTTGGAGCAATATACAAACATATCAAAACAATACGTATCAAAATACACATTTGTTCCAAAACAGTTTTCTTTCTACTAAAATGTAATTAAAAGGCAACCAATATAAAATGTCATGGACATTAAGATATAAATTAGTTGAAAATGAATATTTCCTTACGGTAAACATGAAATACAACATTAAAAGTAACAAAACATCATGAACATCAAAATACACCACAGTAACAAACAACTATAAATCATGAACATTCCCAACGGATCATTCCTTACCACTAACATCAAATACACAAAAAAGCCGTTGAAGGATTACATTTTCCCCCCATAAAACCACCAAACTCTCTAGTCCTGTCACGGTCGCCATGTTGCGGTTTCGTGGGTCGTCCTCCCACATCAGCTACCACAATGTTTTATTTTCAATCTCGCTCACTGAAATATAATGTGCATAGTCTAACTCTTACTTCTTCCTACTAAAAATACAGATTCTCTTGACCGGCCGCCACTCAGTATCCAACTGAGAAAGTTTAAAGTCTAGGTACTGAATGAATAAACAGTTATTTCACAAAACTAATTTTAATTCATTGCCTTCGTTTTTTCCAACACCACCAATGTTATAAACTTATCGGACTTCTCACTCCAAAGTTGCAGATCCAGTTAAAGTAGAACGGCTATTTTTTACACCTCTTACGCACATTCACACGTTTACAACTTTCAACTTAACACCAACCACACTTCTCCACGTCCTGCGACCGACTCCCCACCTTGTGGCTACCACAGCACCCACCATGCCGCCCCCGGGGTTCACCCTTCCGTGGCCACGGACATGGCGCCGATGACGTCACAAACCGGCGCTACTTTCAAACACAAAGTGGTACCGCTACACCTGCACGTGTGTTACATTTTCCTGTTGAATATTCGCAATTTTAACGCTAGGCGAGCGGACTAGAGGCAGTAGTGGAAGGATTAAGGCAGTAGCTGAGGGACGCCAGAGAAATATGTCGATCTGAGGCAGGTTGTGTATGTGTACGTGGGATTGCTGACCAGCATGAATGGAAGACATGCATTATGCCGTGCTATCCATAATATTCACAACGGACCACGGAAGGTCAACGGATGGGAGAAAATAGCCAAAGGAATTTTGGTGCTGTGGGAAGAGCCATTAAGGGAGTTGTGAACATTATTTCTTACAAATAAATTTAATGCGAGGAAAAATGAGAGATGTTGATTTATACGACAGAATGACGGAGTAACGGATCAGGAAAAATGCATCTTGTTTCAGAGACCAATGTAATCACGAGACCAAACCGGTCAGTGAGAGACGAGTCATTGAAAGTTGATTGTGTGCAAATTTGAATAACCAATAAGCGCTCAGCAATGTTGCTGTCAATAACTAGCGCTGTATTTTGTCAACTTCAATGGCAAATCACCGGGGTTTCTACTTTATCGGACGTCTTGGTTGGCGGAAGAAAACAGGACAGGAGAAGTTAGGTGCAATGTTTCGTGGGTCCAAACATGGGATAGAGGAAGTACTTCGGTTCACACAGTCGTAAAGCGAACATTGACATCAATTAGTACAGAAAACACTCTTTACATTGTGGAGGGAGTAGATGGAGTAGATTTTCCTCAGTGTGTAATGTCTATTTTTTTTTTTTTGTGTTTTTTTTTTTTTTTTTTTTTTTTTTTTTTTTTTACGCCTCGTTGACGGCTAAGGTCTTTAGAGGCGGGATGGGACAGGGAACAAGGAACGAGAAGGAATTCGGCCATGGCCTTTTATGAAGGAAGCATCCCGGCATTCGCCTGGAGTGATTTGGGGAAACCATGGAAAACCCAAATCTGGATGCCCGGACGGGGATTCGAACCCGCACCGAGCGTGGCGGTGTAACGGTTAGCGTTCTCGCCTCGCATTCGGGAGGACGGTGGTTCGAATCCCCGTCCGGGCATCCAGATTTGGGTTTTCCATGGTTTCCCAAATCACTCCAGCCAAATGCCGGGATGCTTCCTTCAAAAGGCCATGGCCGAATTCCTTCCCATTCCTTGCCTCCATCCTTGCCCCCACATCATTTCCCGTCTCTAAAGACCTCGCTGTTGAGAGACGTAAAGCAGTTAAAAAAAAATCGAACCCGCGTCCTCCCGAATGCGAGGCCAGAACGTTAACCGTTCACCCACCGCGCTTGGTAGGTTTCTATTTATCCTTAATAACTCTCATTATATTTTTATATTGAAATTTGATATATGTAACTAGGGTAAAATTGATAAAGTAAACAAACTCAAACGAAATTACATGACAGATCTCAGGATTCTGACAGTTGCATCAAGTCAAATAACCTTTTATTCAAACTGGAAAGTCAATTGACTTTGACAGGTCACATAGTATAAAAATGAATTTAAGGAACAAAGAACTCAGTATTTGATGTGGATCAAATATGGTGTTGCTTGGGTGTCTACATCCATCTGTAAAAGACAATGTTATTGGCAATGCGCTCTGTGACTCTCAGGCCTAGCTGTACCCCGTGCCATGGAGTGAGCTAAGCAGGCAACGCCGATCCTTCAGTGACCATAAAAATAAAAAAAAAACTCCTCGGCAGACAGACAGACACAAAATAACACTTGATCTCGTCTCGCGATCAAGCCAAGTCACTTCCATTTCTTTCCCTCCTCGCCGTCGGATAGGAACACAGCCAATTGCAGCACTCCGGAAACAGTTCATCATATCGTACTGGCGACATGGAAAAAGAAAAACATCACATTTTAGTGCCTTATACTGAAATAGCATCTTTTGATTGGCGTCTGCCATTTCAGTTAATAACGTGCATCAAAATACCACTTCGTATTGGCATGGTAGAAGTCACGTCTTATTACGTGACTCCTAGGCATGATGGCACACACAATTTCTTGGAATCTGCCTTTGAGGTTTTACTGTGGAAGCTATTAGGTCCGCGCGCTTTGATCCTCTTTTGCCATTGTATTCGGTCAGCACACCAGTATCGCTGTGCGGTCGATCTTTATATGGCCAGTCCGTTAGTCATATCCACTTAAAACCGTCCTTATCAAGAACCCTAAGTCTGTTTGCAATTGTACTGGATTCCTGAAACTGACTCCTTTCATTTCTGCCGAACGAAATACCGTCCCATCAGCACCTTTCTTAAACTTGTTCAGTTACTCTGATTGGAATATTAAATGTATATAGGAAGGGAATACACTGATAGATTATAAGCCGATGCTCTTCATTGCCGGACTTAGCAGTTTGACGTGGTGCAGAATTTTGACAACAGAAAAGCGAAACTGGATCGCTAGAGGCCAATGCCACCTCGCTATAGAAGGAAGGAAGACGCAGATTACATACCGGTAATTTGATTGCAGCTAACATGGCCCGTTGTACTCTAGTCAGCGCCAGCGGCAACGACACTGAATTGTAACAATATCGAATAAGCCTCCATCCGCCGCAAACAGACTGTAGTGAACACCTCGTAATGCCTTCACAGGAATTTGATGTTATAAAGTCCGTTCTACGATATCTGATAATGATTTGTTTGTTAGTGGATAATATCATGTTGAATATATAGAGATCCTTCTCTTTGCTTCATTTTAATAAATTAGTGTGACATTGCAATTACTTCAAAAGTATTTTGACTCACTTAGACAACATAATTTATAAAAATTACGTGATACATTCCATAAATAACCAGGTTATTTTAATTCACTTAAACAATGTCATCCCTATTTTTGCGTTTACTACATTGATTGAATCGAATGATATTTACATTGGAAAAGATTTTATGCTTTTTTAATTATATTGATGGCAACCAAATTAAATTAAGGCCAAAAATTTAAATAGTTACCGACATTATTAACATTCACTTGTTGAAATTCCAATAACATTAGCCTCCAGTTATATCACATTAAATAACAACGAAGCGTTAGTTACAATTTAATAAAAAAAACTATCTACTTGCTGTGGATCACGATAGTTTTTATTTTTGTGCATGAGTGTTTTCACAGCAGTGGTGGCACAAGCAGTTGGAGAATAAATGTATTTCATATTCATATTACAAGGCAATTTTTTCGATTGGTGATGGGGATAGTAGCACGGTATTGTTGATTTTGTTGTATACAAACCAGAGTACCTCTTGATGAAGTTATATCCCATGTGATTATGGATTGACTAACGTGGGGAATTGTAAGAGACTGATAAAACTTTTTGTAACATTAGTATCATTGAGTTTAACAATGCACGAACTTTTAATGGACGTAGTAGTGTCTTGGGAAATACGACCATGCAGGATTGCCAGCGGCTGGAAATGTGTGTCATGATTCCACAATTTCGCGTATAAGTGATTCAACTGACAAACCAGAAGCTATAACTCATAGATGCAGCAATGATCAAGCGAAACAAAAACAGCCTGTTGGCGCAGGAACGCTTTCACAAGACCCTATGTTCACTTTCCTGCGGAAATTATTTGCCCGACAAAAGGAAGAAAATTCAGTACAAATTGCTTCACAGATTGATCTCGTAAATACACGAATCGATTCGGTGAAAGCTTACGTAATTTAGGGGATCGCAACGGTTGATTTACAGATGTGTTCCAGGAGAGAAAGCATTATGTCCAAATAAAAACAGTGCGAGATCACATTGAACGTCAACAAACGAAACAGAAAGAACTAATCTCCAATTTTGACTTAGAAATGCCGAAAAGTATCCGAGATACATCAGATCAATTACTGGCCATGCAGGGAATGAACTGAGATACATAGACAAGTCTAAAATCGCAAATAATGAAGGCGGAGACAGAAATTTAAAATTTGACGTGTCGAAACAGTGAACGAGTCCTAGATGTTGTCTGAACAACTTAGAGGATAAATGCTTCAAACAAAATTTTAAATCGGTCGGAGATCAGTTGGACGTCGCTGATGACCACATAATGATAATTAAGTAGGAAACACACAGTTGTGTGATATCCAGGAAGTGTTTCAAACAGATATGGTTCTAAAATGCATGAGAATGGAGGAAAGAATTGTGGCAATGAGGAATCATGGGGTTAGCTAAGGTGCCTCCATGAACCATCACGAAAGTTTCATTCTTGGACAAATTTCAGAGTGCAGTGCGGAAGAGATCAGTAAGCTTTTAGTATAAGTTTGGTGAACTATTTCTGTATTAAACACGTCCAGGTGACTTGGGAGATGAATATCGTCGAGCAGTTGTCCGATTATGGAGAAAAGGCGTGACTTAGAAAGAAAATTTTTTGCAGGTATTTTCGTCGCAGGTCATCCAGTAACAATGGAAATATGACCCGATACGGGGGGGATTCCATGAGCACATATGCCTCAAAGTTTAGTATTTTATCCTGTTTTCTTCCGCTGTGCGACAGAGAACTCATTTATGCCACTAGCACAAACACGCACACGCACACACACACACACACACACACACACACATATATATATATATATATATATATGCTTTATGCCTCGTCGACGTCATTAGACACGGTATGTGGGACTGGGGACAAGGAACTGAAGGAATTCGGCCATGGCCTTTTGAAGAAAGCATTCCGGCATTCGCCTGGAGTGATTTGGGGAAACCATGGAAAACGCAATTCTGGATGCCCGGAAGGGGGAATCCAGATTTGGGTTTTATTCAAAAGTAATGGCCGAATTCCTTCCCGTTTCTTGTCCACATTACTTTCCCGCCTCTAATTATCTCGACGTCGATGAGGCGTAAAGTGACAAGAAAAAAAAACGAGTCACATGCGATTCACATATTCCGAACGTCTAACGGAACAAAGGTACTAGCCCAATACAACACAAGGAGAATTAAACAATATCAAGAGAAATAATAGAATGTGCAAGAATATTAAGAACCTAATGCCACAGTTATAAGGAAAGAATAACGTAACTCACGGCCAACGCTAAAGGTGCAAACAGTAAGATTTGTTCAACAAGAAAATAAAATATTTTTTTTAAGCTGAAGCTAAGTCTGGAAGATTTTTTATCTTGTCATGGATACATAAGTGGATAAAAGGGGATTACGCATGCGCGTGATACGGGAGGTCAGGATATTACAGTGCCTTTACCATGGGAAAATCCTGATGGATGTGGAAGGATTGATGAAGGGATTAATAAGTAAAGCTGAATGCATTATGTGGTGAAAACACACGAGTTAAGAGGCAAAGTAATTAGTTAAGTTGCGTTATAATGCGTCACTGATGAATTGGTACAAGGTACCATTAGATCGCAAGTTTAAGTATAAAGACCAGTTTGAATAGTTAAGTCTAAAGAGCGTAGTCCATGTAAGATTTATTAGCAGAAAGACCCTAGCCTGTTCAGTGAGCGACTAAAGCTTTGGCCTGTCATTCGGAATAACGCAGGTTTAAATCTTCATCCTGCCATCCAGATTTTGGTTTTCGAGTGTTTCCCGAAATAACTCCATGTGAATGCCGGGATTCCCTTCCCATTTATTGGCCCAGGTTTTTTCCGCCTCTAATGACCTCGACGTCGGCGAGTTATAAGTGAAATTCACAACAGGGAAGAGACGACTATAGTTCTTAGGGCAGCTGTCCATCATTAGTGGTTTCTTCTCTCTTCCAAGTGATCATGCTCATGCCGATGACGTGGAAAGGCGACAACAATATAGTGTAGAGCCGGATCGAAAGTTACAGTATTTCAAGTTGTGGGTATGACTAAAGTACCATTGGAATTTTGATAGGCTAAACATTTAACTGAAAATGTGGATGTCTTACAATCATGTCAAGAGTTAAAGAATTTGTGATAAATTTATGGCAGATGTATCCACATATGCACCTGGTGTATACTTAAGAAGTTAGGTTATTATCGCGACATTAAAAGAGGAAGTAATAATTGATGTTTTGACTTAGGTGGGTAAAATTAATTAGCAATTGAAGTGATTCAGTGACGTGCGACGCTTATGTAGAGTGATTGACTTATTACATGTAAATATGTAGTCTTATTTCTTTCGTTATTTCCATTCATAGAGTGCTCTGGAAGTTGGTAGTTTGCTTAATGACATTTCGCCTTCTATTCTTCCAAAATTTCTTCATGAGCTCACTGTGTAGCTTCTTCCATTGTTCTGACCATTTTGTTCCAGTCCTAACTTCTACACTTGTAGTTACAAATGTATGCTTTTTTGGCGAGGATTAGAAAAATTAGCGATATTTCATGATGTTTTCGCCGATGTCCAACTCACTAGCGTCCCCACTCACTCCCCCCCCCCCCCCCCCCCTCCGAGTCCTCCAGCCAATCTATCCTTATAGTTTTAAATTTATTATGTTGAATAGTGTACACCCTATACTATATAATAAAATTGTAGAAAATTTGTGTCTGCACGTTAAACCTATTTAAAAAACTGCAATGTAAACTACTGATGACAGATGTAAAAATAGTAAAATTTATAATTTTCCCCTGTCTCTCTTTCTGTCTTTATGTTCATGCTTCACGAAGTAACTAATGAACGGATTTTAACTAAACTGATAGCTTATTTAGTCGGTGAGGATAGAAGATATTTTTTATCCCGATACACAGCCCAACACGGTAAATTTAGATGTTTTTCCTGACTGTCCGCGCATCACTTAAGAAATTAATGAATGGATTTCAGCGAAAACTTAACACAGTAATAGCTTTGTCACCAGTTTTGGATACAGAACTTCATGACACAGAGCCTAAAACTGTAAATTTTTTAATTTTAGTCTACCTGTAACCGTAAATTTTGGAACTTTCGAATATCCATTTAATTGTACCGGGTGTTTCTAAAATGACCGGTATATTTGAAAAATCAATAAAAACTAAACGGGCAGCGATAGAAATGCAACGTTTGTTGCAATATGCTTGGGTCAACAGTAAATTTTCAGGCATACAAACTTTCGAAATTAGTTACAATTTTCAACAACAGATGGCGCTGCAGGTGATTTGAAAGATATAGAAGTAAACGCAGTCTGTGAGGTCACCATTCTGTAAGTCGTCTTTCTGCTGTAAGCGTGTGCTGTTCACAGATTGCCAATTTGCCGTGAAAAGATAGTTTATTCCTTAGAACTTTAGATTTTTCCAGACTGTAGCGCCATCTGTTGTTGAAAATTGTAACTAATTTCAAAAGTTTGTCTGCCTGAAAATTTAGTGTTGTCCCAAGCATATTGCAACAAACGGTGTATTTCTATCGCTGCCCGTTTAGTTTTTTATTGATTTTTCAAATATACCGGTCATTTTTTAAACACCCTGTATATTTATAAATATTGTCTGGTGAGCGGTCTGTTTCCATGGTTTTAAGGTACGTGACTGTAATGTGAAGATGCTGAAAAGCTCCATGGTTGGTATTTCACCATACTGGTACGATTACCAGGTTAGGTTAAGCAGCTAAGATAAGAGGCGCATTGCACAGCCCGTAAGAAACTCTGTAACCCGGTCTCAGAGATCACGTGAAATTATATATTGTCTGGCGGAGCTTTTTAGCAGTCAAAATGCCTACCACGATAAGTGATATATAGATAAAAGCGGTGATGGATGTGTTCGGCCTTTGCGATTCTATTGGGGAGCTTATATTACAGTTTATATACATAAAAATAAATGAATATATTTATACACACGCCATGCAGCATCGCTTCAAATATTACTTGCAGGGAAGCCGCATGAACAATACTAAGTTTGCCTGTGAAACATCAACAAACATAGAATTCCAAATGTCTGGTAGTTTCAAGGAGAGATAGAAACAAATGATACTCTGAACCCTGATTATAGCACTACATACAGAAGGAAGGGAGGAGATCCAAGATAATGGAAAAACCAAGACTAAACCTCTGACTTCACCTACACATCCAAAAGTTCTGCGATAGCTTACCTGTGAATTAACAGCACAAATCTTAAATTCATAGTGTCGCAGCCACAGCTAGTAGGGGATAAAACAGTTACGTGAGTGAGGTATATGTGTGAAATTCGAGATCAATATCATTTAACAAATCGTTCCACATATATTTTTGAATCGAAACGCGAATAAACATCACTGAATGATATCGGGATGACATGTTATTTCAATTCGTATAGATACCGAGTTATACTTCAATTTTCTAAGATCTCGAAGATAATTTTTTATAAATGTTGCTTTGTGAAATAGAGATGAAAATAGTCCAAATTTAACAGCGAAGTGACGTATCTATACGAGTGAGAAACTACAACAATGTGAAATTTGTGACGTCACAAGCCGGGAGGTTTATACAACACCCGTCATAGGTGTTACTTTTCTTCTTTTTAATATTCAACGGAATTTTAACAGATATATGAAGTTCAGTAAAATTTGCGTGGAAGATTTTGTGAAATTTCGTTCAAGCAAAGGGAAAGGATCTAGTGGCTTCAGAGAGTGTTGTCGTTCACGGATAATGTAAGGATAATATCGGAGTGTAGCCAAAAACCATGTCAGTGTGAGGTAGGCTCTGTGTGTGTGTGTGTACCAGCATGAAAGGAAGATACGCAATGTGCCATGTTACCCAGAATATCGGCAACCATGTATTTGAGAATAATATGTGGCAAAGGAATTTTGGTGCCTGAGGAATAGACACTGGGGGAGGGGGTGGAGAACATCTTGCAAATTGCAAATAAAAATCAGGCAAGAACATACGTGTGACGTTGATTTATACTGCAAAATGAATGGTGCAACGGATTTGGAAAGCTGCATCTCGATTCAGGAAATCATGACATCTCGTGTTCAAATCGGAAAAAAGTGACTGAAAATGGACAATTTACAAATGTGGATAACCAATAAGCACTCAGCAATGTTTTTGTTAGTAACTAATGTTAGATTTTGCTAACTTTAATGGTGAATCACCGCGATTCTAGTTTTCCGTAAGAGTTGGAGCATTGATGTGTGAGTTTTCATGACATGAAACCCAGAAGAAGAAAACATTTCGGTTCACATAATTGTAGAGTGAACATTTACTTCTATTCGTACAGAGAACACTTTTTCTACAGTGGAGACAATAGATTTACAGAACTATTGTTAGTTTTCAATTTGGTGTTTAGATCACTAGGGGCCGACGTGGCTTTACTATAGAGGGGAAAAGGACATGGATTACCAACCGGTAATGTGATTGCAACTCAAATGGTCCATTGTACTCCGGTCCAGTGCCGACAACAATCACGCTGAAATGCAACATGAAACAATCCTTCGTCCTCCACAAGCAAACTGTATTGAACACCTTGTAACGCGCGGGAATTTTATGCTCTGTCTAAATTCACTGAGTTAAGGCGTATTATACATGATCTGTTAGTGCTTTGTCTTTTTGTGCTTTAATATCATGTTGAATAAATTGTGTAATTTCTGTTTGCCTTCATGTTAATAAATTATGTGAGACATTGCAGTAACTTCAAAAGTATTTTGACTAATTTAGACTACACTTTCATTTCATTGGACGAATTGAATGATGTTAATGTTGGGAAAGATTTTACTCATTTTTTTTTATTTATTTCTATGACGCCCAAATTTTATTACGTCCAGTATTTAAAACAATCAGGGTCATTATTAATATTCATGCATTAACATTCACTTAATGATATTCTAATAAAGTTAACATCCGTGTTACACCACAATATTTCGGTAATCGCGGATTTAACACTTAATTCTATTCTTTCGTAAACTTCTTTTTTTATGATAAAAAAATTTGCGTAAACAACAATCACTCGCACGAAGAAGCATGTTAAATATACATTTCGCTCACCTAGCCTTCGACTGCATTCAAAATTCACTTTCCTTCCTCTTTCTTTTCTCTCTCCACATACGATACAACAGAATAAATTACTGAAAATTTTCGGATTTGTTAATTATTATATACCTCGTAGATCCATCCAAAAATTGACACCCAATCAAATATTTCCAAAGCCATAGAGGAATGTAGTATAGTAAATATCGTTTTAGATATTTGTTTTCCGTTTTAAATTAAATTACTTACGAACTACGCTTCAATAACGTTTATTCTAATAAAATATCCATGACTAATGTACTTACCACGACAGCCAAGTAGGCTGCAGTCATTGTAGCATTTACACAGAAAATTAAATAGAGATATACTAATTATAACTGTCTCACAGTCACTGCCTAACTTACATTTATTTTCAGTTTATAATTTCACGACGTTAGTTTTATGAGCTGATAAAGGGTTTGAGTTCAAAATAAGCAGCAAAATATGATATATTATGTTACAACTATATTCTTTGGCTGTGGTACTCCCAAAAAATTATGGGGTGGTATCTTATTACTTCAAACTTGGATTAGAGGTTTTATATGTAATTTTCAAAGAATTTTATACATCTGCATGTACAAACAGGAATTACTTTCTTCTGACCAAGATAAAACAAATTATTCTTTGTTTTGATTTAAAGCTCTTGTGGTTTTGTAACGTGTATTTTACTGTTGGTATCATAACAATTAACACTGATTACGATGTGTTATCAAGTAAGAGACCATCAATGATGGTTTCAGAAATGGTCGGAAATTCATCCGTAATGAGTTGCGATCCAAACGTAAATATGACATGGATTGATCCAAAACGACGTATACCATATTGAGATATAGCTGTATGCACATTACGTTCTATTCGAAAATTATAATGTAAATTTAATTTACCTTAATACACTGCTAAATAGTAAACAAAACTGAATAGTTTAGCACAATTTTTCGCTGCTTCAGTGAATTTATTCCAGAAAGATATTTCTGGAGACATAAATAGTATCTTTATCTGTGTAGAATTTTCCGAAAGAGAGTGACAATAAGCATTAGATACCATGGTTCATGCTTCAAGTTCAGCCGTTCATGATATAACTCTTAACGATAATGTGATAAGGGTACTGAATGTGTTGGTTGTAGTTTGAATTGTTACTCACGCATGCAGAAAGAAACATGGTGCAAATACTTCCATTTATTATTTACCCCACAGATACAACATTACATTTGCTTTTGTAATATGTTTAAGGATCAAAGTTTTTTCTCTTTTTGATGGCACGTTTAAAGTGAAAAGCTTCCTATGTCAAAAACTACTTACAGATATAATTTCAGGAAGAATCTAATAATAAACAACGTTAAAATTCTTAGACACATCACTGTAAAACTATAAGGCATTTTTCTTCTTATTTATTTCTACTGATCCGTTTGTACATTAATTGAAACGTTAAAATTATTAGTTCAGAAAGAGGAATTTCTTCAGTACTACTGTTTGAAAATCCCATTTTGTATTGGAGTTGTTCCGTATTAGATTAAATTATTTTCTTAATTAGTTGTTTCCTTGCATGAAGGTAAAACAGATTGTCAACAGACACACAGAGTAATTTTTGAGAGCTAATGTATGTGACTACATTCTAAGCCAAAACCTATATTAAAGACTTAAAGAAGTGTAATTTTTTATACGTTTGTGATAGATGTAAGAAAACCCCAACAAATGCAACGAGTGTGGTGAGCAGAAACGCTCTGGCCTAGCATTCGTGGTGGCGCAAGTTGGAATCGCCGTCCGGAAATACAGGTTTCGGCTTCCCATCGTTTCCCAAAATCACTGCAGGCGAACGCAGAAATTGTTCCTTCAAAATGTCATAGCCGAATTCCTTTCCGTTCCTTGCCCCCAGTCCTTTCCTGCATCCAATGACCTCGAAGTCGATGAGTCGTAAAGCCACAAAAAATGAAGTTTTGTCTACCTATTGAGTACAACATTGAGACTCCTTCTTTATACAACATTTCTTCAAGCCTAAGAATTTCGTCTTCACATCAACACTTGATATTCAACTCGACCATATTTCTAAACCACACCAAACTAACACGGTCATTAGGGGAGAATGGAAAGTTTATAAGATATTCGAGCTTTATTTTATAGTCATATTAAATAAAACTGATTTATTTAATAGTAGACTATTTCATTTCAGTTATTTCGAGGTACATTTATGATCATCGGTAGTCGTTCATAACACTCGAAAAAAAAATAATAATAATAATAATTTAAAAAAATACAAATGAATCTTTTTGAAAGACTATTACTTGCACCAACCTCCACTACTATAATTGTATTCGTTTTTTGTACTCTTGTTTACCATTTTCTGACTACTGTTTACAACGTTGGTAATTCATGTACTTGGCTCTAATACAATAGAGAGCTTGAGACCCGATCCCCACCTAGAGTGCAATAAAGCAGTAAAACACCAGCCGCGACTAGTGCTAAGTAGCAATAAGTTTTTTGAGTTTTAAGAACATCGAGCACTGTTTTGCAGCCTTTCCTTTTGGTGCAATGCATTGGTCTACATATAATTTCTGATCGATACTTAGTTCCCAAAAACGCTAAAAGGATTTAAAAATAATATTCATAAAGGGAAAAAGGATGCTCGTAAAGGAAACGAAAAAAAGTAGGTGTGTTGGGAAATTGCCACCGGAGCCTGCGCTCCAACGTGATTTAAATTAATTTTAAAAAATTAAACCCAGCGACAGCTGAACACTACAAAGAACAACCCAATATCCATTTTCATTTCAATCTGAGTGTTAAGTCCACTAAAAATTTCAATATTTTACTTTGATACTGCATTCTCAGTGGTTTAACATCGCGTACCATGCGAGAATTCAGACCATCTATTCAATTTGTACTATGTGCATTCAGCGTTACCGTATTATACTCCCCGCAAGTAACAAAAATATCTTTTATTTTTTGTTAAATATCACTCATAAAATTAATAGTAATACAGTGAAATATTCTTATATAAGGCACAATTCAAGGAGCAACAGAGCGCTATTAAAGTCTTTTAAAGGTCTTACGTTTCCTTTTCATCTCCTACAGAATACAATGTAAGATTTTCAATCTTTCAGATAACTTGATAGGAGAATTTTTATTGGTGACTACAGGCGAATCTATTATGTTCAGTATACTGGTAGAAGTGGTTAAGGCGTCTGACTGGATATCGAAAGGTTCGTGGTTCGAATCTGTCTCGGCTTGGATTTTCATAGGTTCTTAACAGGACCTTCACCTCTAGCACAGCTTCTTGTGTAGTGTGAAGTACGCTAGAACGATTCCGTGGGTCGGATTCCATGTTAATCTGTAGGTACACTGTACCCGGTAGAATTGCCGGGTTAGGTCAAGCCTGCTATCACAGGGCGGAATGCGTAGCCAATAGAAACCCTGTCATCTCACCAGGTCATTACGATCACACGGAATTAATCTAATTTTTATACCTGTAGTAAATAAACGAAGCTTGTTTCCACCACGTTTGTTTCATGGTTGTTGGGAAAGTATGTACATTACAATTTTAGATAATTATATATATATTTTTTTAAAACTTAGTCCACAACCCGAAGGTTGGTTGGATCCTCCCGAAGGTTGGTTGGATCCTCCCGAAGGAGGCATACTAAGCCATTGTGTCAGAGGTAGGACGGCCAGTTCCTTTCCTCTGGGACCTACAGTTTAACGTGGAATCCGAACCACGGAGCGGCCTGGCGTAGCTCATATGATCAAACACAACTAAATTACAGAGGACTTAATTGCTGAGTTACAAATCTTTAACAAATTTTCTCGATACTTTTTCTTAAAATTATTTCTTTGTTTGGATGTAATTCCAAGGCTGGTTTATTGTAACTGAAAGATCACTTACAGCCATGATGTGGTCATTGAAAAATTGGTTAAAAAATAATAGTATTCCAAGCTGTAAAATAGGATTATATTTTAAAAACAAACATGCACTCGTTACCATAGATGCAATTGAAAACATGCTGTTGCGATTTTCAGCGCTACTTACAACACAGTTTTCAACTCAGCTTACAGCAACACAATCACAATTAAGTGAAGAAATAAAAAAAACTTCAATAAGTCTTTAGATAACCGTCTAAGTTGGAAGCAGATTCTAAGACGGTAAAGGCATTAATGCAAAAATCTTGTGATAGTTTAAAAACAGAATTAAGTGAAGAAATACTCTTTTAAATCATTATAAATGTTCAATAAAACATATATTAAGTCTTTAGATCACAGTTTATCTAAAGTAGAGAGAGTAATGCAAGAATCTTATGAAGGTTTACAAGTAAAGAAAGGAGCGTCTTTTGAAGGGGCTGATGAGCGTTACAAAGAGTTAAATGAGGGAATTTAGATATGTAACCAGAAAACTATAGTAGATACTGTTACTAATAGCAATCTAGTGGTTGAACAAAATATGAATACAATTCATTGTGAATCTTAGTGTTATATGATTGGACAGTATGTAAAGAATATAAGTGATAACACAATTAATGTTGAAATCCTGTAGATGATAGTCTAATTGTGAAAGAATGTTTTTGCATAAAAGGTGAGTTTAAGGACAAAAGTAAACAGACTGTAGATTATATCAAAACAGCTGACTCTGTAGAAAAAGGTTGTAACTCAATGAAGTTTATTAATACAAGAGAAATTAAAGGAATAGGTGACTTTTGTCATGTAAACAAGATGGAACAGAGTTTAGGGAAAGTGAATGGAGTAGGTAATTTGATGATTTTGGAAGATAATGAAGTAAAAGAGGATGTATGCTGTAACAGTGTTCCCCAGATTGTTTCAAATGAGATTCATGATGGATCAAAGCATTTTAAGCATATTGGTGTTGAACATTCAAAGAGTTCTCTGGTATTTTTAAAGTTGGTTCGGAATTGTGCTATTCTAGTAAAGTAAGCTTAGCTACAAACAGACAGTTATTTTGTATGGATAATGGGGAAACATTGAACCGGAAATATAGAAAAAAGGGGTTTTTTTTAGTTTTTTTTTTTTTAGTCAGGATAACTATCCAGTGTTTAGATGTAACAAACTGTATAGACCTATTTTAATCCTGTTTTATTATTAATAGTATTAAGCGATAAGAATAGTAAATGGAAAGGGTAGTAGAAGATATAGTAGGTGACGATCAGTTTGGGTTTAGGAAAAATCGTGGTACGAGGGAAGCAATTCTGGCTTTAAGATTAATACTTGAAAGGCGGATCAAAAAAAACAAAGAGATACTTTTTTGGCATTTGTTGATTTAGAAAAAGCCTTTGATAATGTTAGGTGGGACAAGATGTTCAAAATTTTAAAGAAATCAGGTCTAAAATATCGAGATAGAAGAATACTTTATAAACTATATAGAAATCAAGTAGCTATAATAAAAGTAGAGAACCATGAGAGACATGCATCAGTTAAAAAGGGTGTGAGAGAAGGTTGTAGTCTATCCCCGATAATATTCAACTTGTATGTAGAAGAAGCAATAAAGGAAATAAAAGAAAAATTTTCATGTGGCATAAGTGTTCAGGGAGAAAAGATCAGTATGCTATGTTTTGCTGATGACATTGCCTTGTTAGCAGAACGAGCTGAGGATATTGAGAACATACTGAGTATCATGAACAAAATACTGAAGGGAGATTTTGGACTGAATATAAATCAAAGCAAGAAAAAAGTAATGAAATGTAGCAGAAATGATTCCAATCACAGTAGATTAAATATAAAAATAGGATCTGATGAATTAGGCGAAGTAAGTGAATTCTGCTACTTGGGAAGCAAAATTACAACCGATGGCCGAAGCAGAATGATGTTAAAAGCAGAATAGCACTAGCAAAAAGAGCCTTCATGAAAAAGAGAAATCTTTTAGTTTCAAATATTGATCTAGGAATTAGAAAGAACTTTTTAAAACTCTACGTGTGGAGCACAGCACTTTATCGTAGCGAAACATGGACTTTAGGAATACCGGAAAGAAAGAAAATTGAAGCATTTGATATGTGGTGCTACAGAAAAATGTAGAAAATTAAATGAACAGACAAGGTACGAAATGAACGAGTTTTGGAAATAATGGATGAGGAAAGAAGTTTGTGGAAGAAGCTTACAGAAAGAAGAGACAGGTTGGTAGGTCATATTTTGAGACATGCTAGATTTTTTAATTTGTTATTGGAGAGAACAGTTGAAGGTAAGAACTGTAGAGGAAGACAGAGATTAGAATATATGAAGCAGATAATTCAGGACGTGGGTTGTAAGGGATATGTAGAGATGAAGAGGTTAGTACAAGAGAGGAAGGGATGGAGGATTGCATCAAACCAGTCGAAAAATTGGTGATAGCAAAAAATAAAAAATAAAATAAAAAATAAATAAAAAAAGTAATTGAGTGTATCCAAGTGTGTTACAGACAATATGCAGTGTTAACCAGTTGGTGCTCGTAGGAACGCAATTGAAAAACTCATCAAGGCATTTAAATGTAGAGTTTTTAATATTATTTAATGTTTGTAAAGCAATCACAACTGTAAGATGCAAGCTCTCCTTACTTGAAAGGTTCTCATTTTCTTGGATGGTACTAAGAGAACATTTATAAAAAAAAAAAAAGGTTAACTGTCCTATCTCAAGTTCACCATTACCATTGCTTTTCTATAAAAATTGTATAGTGGGGGGGCTGTAGGATAACAGATATATTATCCTAGAGTGATATTATACATTTTAATATATTTAGTATCTTTGAATTTTAGAGTTCCATGGCAAAGGCCAGTTTGCTTATTCTGAGTTCCCTTAGCTACAACTAGTAAGGAGTTTGGTTGGCTGATAGAAGCTGGAAACATCGGTCATATAATCGTGTCGTGATAATACAAATAGCAAGAAATATTTATAAACATATCAATTGATATGAAGGCAAAATCCTTTTAACAAGCACTATTAGGAAAACTTGTATAAACGAAGACCGATTTGGTTTGATGTATTTGTTGTGTTGGCCATTGAAGAACATTAAAAATGCTTAAGACTGTACAAAATATATGACTATCATTTACTTAGTCTAACAGCACACTCAGTGAAATAAAATGAATAGCGCCAACAGCAGTTAAAACAACGAATTTATTAAGAGAATATAAAGCACGGGAAATACGACATGGTGTAATACGAAATGAATATGAATTTTGAATCAGTATGTGACTAATTAGTGCTATTTGACACTATCGCAAAGTTAAGTCACTTGTATTACGAAACTTATAGTTATATATTGGACAAACATGGTAAAAATTCGACAAATCTTAGCAAAATGGAAAACTTAGTTTGGTAATCAAATAAATAAGGAATATAGTACTTACGATGTATAATCATATATATTCTAATACGTGGAATAACTAATTAAGTTAAAAAAAAGAACTAGCCGGAATTAGGATGTCTACTGATATACTCAGCATATTCAAAGTGAATTCTTTGGCCCATGAAATGTGACCTTTTTCTTCTTTGTAGTATCACAGATAGGTACTTCTTTCTTTGGAATTTTAAACAGGTGTAGTTTTCCCATTCTTTAGTCAGTGATGGAAGTACATTTAAGTGTTTATTTTTTTGTTTGCATGAGTATGATGATGTGCGTATGTTCAGCATAGTGTGTTGTTTCTGTTATTTTTTTTTTTTTTAATATAATGGCATTTGGCAACGGAGGCCATACAGCCAGCTCAATGTAATTATAATTGCTTTAAGTGTGTAAGCCGTCATCCAGTATTTATTGTATTTCTCCAATGTATGGACGCCACAGGACGGACAGGACGTTCACACAGACACACAACACTTAACATCCATGCCCGCGGCCGGATTCGAACCGGCGGCCTTCGGATTTCTGTTATGAATGACTGGAAGATGGAAAAAGGCAGAAGGGGAAAAACAGTGCCGTCGCATTCAGGCCTATATTGAAGGCTTCACGTTCCCATCTGAACCCTCACTCCATACGGTCTGCATAGAGGTTTGGATTTAACCCAGTATTTTGATGCACAATCTGGTGATACGGAATTGTGTACCATCACTTCTCCTGCCTTGCCGGATAAGATCTGATGATAAATTTTCCCAGCACCAGGAATCGAACCAGCTAACCCATTAGGTGCCATCCACAAATTACGTCATACGAATTTCATGATTTTTGGACCCCTCCCATGTGACAGGTTGTCACATTTGTGGGACACCCCTCCCCTGGTGTGACGCCACATATTTTGCAATTTTAAATTTATAAATTAAACCAGCACTTCCAAAATGATTTATGTATTTCTAGTTAAAAAATCGTATCAACAATAAACCAAACATTTAAGAAAATATAGAAAAACATAAAAAATAGAATTAATGATACAAAATTGAGTCATCATGTGTCCATGGATTTTGAACCCATTCCTTGATACTGTTTATTGTTGGCATAATAGTTACTTAATTCTTGATTTCGATAGTGTTGGGAACGTTCGATGTGTCAACATCATCTTCATCCAACCATAAAGCATCGTCATCGTTTAATAAGCAAAGAACTTCCCAGTTTCGTCTAGCGGCAATGCTTTGTGGACGAATCTTCATGATGGGGAAAACCTCTAGTTGCCTCTTATGTAATAGCTTATGTTGGTTAGTGGCTTTGTATGATGAAAAATACAGTCCACAGATGCCACATGATCGGTTATATAAGTATGACTCGACACTGGGGCAATACGAGCCAAAAGTTTTTTTTTTAACTACTTAACGTCTCTTAACAGCGAGTTCTTTAGAGACGGGAAAGGATGGGGGCAAGGAATGGGAAGGAATTCGGCCATGGCCTTTTGAAGGAAGCATCCTGGAATTTGCCTGGAATGATCTGGGAAACCATGGAAAACTCAAATCTGGATGCCCAGACGGGGATTCGAACAGGCGTCCTCCCGAATGCGAGGCGAGCCAAATGTGATACAAATTATGCATGTGATGTCACAAAGTTTATGACACATCCCCCCGCCTTGTCACACTTTGTTGACCCTATCCCCCCCCCCCAAGGTGTGACGTAATTTATGGATGGCCCCTTATCATGAAATGGGCACACTTAAAGTGACCAAACCAACTAAGCCAACGGGGCGGATTCATTTTACCCTGAAATTGGTAATTTAACAAGAAATGTGTAGAACCTCGTTTTTCCTATCAGTCGCCCAGTTAATTAGACAGCAAACTTTAAAGTTAAAATTACTTGTTTATTGAAATAATGCGTACGATTAATGTTTACACAGGTTGAAAAATTATAACTGAAATAAGTGTCAATGTTTTTCCTCCTTTATTTTCATTCCTGATGTGAGATCATCAATTGTAAAGAAAAGTAGAGACTTAGAAAACACTTCGTATACTGTAGTCTTTCTCGTTGTTGTTCGGCAGCTATGTTACTCAGAACTTCGTCACTAGAAACAATCCAAAGCCAACTAGTACACCACTGCCCTCTTTTACATTGCATACAGCTCTAACCAAGTAACTGTAAACAACCTCCCCCTAATATAACATCATAACACAAATCAACAAAGTGATGATCTATGTAACACAAGTATTCTTTTTCCGGCACGCTTATCAAACACTGTATCAGATTGTACTTAGAAGCCCAGTATGAGACTCAAGGTTTCATTCCAAAAACTTTATTTAAACAAGAGCGTGATCAAAATTGTCCTTGGCCGGCAGGGTAGCACAGGTGGTGGTGCACCAGATAGTGAGCCACAGTCCTAAGTTAAATCGCAAGCCTCTTGGCAGTACGTGTGGAGTGAGGACATGCGGCAGTGTTCATGATGATTTATCCGTCAGCTGGAGACGTTATGCTTAATGATCCCCGGTGTCTGTCGGAAGAGTAAACCTGAATGTCATACAACACAAGCAATACTCAATACTAAACACATACGAACACACACTGGTAAAGGTAATGGGAAACAGCCCGAGTTCATTTTTTCAAGAATGTTCTCATGGAGGGGTTCATCCTGTATGGTAATGGCCTACATCCGGAATCGACAACATATTGAGAATATCAGGACATAATTATTATTAAGCATCAGACAGTTACTTTTCTTATCAATACAACGGAGCGTAGTTTGCTGCAAAGATTCCAGTACCGGCAGTACTGAGTGCAACAGACTCTAAAGCAAGTAATGTTTAGGAGGCCGAGCAGGACCCGCGAAAGTAGAAAAATGGCTGGACATATATTCGGTCAATGCACATTTCATTTTCTGTGCTACTCGCATTTTGATTACAAAGCCCTTTTACCGTACTTTTTCAGTGTTGCTAATTTGTGTAATATCTGTGTTCAACTTGTGTTTTCCAAAGATTTTTTTTTCGTGTTGATACATGAGTACATTTTCGGTCACTGATAATAAATAACTTAACAGTTCTTTTTTTTATAGTCTTTCTTTTAACACTATCACTCTTAAATTCTTCCTTCATTGATCCAGAAACACATTCTAAAAAAGAATTGTATACACGTATAATAAAACTGCACATTTAAGATTTAAAAAATGCATTGGGGTTGCTATTAATAAGCTACAGGGAAAGAATCAACTGTTACTGTAATCTGTGTTTATTGTCTTTTTGCAAGTTGGGATGAAACGGATTTACGCAAACACTGGTGGCAGGATTTTTACGGCGTTTCCATCAATTGATCTGAGATTAGCATACGGTATATTTCATTTTGATTTTATTCTTCTTCATCACCTTTTCCCAACGTTAGAAATCGTCTGCCTTTGATGAGTTTTACTCATCATTGGCATGGTTACATTTGGAGCTATGGTTTTATGGCCATATGCCCTTGCTAATGCCAAGCAGTTTATACCTACTGCCATGTCATACTACGTAATACTGGATGAAATGAAATGTGTAACTATGTTCTGTATTTGATGAGTGTATTCCTTTGTTTTGTGAAATGTGTAGTTTATGAGGCGGATGTTAAGGACCGTCCATGTTTTCGCCTTGATGGTTGCGGAATACAAGACGGCCGGTATGCGGGGGGCCTCCATAGTACCTCCCCAATCACGTGTGTGGCACATCAGCATACTGAGCCATACTAACCAGGGCGTAGCTACCGTAGGTCTAGGCGGTGCAGTGCACCGGGGCCCCCACGCTCAGAGGGCCCCTGAGCGCGACTGGTGGGCCCCTCCCTTGAGCGCAGCTGGGGGCCCCCGAGCGCAGACCAGGGGCCCCCCAAGCGCGGCTCAACGGGAGACCTTTTTTTTTTAGTTCCGGGGGCCTTGTGGTCCCCATGCTCAGCTCAGGGGTCCCCTACCAGCAACTTGGTGGAGCTAAAACAAAAAAGGTCGCCAAACTGGCCAAATTGGCCTGAGGGCCCAAAATAATTTTTTTGTCGTCCTAGCTACGCCACTGATACTAGCAGGTGTATATTTCATTTTTATGTTATGTCAGAAAGCTGAGAAATTTAACATAAAAGTGTACACACATTATTATCATCTTTTGTTGAATGTGATTCACATAGAAACTATTGCTTGGATTTTGATACGGTTTCAATTAATGCTCACGCGGGTTAAATAGAGTATTTTTCATTTTTCTTTTTTGAAGTTATGGGATGTTTGGACGGGGGTAAATCTATAAGTTCGCGATTTCCCGTCACCGACATGCTACGACGTGTTGCGCGTATGACATAGGCGTTGGACGCTTTTTGGATGGGTAGAATCTTATGAGTTCGCGTCACCAACATGCTGTAGCTGGAAGTATGGCGTGTTGCGCTTAGTAGCCAAAAATGATTTTTTCCCCTTTTGCCAATGTTCTTCATACAAACACACAGTTATTATCCGATTTTGATAAAACATAGCCTACGTATATTTTTAAAAAATACAAATTTACTGTTTACGTTTGATTTACAAAAACCTAAACCCTCTCCTCCTTTCCACTCTTTACCTTAATTTGTGTCAACGTTGTTCATACAAACCCACAGTTTTTATCCTATTTTGATAGTACTTAGCACACGTACACTTCCAAACAAGGCCACCCCGTAGCTCAGGTTTAGGAGCTAACTTACGAAAGTTTCTCTCTCCGATCACGGGTTCAAATATCGTGCTAAACAGGAATTTTTAGGAGATGTATTTGATTATATGACCTACGCCAGGACGTTACGTGGTTCTGATTCCACGTTAAAATGTAGGCCCCTGAGGAAAGGAATTGGCCTTCCTGCCTCTAACACAATGCCATGGCTTAGTACATCTCCTTTGGTAATAGTCGACCAACCTTCAGGTTGTGGAATAGGTTAGATATTTTGTTTTTGAAGTGAAAACTTCTTAGACGCGTTGGGCGATTTTTGGATGGGTAAAATCTTAGGAGTTCGCGTCACCGACATGATAGTGTAAACAGCAAATCTGTTGCGTTCTGGTGGCTCAGTGGTTAAGGTGTTTAACTGGAGTCCGAAAAGTCCCCGGTTCGAATCACTGTCTCAGCGGGGATTTACATAGATCCTTTACTTCTGGCACAGCTTGCTGTGTTATTTTAAGTACACCAGAATGCTTCCGTGGTTCGGATTCCCCGTTAACCTGTAGATCCTCTGTACCTGGTAGCACCGGGTGAGATTAAGGCTGCTAAGACAGGGCAGGGACAGAATGCGCTGCCAAAAGAAACCTTGTCACCAGGTGATTCCGACCAAACGCAATTATTATTAATGAATATATCTGCAGCTATAAGTATGACGTGTTGCACGTATGATATTTCTGGTATCCCGTCCCGACATTGCGGCATGTCCGGTAGGGGGCATGGAAATCGACCTAGTATAGACGGCGCTGGCATCAGGCCAACCAGCGCCACCACATCACAGTTTCCGCCACGGCCAATCGGAGCCGACCTGACACGGATATAAATAAGCCAGCGCAGCTCCACTCATCCAGTTCGGTGTTCGCTGCGCTTTCGGTTGTGTCAAACTGTGATTCGTCTCTTGGACTCTCGACAGTGTTCGTCTCGGCTACGTCTACGGTACTCTCTCTTGGACTCAGTGAATCGCTTCTCGGACTCGTGACTGTGCTTGTTCTCGGCTACGTTCGGTACTCTCTCTTCGGACTCTGTGAACCTCACGTCGGATACAACCAGTGCGCGTCTTTGGACTACGTTCGGCCTGTTCCTTGGGCTTGTTCGGGTTATTCGTGACCATCTCCTGCGGACCGCCCGTCCGCCGTTCGACGTCGGCCGCCGTACGGACATAGCAATATTCATATATTTTTTTTAAGGCCATACGCTTCGTCGACGTCAAGGTAATTAGAGGCGGGAAACATCAGGTGCTAAGGAACGGGAAGAAATTAGGCTATGGCCTATTAAAGGAACCATCCCTTCATTCACCTGAAGTGATTTTTGGAAACCATGCAAAACCCAAATTTGAATGGCAGGATGGCCAGGATGGGGATTCGATCCCGCGTCCTCCCGAATGCGAGGCGAGAGTGTTACCGCTCACCCATCACGCTCGGTGGTGTGATTCGTTTTCATGTGAAAGCGTAAAGTTGACCAATTTGAAATAACTTTTAGTTTAACGAGATTCTGGCAAAAACAAAAATTGATTGAGTTTCAATTTACGGACCGTAATCCCGGGAGTAAAATAGGGTATCCTTCATTTTATTATCACATCGTTAAACTGACAAATTTAAGATAATTTTTTCCTTGAGCGCTATTCACGCAAAAATTACTGGTCGGATTTCTATTGCGTTTTGATTAATGTACAGCCCTCTGTACCGCCGGTAAAATAGAGTATATTCCTTTCGATGTGTCGTCGAAAAGCTGAGAAGAGGTGCTGCCTGGTACCTACTATTACTATTACTTTGCGATTCACTAAAAGTGGGTGGCGGAGGGTGCATTGCGCCTATCATAATGTGTAATCGTTTATGCATAGAAAGGGATATACGGGATATGGCAGGAGGCGTCTATGGGCTATTTTGAGGAACCATCCCGGCATTCACGTGGAGCGACCTGGGAAAACCATGGAAAACCCAGATTAGGATAGCCGGAGCGGTTTATCGAGAACTACTGCTATCGGATTCTACGTTTTCTTGCTCCATAAATCCTTCCTATTCACTTTCCAAATCAATCGTGGAAAAAATGCCAATAGAAATTCTTGCCCTAATTTCTCTTATCTTATTTTTTTGGTAGCCTCCGTGACTAAGTTGGCTGACTGAGGATCGAAAGATCCCCGGTTCTAATCTCTATCTCGGTGGGAATTTTAAAACTCCATTAACCAGACATTCATCTCTGGCACAGCTTGATGTGTAATGTGTACTCCAGAACGTTTCTGTGGTTCAGATTCCATGTTAATCTCTAGGTCCCCTATACCCGGTTGAATTACTGAGTTAGGTTAAGGAGGATACGATAAGGGCGATAGCCAATAATAACCATGTCGCCAAGTCATTATGACCACACGAAGCCTTACCTCTATCTAGTGGAGGAGAAATTTAAACAATTTTTTCTTGAACGTGGTTCACGTAAAAACTACTGTTCGGATTTTGGTTCCATGAGTAGTACGGGTTATGCTTTATTTTGGTCTCAAAAAGCTAAGGAATTAAAAATAAAGTGTCCACAAGTTAGTATCGATTTAAAGTTATGTTGCTTGATAGAGTAAAATGTTTGTAGTAATTTTGCCATACGAGTGGCATAGTGTTATTTGGAGGAATGGAGTTTCAATTTATTGTTGAGACTTTTCATACAAAAATAATTTTTCTTCAGCGAACCACAGGGGATTTGTATCGTGCAACTTCCTGACGCTACTGGATGAAGAGAAAGATCTGTACAATATCAGTCCACTAGAATAAAGTTGTGGGCAATTGCTAGTTATAATTATAAATAAGAACTTGTATGAGCAATCACGGGAGCTGAAACCATCACACTAGCGCCCAACGTAAAACGCTTTTAGCATAATAAGTTATTTGAGATGTAAAATTTCCTGTTAATGCTGAATTATTATGTATTTGCGACACGGGCAATGACCACCGAACGCGTGCCTTTCGAAAGTGAATACTTTTCTGAATTTTAACTAGTAAGGAGCCTCTTGCTACCATCGCAATATTGATGTATGTCACTAGCTTAAATTCACTGGATACTTGTTGCAGTGGGCAAGGTTATGGTTACTTGATATATTGTGATTTCTTGTGCATTTTAAAGTTTTTGATGCTGATGAACGAGAGATTTGCATAAATGTTTGTTATCACTGAAAATGTTTCTTGCAGCTGTATGTAAGTGTTTGTTGCAATAATTTCTTTGGTAGCTGCACAGAACCTTGTGCCACTGTTGGGCAGTCTCCTTACTTCTATTGAATATATGAATTTTCGAAATCGAAGTTGTGTTCTTTCATAGCAAATGTTTGACGTGTTATTTCTTTAAAGGGTGATCTATGTTTTTTTTTTTTATCTGCTTAACGTCTCTCTAAAAGCGAGGTCTTTTAGAGACGGGAAAGTATGGGGGGGGGCAAGGAATGGGAAGGAATTCGGCCATGGCCTTTTGAAGGAATCATCCCGGCATTTGCCTGGAGTGATTTGGGAAACCATGGAAAACCCAAATCTGGATGCCCGGACGGGGATTCGAACCACCATCCTCCCGAATACGAGGCCAGCACGCTAGCCGTTACAGCACCACGCTCGGTGTGATCCATGTTCTGTGTGTTTTATGTACACCGATATGTTGAAAGTGACGCAGGATGTTTTTATTATGAATTATTCATGCCGGTTGGTGTAGTTAAAGCTAAATAATGGGATACTGGTTATGGTTTAGTTGTGGGTGATGGCAAAATTAGATGTAGAATAACCTTATGATTCCAAGATCGGGGTAAAGTCGATGAAAGTTATCAATTTCGCTAAACCAGTTAGCGTTGCATTCGAAAATAATTATAATGTTAGAAATGCGTCATTCGAATACTTTTCCAGCTGAATGCTGGAATGTGATTAATTTAGGGTGACTAAGCATTTTTGGTGATTACCAGTAACTACCCACTTTCCACAAAGGAAAATGTAACAGCTGGAGAGAAAGGGGAAGCTCGAATCCCAGACAACTGCATTGATCCACAACTTGGAAAGAATTTACGCGTTATTAATGGACATGAAGAAAGATTTGAAATCAAGTAAGACCTGAACAGTTTGAGTCAGAAATAATTCTCAAACTAAATGCTTATAAACCACAAACATTTGAAATTTCTCATACGCTACAGTTTGTTGACGATCTGCAGTCAAAAGAATAATTTGTGAATAAAACTGAAGGACTAGGCGAGATAAGTTTCTCACATGTACATTGAAATTAACACCCCGCATACCACTGCAAAGTCGATATAAACTATTTGTCATGAGTCGGCACATGTTACTTCGGTAAATGTGAAGTCGTTTGTATGATCACGGGAAACTAAAATTATAGAAAGCGTATGCAGAGAGATGCAGTATACCCGCTTCCTCCAAACTGTGAGAACCTTTGCCACATTCTTGACCTCGTCCCAAGCTCGTTCGGCTGAGGGAAATTCCTGGAAAGGCGCATAAAACGGACCAGCTATCACAGCCAGCCACCGTGTAGCATGCTGAGCGGAAAGATTTGGGGAACGCGCCAAAACGGCGAAGCTCAGAAATCCCTGTTAGCTGATGCTGTAAAATGTAACTGCCACAAATCAAATATGAAGCGCCTACGCATCCTAAATAGGGAGACCATACGTGGTTGTCCTGAGTGAAACTATTTTATGTGTGGGAAATCTAAAATTAATCAGGAAAACATACATAGAAAGTTAAAAATTAAAGCCGAAGGATCAAGGGATTGTTCTATTCTCACCCACATTGGTAGTTTCGAAGGTTGTCGAATAAAGGTACTTCATTAGCAATAAGAAAATTAAATGCTAATATAACTATAGTACACACAGTTTTAAGATATCGCTGTGAGAAAAGGATTGTGTATAACTGATTTTACAGTAGAATCGAGAAATGTTCAAAATACCCGTAAATATAAAGTAACCTGCCGCATTTTCTGGGTCACTTATACTAAAATCAATTTTGTTTTGGCAATGATAAACAAAATCATCGGATGTTGTCATTAAAAGAATCCATGGGGTATCGTGGAAACAATGAATGGTGTTACATAACACGAGATAGTTAAAAATGAAAGTCGAAGTATCAAGGGATTGTTATATTCTCACACAGATTGATGAGTATATTTTGGCGACAGTAATGATAGCGTAATTATTTTTTTTTAGTTATATAAGTAATTGCAGTAGTATGCAGAAGATGGCAGTGAGGATGGGAGAGGAAAACGTGAAGGTGATGGCTTTTTCGGACGATCTGATGATCTGGAGAGGTGATGAAGAGGAAGTGCAGCGGCAGTTGGATGTATGGACAGACAGTGTGGAGGAATATGGCCTCAAATTTAATGTAAAAAAAATTTAAGTATATGGTAACAACCAGTAAGAAGAATAGGATAACCCAGGGAATTGTGATGGCAGGTGAACAACTAAAGAAGGTAAGCAGGTTCAAGTACTTGGGGAGTGTATCAGAGGAACGTGGAGGAAATGATGGCGAAATAAGTGAAATAGGAAGACAAGCAGAGGCGTGTCTAAGGAGCATTAGAAACCTGATATGAATAAAGATGTGCCACAGAGAAGCAAGAGAGTAATCTATCACACATACTATGTGCCTATCTTGACTTATGCTGTTGAAACATGGACAATGAAGAAGCGGGACATTAACAGAGTACAAGCAAGCGAAATGAAGTTTTTAAGAGGTACAATGGGAGTTACTAAAATGGACAGAATAACTAATGAAGTGATAAGATGCACCATAAAAGAGGAACCCCTACAAGAATGGGTAGAGAGGACCAGACAGAGATGGTATGGACATGTAAAGAGAATGGAGATTCAGAGAATCCCAAGAAAAATCCACGAAATTAAGATGAATAGTTAACGACCCAGAGGAAGACCAACAGATGAATGGCTGAAAGGAGTGGAGGAGTGTGTACGGAATAGAGGAGAGGACTGGAACAAAGTGGTGACAGAGAGGTAGTGGGAAGAAAGAAGGAAATGGAGAGGCTTGTGCATGAAGCAGACCCGGCCAGTGATTGGAAACTGTTGAGGATGATGATGATCTTAGCCATGAGATTACCTCGCATACCCCTTGAAGCAACCTCACATACCCATTGGGGTTATTTATAATTGGTGAGACTCGTGGCTAGTTAGAATCGAATTTTTGTCTTTGTTTTTTGCGCCTCGTCAACGTGGAGGTCATTAGAGGCGGGAATGTACTGAGACAAGGAACAGAAAGGAATTCTGCCATCGCCTTTTGAAGTATCCATCCCGGCATTCGCTTGGAGCGATTTGTGAAAACCATGGAAAGCAAAAATCAGGATGGCTTGACGGGGATTTGAACCAGCTTCCTTCCGAATGCGAGGCCAGGGCGTTATATAATGGTGGCACGTACCTCTTGAACAAGAGAAAAAGCTAAGGTTGTTTTTTTTTTTTGTTATCTAATGAATGATTGTGTTGATGGGTTGAAGTCGAAAGTCAGATTGCTTGTAGATGACATAATATTATACAGGGCGTTCGCCGGAAAACGCTACCCTCCCAGTCTGTTGCCGTCGGCAACTTGCTCGGGCAGTGGAGCCAGCAACACCCGCCACACGGCGCCGTGAATCACCGCACTGTTTAACACCTCCGCTGCCCCAACAGTGTTGTGAATAAACGTTTCATTGCGGTTTGGCTGGTTTGGGGCTTCATACTCTTACTAATCTGTACCGTGTTTGAGTGTGAGTAAAATTATGGTACGTTACAGTTTGCAACAAAGAATAATTCTCTACGATACATATGTGAAGAAGAAGTCGTTTAAAAAGTGTCGCAGTAAATTTCGTCGCGAATTTCCTGGCGCTTTACTGCCAGCTAAATCAACAATTCTGCGTCTGGTTAAAAAAGTAAGAGAAACGGGTTAATTTTTTAACAAAAATAGACTGTCGGTCAACCGTATTCTCACAGAGGAGAATATTGACAATATCGCTTTTCGACTAGAACAGTCACCCAAAAAATCATTAAGTCAGTTAGGGCAACGTGTGTCTCTAAATATGTTCAGAAGATGTGAAATGTGCATTACACAAGAGGGTCAACACTTCCAGCATCTTTTATGAGGTAAGCTAATGAATTACGTCACATTTAAATGCTTAGCACATACAAGTTTATGATGTTTATGAAGCGTAATTATTATGAAATAGTCCGCGGCCGACGGTCGAACAATGCCGGAAGCTGACCGCTCGCTCGCCGGGAGCAGTTTCTTCCTTGTAGCTCTAACAGTGGGTTGCGTTTCCCGGCGAACGCCCTGTATAACAGGATTAAAACAGGAGAGGACTGTGAAAAGCTACATGAAGATCTGAACAAGATGTCCAGATGCGTAGTTAAACTTGGATTGAAAATAAATTCCAAGAAGAGTCAGCTGATTAGGTACACGGATAAAAAACTAAAGATTTTATATGATCACAGAGGTTGTTGAAGTAACTGTAAATATCTTGGCATAACTTATGAAAGTAAACTCCGTTTGGCAGGGCACATTGGACAGTTGGTAGGAAGAGATTTCAAAATCCTTCATTTATTGGAGAGGGCGCTGTACCATGGAAGTCAGGGAATTTGGTCCAAAACATTGGTAAGACCATTGCTTGAATATGGTGGAGCGATTATGGGACCCACATTATCGGTATCAAACTCGGGTACAAAGGAGAGCAGCTAGATTTGTTTGCGAAAATTACCACAGAATGCAATCAGTAACTGATAAGATGTACGAACTGGGTTGGCAGTCATTGTAAGACAGAAGGCGGGAGAAAAGAGTGTTCAAAGCTTGTAATCGGGATTATGCATGGATGGATATAAGTAGGAGTAGGAGTTGAACATGAAAGGGAATAGATAACCATAACATAAAGCTGGCACTAAAATTCAGGCGAAAGGGAATGGAAAAATTTTGTTTTGTTGGTAAACAAGTCAGCGACTGGAATAAATTACAAGGGGAAATAATAGACAGTATAACAATAACAATGAATGATTTTAAAGTTGGAACTCGTAAAGGGCAAAAGTAGGTGGGTGATGAAAAATCATGACAATGTAAGGTAGTGGTGTAGGGATATAACCACCGGAGCGTATGTGCTACTTCACAATTGAAAATTAAATTAAAGATTAACGTAAAAAATATTTTTTCCTAGTGGTTTATAATGGGAGAATGTGAGTCGATTAAGACAGATTCAGTTGTACAGGCAGTTTCCGTAAGACCAGAAACATGAAAAGAAAAGGTGCAGTGATGCATATCATCGTCGAATAATGTGTGATGTGGTAACATAGATCACAACGTTTAGCATTAAACCTTCAACATGTATGTTAGTATAATTAGACCTCAAGTTACAAAGTCGATAAAATCGAAAGAACATGAGCTTGATTAAAGAAAAGTTCTCTGAGCAAGGAACCAATAACGAAAACAACTACTTTGGTTGTAATATGCCCGCATGCCCGCCCCATTGGGTACTGTAATGGTGTCAGGTGATGCTGGGGGCTTAGCTAGTTCGGCTCTTCGTGTTGGAAGAAATTTTCACCATCAGGATTTGGCCGGCAGGATAGTGCACCATTCACAATCACTAATTTGTGCTCCTAAGTCTGGGTCAAATCATTAGCCCATTCGCAACGCGTATAGTGTGAGGTCATACGACAATGTTGCTGGCGATTCGTCCGTCGAATGGGGATGTTTAGCTTGGTGGCCACAGATGTATCCTTCGGAAGAGTAGGCCTGAATTAACCGGCACCGGGTTACACCCTCTGCCGTCTTTCATCTATCTAACGTGGTTAGAGTTCTAGCCTCGCATTCGGGAGGATGGTGGTTCGAATCTCCGTCCGGGCATCCAGATTTGGGTTTTCAATGGTTTCCCAAATCACTCCAGGCAAATGCCGGGATGCTTCCTTCAAAAGCCCATGGCCGAATTCCTTCCCATTCCTTGCCCCCAACCCTTTCCCGTCTCTAAAGACCTCGCTGTTAAGAGACGTTAAGCAGTTAAAGAAAAAAGTCTTTCATCTCTCATCCATAACACCGCACACTGAAAATAATAATTACCGAAGTCATCCACACTACCTTACGAGCATTTTACACTGGGGAAGGCAATGAGAAACCACACCAGTTGATTTTCCCAGATGTTCCCATAGAGGGGTAAACATCTCCCATGGTAACCGGCTTAGAATAAGAAGCTGTAATATGAATATAGTGCATGGTTACAACACTTAGTAAACACTTCAGAATTTGTTGAGGATACATTTCAAATGTTAAATTTAAGAGAAACCATCGACCGGAGGCAAGGATTTTGATGTTGTAGTTGTTGTCGATGTTACAAAGTGACAAGTATGTTCAGGAATCGTCGAAACGTTCTGGGACTATTGCGATAAACTAACACCACCACGTGCCGGCCTTGGTAGAGCAGGAGATAGAGTATCGGCACCGTGTGTCAAGGGTCGCCGGTTCGAGTCCGGCCTTGGTAATGAGTGTTAACGTTTTGTATGTGTCTTCTGTCATCTTTCATAATCAGAGAAAGTGTTTGGTAGTTGATCAATACACAGGTTGATCACATGTAGAATGCAGAATCTGTATTTATGGCTAAACTGCCAAGAGCTAATTTTGTTTAAGTGCCTCCTAAGATGAAAAAAAAGGGGGAATTGTTAGGTAATTGATGATATATTAGCTCTGATATATATGGGTGTGTATGTGGCATATTTAGTACATGTAAGCACGTTTTAGTAGCATACGGTTTTTATTATTATTTTGATGGGTAACCAATACGACATTTCATCATCGATGAAAAATAAATTGTTACGACGAAAATCGTTTTTAAGTTAAAAAGAATTAGATAATATTTAAATAATACAACTTTTATATGTATGTTTTTTCAATGAAGAGGTATAACGATTTTTTAGGCTATTATGTATAGACAGTAAGTAGTGTGAATGCGAAAAGATAATACTGGTATAGACACCATTAATTGGGAATGTCCTGTAAAGCTTAAGCACAAGGATTCCCTGATATGGCTACGACAGGGTGGGAGGGGGGGGGGATAATTTAATATAATTTTCTTACGTATTTGTCTTTCATTTACTTTGTGATGTTATGGATTAACCATGAAGCGATTTAAATTAATTGGGATATCATCACTATCAAAATGTTATATAGTCATTCAATATGTAAAAAAAAAAAAAAATCTTGACAGCTCATCAAGAACTTCGGATGAAAAAGTGCACGAAGCGGAGACGAAGCAACTGTAGTGTCACGTGTGATCAAGAGTCAGTAACATCATCTTTTTTAAAAAAAACATTTAATCCGTGGTATTTTTATGGCATGTGAGGGAGCAATGAAATGTTTGGAGCCACGCTCTGTGCTACAAATATGCGTATGCTGTATAGAGTACACAGGATCATTTTTACATTTCATATTAAATGGTTTAGTGAATGGCGAAATCCTGACAATAGAACAACGAGAGAAGCGCAGGTTATCTGGAAGGTCTGGATACAGCGAACAATAGGAAACTGTGGGATGTCCGCACAGGTAAACAAGAGGGCATCGCCTCCTCTCTTGCAAGACAATACCTCAGGTACTCATTTATAAACATTCGAGAAAGAAGTACGACTGAAGTATTTCCAAGGAAAAAAGTGGACAGATACGACATCCATCGAAGTTAAGGAATGCTGTGGGTTGAAATTCTGAGAGAAGTGCCTAACCATATCATAGCGTAAGAGAAAATATTGGCGGGTGATCCATTTAACAGCCACGATAAATCAAGTAGTGGAAATTTTGACTTCATGGATGCATACGTGATGCTCGCTTGGATAACCAATGAAACGGGGTTTCTAGAGTGAAAGACAGCGAGTGACTAGTAACTTAAGGAGTTAACTGTTAAATAAACTAAATTGTTATGTTTCCTCCAATCCATATGACGAAAGGCGAGTGATAAGAGGTTTCCATGCCGTTAGTATTGGATAACATTATCCCCTGCCCTTGGACGTGTAGGAAGTTCACGTCTGGAGTAAGGGAAGGAAGATAATTCTATTCGATTAGGCGGAGGCCTAGTAAGAGGTTCGAATTGGACTTGTGATTATGAGGTCCAACTTTCAGTCATTGTCTCTACTTTCTATAGAGTTTAACGGAGGTTCGATGCGAAAGGTAGGTTTCACTGCTGATAGCAATATGACAGTACTTATCACTGGGTTAAATTGATGACTGATCTAACTGTAGCTCTTGGTACAATTAGTACTATTTGATCAGACTACGCATGTTCGGGAGCGTGCATAAACCACGTAGCTCAATTTCGGCCTCCTGTGAACCCCCTCTTCCCCCATTTAGCCCGATGTGGCTTTTGCCTCTACACCCCCCTCCCCCCCCCCACGTGAACGTAGCTTTCATCCCTTTTGATTCCAGAAGACATTTTGTACCGTTTTCTCTTTTCAGACGATTGTAAATTACATACGGAGAAAATTAACTGAGGGAAATAAATATTAACATGCTGTTGTGAGTTCTGTTCCCCATTTTAACTGTGAAAAACGTTATGAAAGGAAAGCTACGTGGCCTGGCTCGGAACCCCCCCTCCCCCCACGTAGCCCAGCGTAGCCTTCCAGCCAACCCCTCCTCTCCCCCCTAAACCGAGCCACGTAGTTTGTGCACGCTCCCTTGAGAGCGAGCTAGTGCATCTAGGGACACAGTCCACTATGGTTGGTAAAACTTGTCGATACCAACATTTGCACTGTAGAGGAGGGTTCCCCACCCTGCAAAGATTCAGGTTTTTTTTTTTTTTTTTTTTTTTTTTTTTTTTTTTTTTTTTTTTTTTTTTTTGTCATCAGTATCTCTACTGGTTTGATGCCCTTCTTATCCTGCGTCAACCTCTTCATCTCAGCATACTCCTTACAACCCACCTCCTCAATTATCTGCTTCACATATTCTATTCTCTGTCTTCCTATGCAGTTCTTATTTTCATCTGTTCCCTCCGCTAACAAATTAACCAATCCTGCATGTCTCAAAATATGACCTACCATCCCATCTGTTCTTTCTGAGAGACACTTCCACAAACTTCTTTCCTCGCCTATCTGTCCACTTAATTTTCAGTATTCTATTGCACCACATTTCAAATGCTCAATTATCATTCTCTCTGGAATTACAAAAGTCCACACTTCGCTACCATAAAGGGCTGTGCTCCTGTCTTAGAACGAAGCAATTAGATAGTCTCCAGCTCAAATTTGTGCACTATTTGCGGCTAACTTATGTTCAGCCAAAATGTCATTTTGTATTTTATTTTGAGTGTCTTCTTTTTCATGTTTCTTATAGGCTATCAAAGTACCATTGCATTCAATTTGAACCTTATTTGCATAAGTATCCTCGGTCTTCAAAGTTTCGTTCTGTCTTCATTTTTAGTTAGTCAAATGAGACAGAATGAAAATCCAAAAATTCCTCCAAGAGTTTCAGATCAGTGATAAAGGTGTAAATAAGAGTCTCGGTTTTGACAACACTGAATGTAACGAGCTAATTTTCTATTTTTTTTATAGAGATCAAGAAAAAAATCAATGAAGCATATCATTATTCCTTGTTTAAAAAGAACCTATTCTAGTATGATATTCAAATTTCTGATAAATTTCTTTTCAGTACCTAGTATAAGATTTAATATCTATGATCGAAAGAAACATTAATTATATCATCTGAGCACAGATATCTGAATATCAGTCTTACTTTGGCCTCTCATTCGGAAGTACGAGGGTTCGAATCTCCAATCATTTTTTGGTTTTTCCATGGTTTTCCAAATCATTCCAGGCGAATGTCGGGGACTATATTGCAAGATATTAAACAAAAACAATTTTCTGTCGTTCCCTGTACGGTCACAAACTCTCTGGAGTACAGTATTTATGTTTCCTCTTTCAGGACACTTTTTTTTGAAGCATTAACATTCCAAACCGCTCATTGAACAAGTCTGGTTTAGTGAAAACGCAAAAGTTAGTGGATAAGAATGGCACGTTTAATAAAAGTTGTTGAAACAGAACCTGAGGTTTGATGATGAGCATTGCTGGTGACAGAAGTTAATGTGATGTTACGAATATACCCTGCGTTTTTGTTATTCTAAATGTTTGTAATATTTTGATTTGTTATTTCCGTAGTATCGCATCATGTGATGATAAATAAGAGAAAAATCTAAGCTTGGTAAACAACCTGAAGGTTGGCTGGCCCCACTTGGTGTTGGTGGCCAATTATTTTCCGTCTTACCTAACCCAACCCAACCCGGTAATACTCCCGGGTTACGTGGAATCCTAACCACGGGATCTTTCTGGTGTATTTCACACTACACAGCAAGCTGTGCGAGTGGTGAATGTCGGGTTAATGACCTAAGAAACTCCCAGCCAAGACTGGTATTCGAACCGTGAACCTTTTGATCTCCACTGAGACGCCTTAATCACTAATCCATTAGGCCGCCGCTGACAAATACGAACTTGGCAACACTGTAAAGTAAAAGATGTGCTCTAGATGTTTACAGGCTAAAGCGTGAATGTGTGATTTTGAAGAGAACGTAAAATGGCGTAGGTGATTGCATATCACGAAAGGCTAGTGAGAACACCGATTTTTTTTTTTTTTTATAAATAATTTAAATTGATGTATACAGAATGTTAAAAGACATGCAGGTAGCTCAGCAACGAGAACGACTCAAACAGGAATTGTTTTGCTATATTATGGAAGAATATGTGTATATTATGGCTACCATTTAGTAACTTCACCCTGCAACTTGACTACCATAACATTAAATGGTAAACGATCAGTGAAAGCCGCCGTATTTACACGCATGACATCCAACGATGATAGAAATTACACTGAATACGCAATAATATAGTCGTAAGAATCGACGAAAAAATTCAAACCAACTACATGAAACGGCATTTTTTGGTTCATGTTTCATTTTAACAGCTGCAATAACTGGTAATAATTCGTATTTCTTTCATAATAAATGGCGTGTAACTGTCCACATTCGGAACAACTTACTCGATTAGTATAGGTTTGTAGTTGTTGCTGCAATATATACATATTTTTAAATAATACCGTCCGAGGAACGTGCGCAAAAACTTTCCCACCAAAATGACAATTCCTTCTAGAATCGCTGGTGTTGCTCAGGAGCCCATAAAATATTTACGACAGTATGAGTTTGTTGTAATGCTTTGAAAGAGAATCTCTTTTTAGGTGCCATACTGTTGAAATAAAACGATGAAGTTTTATCTCAGTTTATGAATGTGACTTATTTTTCTGTAGTGGAGAGTTAAATGAGAAACTTGGGAGTCCAATTGTCTTCTACGAAGTTTCCATCCACAGTTTTACTCCAGCAACCAAGAACGACATGGAGGCAATTAATAACATGTAAGGCGAATTAAGCAACCATATATTTACTATCTTGCATAACTTCTGTCATACGAACAAGAGTTTCATAAAATTTAATGCGAAATAGTAACACTTCAAATTTTAGCAGTAAATTTTGTTTTTCTTACTGCCATATTTGTGCAAAAAGAAAGAATGAATGATTATCGCATAGTAATTTCTTGACAGTAGGAAAACTGTTAGTTAACATGACAATATGGTTGCATACGAAAGTATTGTGAGCCACGATTTGTCCAGATACGAAGTAAATTCCATATACATCGATCGGGAGTTCCAAAGCTATATGGTACCTGCGTGATACGAAAGTTGAAGTGTCACCTCTCTTTTCATTTCTTAACTTCCAATGTTACACCGAGCGTGGTGGGTGATCGGTAACGTTCTGGTCTGGCATTCCGGAGGACGCGGGCTCAAATCTCCATCCGACCATCCAGATTTAGGTTTTCCACGGTTTCCCAAAATCACTTCAGGCGAATGCTGGAATGGTTCCTTCATAAGGCCTTTGCCAAACTTCTTATCATTCCTTGCCCTCAGCCCTTTCCCGCCTCTAATGACCTCGACGTCAACGAGACATAAAAACACGAATGGTACAGTTACAGATTACCTTAACTTTTTTAATGTTAATCTTCACTCTAACTTCAGAAAAAACATTTCTGGAATGTCTCCTACTATACCTGTCTTTAGATATGCATATTAAACTTGAATTCAGTGGTAAGGAGACCAAAATGTCATGATAAAGGGATGCATGAGGTTTGTATATTTATAAAGCAAATCTAAGCTGAAACACTATAGATAAAATGTCTTCTGAGAAATGATAGATTTTTTTCAAAACTTTAATTTGTGCTGTATTAATTATTTGCAGGACACGCAAATGATTTGATCTTAAGAGACGCATAAATCAGTTATTTGATATATCAAATTGTTTTTGCAAAATTGTCAATTGTAAAACCCTCTTCTATTCTATTACTTGATTGCATAGTGGAAACATTAATATTTCAAATCATTCAAAGTTGATGTTTCAGCACATCTAACCATTGGTATGACGACTGGTATTTTCCAACAAAATTCCGTTTTTGCACTTGTTACTGCTTGCTTTTAGTTTATGGGGCCTTATCTAAAAGAACGAACCATTTCTGACTTTTTTCGAAGTGTTGCATATTTTTCCGTTCAATTTTTAATACAGCAAGACCGTAACAATAATTATAATATCATTTAGGAGACTTCGGTTCTCGGCTGTTATGTTGATATCGTGGCATAAAAACGTTTCGTATTTACTGCTTGAGACGTTACCTGGATTCCTGTATTGCCCTTCTACTTTCACTGACGGTTTCCTGATATTCGCTTTGTTTGTTTATGCCTCGGCGTTTAATGAAATGTTCCCCATTAGATTTGCAAAGATTGGCTTCGAGCTTTACGTTTTTAACGGATTTTTACGTGGAAATGCAGGGCGCGCTAACGCAAATATCAGTTTTCCAAAAACCGAAGGATTACATTACTTTAAGTTAGTTAATTACTAATTGCTTGAAATAGAGTAATATTAATGTTTACCTTGTAAGAGAAAACATCTAATATTTTGCAACAATTCTTATAATTTATTTTTCTACGGTTTTTAGTTAATACAGTATTTATAAATAAAGCTCATACCTGGCCTTCATATTTTTGAGGTACTGCGTTTTCAAATATGAAAAATGATGGAAGCATTTAGCAAGCAATGATTATTAAAAATTTGTTTTAAAATCCGTAATCATTCGCTTTTGTTGGCTACCACAGAGTTTTGATTTGGCACCTTTCGAAGATGTTAAATACAAAAAAGCCATTTGAAATCTTAAATATAAAGAGAGAATAATAACGTAAAAAGAATAATAATCTATATAAGAATCAAATAGCTATGATGAGAAGAGAGAATTAGTTTAAAAACTTTAGGTAATATTATAATCACAGTTGAAATTCAATTCGACTGCAGAGGAACAAATCGAGTAAATGAAAGAAAACATCTGCAGAATAAACAATCAAGAATAAAAAATCTTTATGCTACGTATTTCTGATAATATTAACAAAGGAGAGTGAAGAAGAATGACTTTAAACAAATTATGGTAGAACATTTTGAATCAATACAAACACAAGCAGAGAAAACTTACGAAACCTAAATGACAACAGTAATAACTGAAAATACATCTAAATTAGTACAGAGTAAGTGGGGATAAATCTAAGCAATAATGATATCAGAAATATAAAACGATTACTCTGCAAACTAAGAAAACTCTTGAAAGTCCAGCAGCATTCAAGGCCTCAGAAATAACTGTAGCTCACAGCGTTATGTGGACATTTGCCAAACAGATGGAATACTGAAGCTTGTTGAGATAGCTGAAAAGTAAGTGAATCTATAACGCGCGAAATGATAGGTAAAGCAAGTAGTTTAGCAAAGAATCTTCCTGACTGAAGAGACAGTACGTATGATTATATACTGATATATGTGGTAATTTCTAATTTTGCTAGTAGAAGACACGGAACAATGGTGAAAACCAATTATAAAATATGTGAAGCTGATAATATGTGCCGCACATTGTTCGAGCTGGAGATGAAACACAAGCAACCTGCTATTAAACTCAACTGTGCGTTCTGAAATATACAAATATATCTTTTAATTGATAGAAACAGATGTTCCAGTAACGTCCATTTTTTGACACCCAGTATATGCTACCCGCGACTGGTACGCGTGGTCTTAGAATTTTACTGCAAGATTTGGATATAGAAAGATTTAATTTACGTAACATGTGTCCCAAAAAATACGAAGTAGTTATAATATGACGGGGAAGCCATCACCATGCCATTCTACCAATGACCTGTCCCATTAAGAGAGCCAATTTGCAACATGTTAAAAAATAGCAACAAACTGAAGGGGGGATTATCTGTGGGACACTGTGTACCATGGCAGATTTTTGTTTGTGATTTAAAATGTAATGTTATGTGATACTGTACGATACATAAAGTTTATTGTGTTGCTGTCCTTTGCTAAGATATATAGATAGCCTATGGTGGTTGTAAATGCGTGAACTATCTACATATAACTGCCCATGGGAAATTACTGTTGAAAACGTTACAAAGAGTCAGAAAGACTGAGCTACTTTTGCGTTTAAAATATTAAAAGTATATATTTTGTAATGGGTTCACATCTAGCAAATAATGCTATCCACATTTATAAAATCATGTATCTGTTTGAAAAATGCGGTCCCATGTATAGTGGGTTCGCATCCTCCAATAGAGCTTATTTTACATTACTGTATAAAATGATGCACACATTCCCTCTGGTGTCATGGCCATGAAGGAATTAGACGGAAAATTTTCCTTCCCTACGTTGTCATATCTTGTCTGCTTCTCCACGGTTTGATATGGTGACAGCTTCTTAAGCTTGCAATGAAATATTGTAGCAACAAAAAGAAGTGCTGGTGGGAAACTTTTCTACTTTCACTGTGATAAGAAATCAAGTAAATGACTTGGACAAATCGAAGATAAATGAGCTTGAAGAAAGGTTTAGATATGGACGTTAATGGATATGGTGTTTTGTACCTTGCAAAAAAAAAAAAAAAAAAAAAAAAAAAAATCAAAGAAATTTGGAATGGTTGACATGCTATAAGGAATGTTTAAGTGTATACGACAAGAAAAAATTAGAAGATTATTCCTACTAACATCAGAAGGTTATGAGGCTGAAAAACACGGATAAATTTTCTGAACTGCACTATCTCCACACTCGAATGCTGACAAATGGGAAAACTACCGCACGGTACTATAACATTAATAAGAAATGGTTAAGAATTACATAGAAAGCTAATAAACAGCTCCAGTTCCAGTTTAGAAACTAGAACCAATTACAATTTATGTTAGACAGCTAGATCTCGAAAGGCAAGGATATATATTTCACGTATTTGGATGTGAGAGAAGGGCTAACGTTGACGGACAAAGTGGTTAAAAGCCGAAAACAAAGAGAGATAAACAAAGTTAATGTTATTAGACAACAAAGGAGTAAAGAAATGGGATGTATGACGAAGGCTTGTATACTATCACTATAATATGGAGCACAATTAAGGAGAAGGAATAGTTTACTGTTGATACCGCCTTAGCATTGACAATAAGTGCAAAGATATTGAAAATGCATGAACAAAACTCCAGAACAAGAAATTATTCCTGGGGGGGGGGGGGGATAAAAACCGAAAGTGTAACAATAATCCATACGTAGGAACTGGAAGAGTTGTAGCAGAAGTGGGAGAAGATTTGTGTTACTTAGAAATTAAAGTTGGTACCATTTTAAAAACGAAATACAATACCGTTTTCTTTATTTTTAAAAAAATATTAAGTACAATTAAGTTACATCACAGGAGGAATATTTAAAAAAAAATAGGAATTCAATTGTACTATTGTAGTTTAGAGAATGAAACAAATTAAAGCAATCTGAAAATTAAGTCGTCTGCAAAGTACGAAACGATTAATTCTATAGACGTGTGAGGAAAGGGATTTATAGAAGAAATATTCATGAGAACAGACTGGTTGTTCTCATTTTGAATGTTTATAGACAGTACATTTGAACAAAATAAACGCAAGGTAGATAAAAAATTACACAATCTGGAACTTAATTGGAAACTTTTTTTTTTCAATAAGTGTGTGGTGATGAAGAGGTTAGCAGAACACTGAAAAGTATGCATATTGTTTTAGCACAGAAACACTGTAAAACGCAGAACATGTATAAACTGAATCGTTATTTGAACATACTCATGGTATATAATGCTTAGCTGAGTTTAAATTTTAGGCAGTGATCAGTGATGATTGATTAATGTCCACAAAACGCCAATTTGGAATGGACAAGCGTTACAAGACATTCCTACAAAAACACAATTTAATTGTTCTTGGAGTGTAAACTGCATAATGAAGGTCCTTTGTGTAAAAAAAGAAAAGAAAAAAAGAAAAGAAAAAAAAAAATAAGAAGATTTATCAATAAAAAAAAATCATATTTAACAATCACTTACGCACTTGCTTCGTTTTGTCATTTCTACATGAACTACGTTTATCTTTGTCTCATGTAATAAAATTAATGTCAGAAAACAAAACCCAAAGGTATTCTGCGAATGAAAGTTAAATCTGTTCTCCGTACAGCTGCACCTCAAACAATGTTAATATCCAACACACTGTTTTTTAATTGCCTAGCTTTGCACATGTAAAAATAAAAAAAATAAAACTTCTTTATTCCTCAACCTGATAGAGGCATAGTAATACTTGTGTCAAAGGTAGGACGACCAGCCTTTTAACATGGAATCCAAACCACGGAACAACCTGGCATACATTATATCTCTTAGAAATTCCTGACCCGACCGGGATTTGAACCCTTACAGGACTTCGAACTTCTGTAAGAAACCACTGAGCCAGACCATTCATTGAAAAAAAAAAAAAAAAGATACAGTGCTTAGTAACTGTATACAAGTGTGTCATGTTTTGTTAAGGAATGATGATAAATTCCTGTTCATAAGATTCATGACCAAAATTAACATACATTTCAAGAGCAGTACATAACAATGAAATTTAGTATTATTAATTTATTAGCAGCTTAAGCAACCATATAGTTATGAAGCTACTGTAGTAGCTAAGTATTTAGGGAGTCGGAGAAGTGTTAAAAGTTAAATTTCATAAGAATCAGTTATCGTGTGGTGTACTTGAATTGCATTTAACAAGACTAGTGACAAAACCCCGCTCCGTCCACCGTCATTACAAAATCAGTTTGACTTATTCGGTAGAGTTCATCCATTGAAACTCCCGGCCCTAATATCCGACTTTACTGTCGTCTCTGCTGGTGAGAAGTAAAGCATAAAGTAACAGCTATCATTAAGCTTACAACAGATATCAATGTTTATTACAGCACACTCTATGTGAAGAAATTATTTACATTTTCAAATATCAGCAATGTCACTAAATGAAATATGTGGAATAATTTTTGCTTTTAAGATTGACAGGGCTTAAAAGTAGCTAAATCCAACTAGTGGTGTGCTTGGGAGTTCAGCAATATTTTTCTTTCTGAAGATCGTTATTTCTACAAATACTTCATTCCGAAAATATTAACATATATACTGTTCACACATATAATATTCAGATCGGCTTCGGGGATATTAGGAATCATTAGCAAATTAAGCTGAGATTATATTTTTTTCCCCAGATTATTACTGTGTATCATTTATACAAGCCCTAACTTAAAAGTTTTTTTTTTTTTTTTTTTTTTTTTTTTTTTTTTTTTTAAAAAAAGAGGAATTGAAAAAATATAATTCTGAGGGAATGTTCGGTTCTCAGTTTGAGGCCAATTCGAGAAATTATTGTTTTAGCAGTTAGCCAGTTATTTGCTTGGTTCACACATTTTTGTTTTTCAAACGAATTTTATTTCTTCGTGGTCAGCATAAATCAATACCAATTGCGTTAAAAACATGTTAGATATGATATGAATTTCATTATTTAGTAGTATCATAGCATAATCTCATTACACTGTTAATATGTAACATGTGATTTCGAACACCGCTAATAATAGCAGTGAGAAACAATGGCCAAATAGAAAAATAACGTTTCATTTCGGGAACAAAAAGTACCAGATTCGTAAGAAATCCCAGATATTATAATACCGTATATTCATTTTATATTAGGGGTCGGGTAGCTCAGTGCTACATCGTACGTTCCTTTTGTTTCAACTACGAATGTATATTTTAATCGAACTATGTCTCATGGCAGTGATGCTAAGATTAAAAAAGTGGTTACACCTCTTGCCTTCAAATTTTCGGCCTCGGTTTTAAATTCCGGGGAGGTCAAGAATTTTTTTAATTTCTACTTGAGCTTTTAAACTACACCAGTGATTTGCATTCCACGCTGTCATAACAGGGGCGGAATGCGCGGTAAATTGAAACTCTGTCCCAAAGTAGCAAACCCAAAGTCCATTGGAATATACTGTACTTTTTATCATATATTTAGGCTGAGTAGCCTAAGGTAAGCATTAGGCTTATCTAGGTACTACCACTGAGCTGATACAGCATTTCCTAAATATATAGATGTTCTTCACTACATGAAAGAAATGGTAAAATTTTTTCCAATTAGAAAAAAAATACTGATACAGATACTGTTTTCTTAGTGACTGCTAAACATACCTTCTGCACCTAGTTCATATTAGAGTATGAAACATAAACGTGTAGAGAATTATTTTTAGCAGTGAATGCAGGGCGTAATACTTTCGATTCAATGTAGCAATCATGTCAGGAAACTAAAGTCTAAAAAGAAAACATAACAACCAAATACAATAAAAGAAACAATGATACCAAAACACACGGACCAACCCATATCAAGAAATTTCTTGTAATTGTGACCACGTAGTACTGGAATTGCTGTCTTTGTACAAAACTAGCTTTCAGAAAAATGTTATAGCATTTCTCTTTGATAAACTTGTAAATGCGTTCTCTTTCTTCTATACACTCGCACTCCGATTGGAATGTCGGGCTACAAAACAATATGCACAGCTAGTAGGCTTTGAATGAGAAATTCTTGGTGCAATCAAACCCACCTAACAAAATTATATATATAACCCATTTTTCTTCTGCAAAATACCATAACAAGTATATATTTATATCTTTTGTGTGTGTGTGTGTGTGTGTGTGTGTGTGAACGTGTATAAATTAAAAAAAAATTCTGCCAATATTAACAGGATACCTCTTGGCATCTGTATCTTCAAGTCTGTTATTTAAGTCATAGATGCATTCATTTAATAACTTTACTGGCATCTGATGACTTAATGTAAACCTTGATAGCAGCATGTAAGCAATGGTTATTAATTTCGGTGATGGGTTTCAAACTCGTCAGCGAAATGTTATCACGTTTCCGTAAGTGCTATTTATCATGGCAGCTTATGGTAATATTTCGAAAAAGTGATAAATCAGACAGTAATCACCAAATTTTCATAAAATCGTATATTCAAAGCTTCAAATTTATGTATCAGTTCTGATAAGATTTAAGTTAAAAAGTTTATTTAATAGTATAATTTAGTGTTTGTTTTTTTAATACTTATATTTTAATGAGCATGGTTTTAATTAATAAATTAACACTAAATTTCTAACCGAATATGTGAGATGAAAACTAAAATACAATTTTATTAAGCAGAACTACATGATAGAAAGTTCAGGTGACCAGTGATGTCTATGCTTCGCATTAGCTTCAAATAGTTCAGATGAAGTTGTATACCAATTATGTGACAGACGGACGATGCATACAAATATTCGTTTGGTTGTTCAGTTAACTGTATTCATTTTGTCGATTTTAGGATATTAGACGTTATGAAATGAAATGTTCGGTATCAGTTTGAAACGAAGAACACTGATTCTCTTCCAGTTTATGGTGACAGTTTATTTAACGGCAAAGTGGTATGTGTAGAAGAAATTAAAGTTGTATCTATTATAACAGTTCCTCAAAGTAGTTTCCAAGAGTCAGACTAGAAACTTCTGGATTAACTGCGTGACAAAGTTTTCATGCTATTGAAATAAACCGAAACAGTTCCATTTTTATTTCCCTCACATAAACCAATCTGTCCCAGCTATTTGTATAAATTAGAACTTTGATAATTATTTTTTATAATTCGTGACCAAGCTTATAACAGGGTGGCTATTTCCACACACACTTACTTTTTTCTATACGATTTTTTTAAATTTAAATTCATATACTGTTGAATAGATACAGGGCCTCCGTAAGCGGGCGTGCAAGGCGTACACTGAACGCGGGCGGCATGTCGAAGGGGGCGGCAAAACGAGTGATCGTCAGTCGCCGCGACGAAATTTGCAGCGTACTACGTAGCGTGCGAGCTTTTTTTTTTATCTGCTTCGGGCGACCGGCGACACTCGGGAAGGCACCATGGGGGCGGCAATCTCTCAGGTTTTTGACCCGGTTCGGAAATTTCCTAGATCCACCACTGGGCATGTAGTTAGACAGGGGGCGGCGTAATCGGTATTGCACGCGGGCGCTCAAACAGCTAGCGGCGGGCCTGAATAGATATTGCGAGAATATTCAGAGTAGCATTTCGAAGTGGACAGACCACTATGCACATTAAATAGCTGTTGATCCGGAGATCGAGAAGGTTTTCATTTCTAGGAAAGGGTAACAAGGACTGGAATAAGCTATCAAGTGAGGTGCTGAGCAATTTAATTGAAACCGTGAAAAAAATTAAGGTAAAATTCTACATTACAGTTAATTTTAATTCGGTCATAAATCTACAGAAAAGCGTTTCTCGCCATTAGTTTTCTTTTTAATTTATATTACGTACTATATCCTTTGTTCCTTGGGTATTTAATATAATCAAAGAAATGAATCTTATATTTTGAGAATGTTTAATTCCATGAACGTATCACTGTGGGGATATAATGGGGAACATTAAATAAACAACGAGTTATTTTAAAATATGAAATCACGAGACCATCATACAATTCACCTTAGGTCATAGAGTAACTTGCGGTATCAATTTATAAATGCACATCGTGTTTCTGTCATAACCTTTTAAAAGTCACTTAAAAGTACAAGTGAATGCAAAATCTGGCTATCAGTAAAATAATATATAAACTAAGTGACTAGTAAGAAAAATTAGTATGATGCTCTAGTGTAATCAGAATTTCGTAAGATCGTATATATTCCCCCGTATTAAAGTGTACGAAGCATTAAAAATAGTATACAATAACTATGTATTATCAGCTTGGTTTTTTAATTGTTATCGAAGACTGGAAGATTTTAATGGTAATAGTGACTGCGGCAAAAAAATCAATTCCCAATCTTTAAAAAGTAAAGGCGGGATAAAACTGCTGATTGTGTTTTCCAATCATAAAAAAATTCCTGCTTAGCAGATTTCGTTGAGCGCCAAGAAACTAAAGAGCCGAATACCAGTCGTGTAGAGAATAACAAGCTGAGCTGGGTTTATGACTGCGCACCGCATGCAGTATTTTCTCCTTTTTTGCTGTCCGGCATAAATCGTTTCTCTTTCACAGGCGGAGGGACCGTTGGCGATAAATCAGAGAGGTAAGGGGGCATTTCACGCCCATTGTTGTGGTTCGAGCGACTGCAAGGCAGTGACCACTCAACACGCCGTGATGAGATTCACTGTGCCGGATGCTGGAAAATTTTCGTTTGTTAAAGAGGAGCGGGTTATGGCGGATTCGAGCCGGCTGTCTCGTAAATTGGAAGTAGCTTCTTGTCATAGCACACACTCGCAATGTACAACCTCCTATATTTGATGGCAAAATTACGTGTGATTTAATTCTATAGAACCATAAACAAGCGACAAACTGATGATATATATACTTCTTTCAAACCCGATTAGTGTAACTACACTGATATTCTTATTACCAAAATAACAGGGTATTTACCTGGGATTGATACGATTATTTCCAAAAATACAATTACTACATTTGCTTCGGCATAATGAGCTCCACACTAAGTAAATCGATGGAGTAAGGTGTATTATATCACTGATGATTTAAAGTAACTAAGTGTTTGTAACACTGATAATTTACAGTAACTCTACGATTGCAATCTCAACTAACTACACAGAAAATAGTGTCTACGCCTGTTTAATTTAATGATTGTACGGAGAAAGAACGCAATGACTGCAAACATTTGATTCCACAAAACTGTCTAATGCACTCTGAAATGGCTGAGAAAATGTCACATAGTCGTCTATACACAACATTCACAGAAACGATACCAACATTACGAACCACAAAAAAGATTTTAAAATTTGAGTGAATACATGAAGCAAATTATTAAAGACGTAGGTGGTAAGGCTCAAATGGAGGGCCAACTGAAAGAAATGGTACTTGGCGTATGTATATTCATCAAAAAATTGTCACTCTCAATGCTCTATATAAACATGATACGGTTTTTCATATATTTGTACATTCAAATATTGTGATCAACGCTAAACATATTTTTCAATGTAATAAACCGAAAGGCAAAAAGTGATCTTTGAATTAAATAAAAAATCAATAATTCTGCCTAACGTGAGAGGTTAATAATACCTACACTATGTTTAATATTATATGCATATTTCTTTTCTAGCTTCTATTACAGTATTGGTTAATCTATTTTCCATTAACAGATTTACGGCTCAGCATAATTAATTAGTTATACAGAATCTCTGATGCAGTTGGTGTTAGATTAAGAGTGTGAAAATTAGCAAACCTTAGTTTACAGATTGGATGTCTGTAAACCAACCATGTTTGGATTATGAATAATATATGCAGTTTTACAATTAAATAATTTTTTTTTTTTGGTGAAGCATTTTTTTTTTTTTTTTTTTTTTTTTTTTTTTTTTAATTTAGAATGAGAACTAAGTCAAATTTACCAAAGGTATTATTTAATCTGTGCTGTGAACAGTTCATTCTCACGGGACAATCTTCAGTGTAAGGGTGTGATTTTTTCGTAGTTTGGGTTCGCCAGAACTATTAATAAGCCCACATAATCCAACAAGGATAAGCTTACACTAAATATTTGTATTACACTTTTAAACGCGTGCTTTATCAGATGTATCTGGCCAACTTTCGTTTCAAAATGAGATCTATACTCCCTTTGACAAATTTTTAGAACTCATGAACAACAATTTTACAGGAAACTTAAGTTCGTAACACGAAAGTGTTACAATCATCGAAAAAAATGTCGTTTCTATATAAAGAAAAGAATCGATCGGGGCGGTAAAATCCCATGTTATCTCCTCGAATGGAATGCGTGTGTGGAAAATCATTCCTATCTACTGCAGAAGTTACTATTACTATCTCTATCATTAAGTCATTCAAATTCGTACGATGCATGGACGAAATGTCATTTGCAACCAAAGAACCAAAAGAACAGAAAAATGTTTTAACAATAATCAGATTAATATGAGTCATATATGGAAATTGTGTATCATTTTCCTCAACTGCTAATAATATTGATAAATAAATACTGCTAAAGCAATTGAATGTTTGTTCATTAGTTAACTGTCGGAACACGTTTCACTTCTTTTGCAGAAACGTCTTCAGCGATTTTGCGTATATATGTTACAACATGGTTATGTTGTTACATTTGTGCTTTGGGATTCTTATATAAATATTAATCTACTTACATTTTTCGATCTGTTGCCTATACGTTTGCTCATTCCCAGCAGCAGTGATTTTGCTTTCTCATGAAAGGAAGCAAAATCACTGCCTTATGCTTCCTTTCATGAGTAAGCAAAATCACTGCTGCTGAGAATGAGCATAAACATAGTCAACAGATCGAAAAATGTAAGTAGATTATAATTTATATAAGAATTGCAATGTAAAAATTTGACAACATAACCAAATTGTAACATATATACGCAATTAAAAGTAAAAACCGCTGAAAATGCTTCTGCAAAATAAATGAAACGTGTTCGGAAAGTTAATAAACGAACCAACAATCAATTGCTTTGGCAGTATTAACAAGAGTCAGATGATATAAAACTTTTGATTTTTTTTAAAGATATTTTATAACCACGGAAAAATCTTGGAGGGTACGATATTTCCATAAAAGTTCGATTTTAGTATCATTTACAATTCTTTTTAAATTTATGAATCATTTAATTTAATGCTGTGTTAGATCCCAATTACGAATATAAGATTTAAGAAACAACAGAACTACTTTCGAATCTGGAAAATGGAAGCACCTTCTCTTGTGGTGAGGAAAATTAGATACTAGGCTTGTCTATCTCCATCCTGGCCCACTCGACCAAACTCAGTAAAATAATGTGGCTTCTCTTACAGAGGTCGTAACGGATACTTCTTAAATATTACGAATTCTCGGAAACAAACTACAGAATTCATTGAGATTTAAAACAGCCTTGGAAAAATTCCTCGTTTATAACAATTGATTTGAATCCCTTATTTAACATTCGCTGTTGATTAAGTTAATACATCAATAAAAACGTATCAAGACATTCTGATATCACATACCACACTAATTGTAAGTACATCTTGAAAAAAGAAAGGGAAGAACACAATTACAATTTTTTTCGACACAATTTTTGTTGAGTACAAAATTTTATAGTTTGTAAATTCTCCAGCAAATCGTAAATACGGCAGTTTGCCGAAAATACATGATTACCTGGTTACCGTCACAAAAGTAAACGTTTCTGTTCTATAATTCGTACTCAAGTCAACTAACTTAGAATAACCTGTGGAAAGAATTAATATCCTGCTTGAAAAATTGTTCTCTTGAATTTTCTTTAGTAATACCCATATTGATTAAAAATATTTGTTTTTAATTGTTGACATCAGGAAAAGTGTTCTGGCCTTGATGACAGCCACCTTATAATTTAAATTGTGTAAGCGAATGCTGCATTTTGTATTGGGTGCCTGCAATACTGTTTATAGTTTCCTGAATTTTGACGTTTGCTATTAAAGCTTTCCGTTAGCAAGAGAGCAAAGAAACTAAAAAAACCTATCCATAAACAAATGTCAAAAGAACCAAACTAACCTGTGACTAAATTAACTTGAGCCATAATCATGGCGTAAAAAGCTCAGAAGAGTGAAATACTTTGATACTATAATGGAGATGATACTATAAATTTTCAACTAGATGCTAAACGTAATCATGACTAAAAAAAAAAACTTGTGCTAAAAGCCAGTAACAAACCTGAGTAGCTTATCGGGAAGAACTAGAAAGTAACGACAGCAAAGTTATGGCAGTAAGAAGAAACCAGTTGATCTGTTCTATACTATACAATAAATAGGTAGAAAAATTAGTCTCAACATGAAATTTATTTTATAAAAGTACTTGCAATGTACCCATCACAAGGATGCCAAAAACGTAAGATTTTGATATTTTCGTCTGTCTTTCTGTGTGTGACTGTTCGCGAATCCCGAAAAATATAACAAAACTGCACATAGTGGTAGCTTATGTCATAATTTAACATACTTTTTTTATCCAGATCAATAACATACTTCTCGATGGCACAAAGGTAAAAACCATATACAGTACTTTGGAATCTTTTTGTGAATGCGCCTAACGGAAAAATTAACATTGGAGTCAAGCGAAACTGCACATGGTAATAGCTTATATCATCAGTTAACATGATGGATACCTTTATCTCGATAAGAACAGTATTCTATCCATGATGTAGAGGCGAAAACTGAAAATTTAGGAATTTTAATATGTGTGTGCACGTATGCAAAGACTAACGAAGTTTTACACAGTGATAATTTATGTCACGTTAGTGATAGCTGAAATTATGTTTGGATGTAACATCGACACATCAGGAAATAAGAAATATGTCCGCTGATTTAACTGTTTCGTAACAGAATCTATCTATTTAATACTAAAATTGCATTATACACTAATGATGATAGAGTTGCAAAAACCATAAGATTTGTAATTTTTTCTGTCTGCCCGCGTATCACGCAAAAACTAATGGCTAAATTTTAAGGTAACTGCAAGTGGTGATAGCTTATGACATTGGTTAAAGCACAGATATCTTATTATCCAAAATAGTTACCTATTGATAGCATTGTTCACAACGGTACAGAAACCAAAACCGTATTTTTTTAAAATATTATACTGTTTGCCCACACATCACGCTAAAATCAAACAACAATGATACAGTGGCCAAAACAATACATTCTGAAATTTATGTCTATCTGTCCCTGCATCACGCAAAAACTAAGTTAATTTCAACGAAACTTCATATACTAATAGCTTAAGTCATCAGTTACTATACATGATACCTTTTATGTCGATTATACGGAGGCCAGTTCCGTAAATTTTGGTATCTTTGCTTGTGTATGCGTGCCTCAAGCAAATAGTAGAATAGTTTTCTATCCCGGTTAGTACCACGTTTCGTCTACGTTGAACAAGCCAAAACTGTAGAGTTTGGTATCTTTGTATGTGTGATAGCTTACGGGTTACGTTATGTTTTGAAGTGACATCATAAATCTGAGAAATAATAAAAAAAAGTTTGCTATTTTAATTTCTCAGTAAAAGATTTTACTACTATAATATTTTCTGGTGCAAGCCTTCCAACGGTTGAAATTTTTACCACCACTGAATATAAAAAGAAATCCATTACATCATGTGACTAGTTTTACATAATCATCAAGGCATTCGGGAGTATTCAATGTCTTCTTTCTACTTATCATCTATGAGTTTTACATAATAACGTACGTTTGTAAATTATTTTTTTTCTACAGAATCCTTACACCATTCCTATCCATTGCTGGTAAATTGATGATGAAATATCACGACATTCAGGATAATGCATATTACTTCAGTTCCTGATAGGTATGCACAAAACTTTTCGGAAATGACCTGTGTTGCCTGACTGGACTACCCTGTGATTCGAGAAAATTCACAGTACGTTTGTTGAATTCCATCCATCATGAAAAGAAAATGTCATTCTGTTACCTAAATAGGAGATCAGCTTTACTTGCATTTCCTTCATTTTAGTTAATAGTGCTAGTCGGTAATTATGACAAAAAACAAATAAAAAGTTGATAAACAAGAATTTTAAAGAAATTTTGCGTGAGCTAATGTAAGCAAAGACAATTTGTGATTTAATCAGCAGTCCATCCAATTCCAGATTTATGGTGCATCTTATAAATAAATTTAAAGTGAAACTGTTAAATTCTAAGAATCAGGAAATACTCAAATACAATTTATTGTAAACAGAAAATAGACATCTGAATCTCAAATATTTTAAGATAATTGTCAAAATGTTCTATAATTGTTCTGTGTTGCAAATCAAATACCGTACGATACTCCGGAATTGAAATGGTCAATATGGGGAGAGAAATACACTACAATTTACCTATGAACCAGACGATAGACGGTAGTTCTCATTACGTCAAAACTTGCTCCTGAGGTTTGGAGTAATTTCAAATTTTCGAAAGAATAATATAAGAAAAAGCATTGGAATTGACAAATATATTTCGCCGTATCCTGCTTACTTGAACGCTACAAAAATAAGAACTTTAATTTTCTCAAACAATTGTTCACTTAATCTTGTCTCTTTCATCATTTAACCTGTTTTACCGTTTAATGTCGGATATTACCGGAGATAAAATATAATAGAAAACAGAATGAGTTGGTTCCCACGTTCCTGTGAATCACTCTTTGTCGATGCTCTGTTATCACTGCTGTCATAAACAACCTTAGATATTAGAAATGTAACAAAATGAAGTTCAAAATTTTTTCGGTAGCCTTGCTACCCGTCGATCTCGAGGTCCTTAGAGGCGGGAAAGTAATGGTGGCTAGAAACGGGAAGGAATTCAACCATAGGCTAGAATGATTTCGAAAAACCGTGAAAAATCAAAATCTGCATTGCCGGACGGGAATTCGAACCTGCGTCATCCTGAATGTGAGGCCAGGACGTTACCTCTCACCTACCACGAACAAAGATAACGAGAATGTACACAGTTTCAAGATGTACATTTATTAATAAAGTTCGATAATCTTTTTCGATTACTGGAACAAGGAACGATGACAAGTTGAAAACTGAAAAAAATAGCACACTGTTTTGGGATCCTTCGCCACATTGGCTAATTCGTTTTCCTGTTTTTATGTTTAGTGAATGCATTCTGATCTATTAAAGATGAGAAAATTAAGAATTACAAACCAGAAGAGAATCAGACCCATCCATAATACCACGATAACAATATATTAATTTATTCAGTGCTGGTTCTCTATTGTTGAAGTAAAAATTTCTAAAATGGCATAAATTTAATGTTAAATAACATAAAAAATGTTTGCTTTATATACGGCAGTAGATTAGACATTTAGGAAAAGAAAGACTGTAGAATTACATATTGGCAGGATTGGAAGTATTAATCTGAACTGCTGTTTATATGAAGAAGCATATCTTATTCCATTTTTAAAGTTCTCCGTAAATTATTACCTATCACCAAGACATAAAGGTTTTATTTTTCATTCGTCATCATCAATTTACATTTTAATTTGCATATGGAAAATTTCAAAAATTAATTTATAGTTTGTTTTTTCAATTATTAGCATTTATGTATTCATTGCAAAGATATATATTTTAAACAGAATTCTGAAGAAAACGTTTTCTCCCAGGAAATTTTGTTTCCTCATGGGATTTATACTTGTTAGGATTACACTCATATTTTAAGTTTCTAAAAATGAATTATTTCTGATAATAATTCATGGTTCAATATTACAGTGCTCATAATGATACATTAATGATGGTTTAATTCTGTGTTTATTTTCCTTTTGGATCATTAATTTTAATACAGCCATTTTGTTCCATTCTACTTTAAAATCTATCCCCTTTTGTTAAGTGATTAGGATTTGTTTCATAAGAAAAGAAACAAACCAATAATCCATAATGGCTCCACATTACTCATTTCAAGAGTATTTAATTATTGTTTTCAAATGATAACATTGTCATGTCATGTAATTATTTATTTAATGCAATTTTTTTGATTATTATTACTATTACTTAAAATTTGTTATGTCTTCTATTAATTTCTCCGTGAAATATTTAGATATTTAACAAAACACCAGTTATTAATATAAATTCATCCCTACAGTGGAAGTGATTCTATCTATCAAAATGAATACTCCATTATTTCGAAATGAGATAAAGTACACAATAAAACCTGATACAAATGACTTTTTCTAATTCCATGTATTATTTTACTCAGCAATCAATTTACACTCTTTCAGTTCAAGTTTTTTTTTACCTTTTTTAAGATATAAATGATAAAAAATTATCTATCTACTTCGAAATACTGAAATTCGAAATAGTATTGTAATTAATAATTATTAATTACTAACAATCATTATTAATTACTAATAATAATTAGTTATTGATTTTAAACCTGAGGCAGAAACTAAATCACTTTACTGGTTGGTATTCCCTGATACACAATCGACTGTTTCTAGGCATATTCATCGGTTATTTAAATCGTACATTCACCTGAAATTTCCTAACATGCGGCAATCAAAACAAGTTTCTTAATAAAGCAGTTTATAATTTCAATGTTGTGTTTCTCGGATGTTGCTAGAGTTTAAATGGATATTTGTTGCTGACGGCGAAGAATGTGATACACACGAAATATAGTAGTTGGTAAATAAGACATTTTTCTCGGATATCAAATAAAATTTACTGGAAAAATACTGTGATTAAGGAGTACTTAGTAATTTATTAATATTAATAATATCTGCTATTTACAAATGATGCCGCACTGAAATATTTTCATTCTCGTATTTTACTGGATTAGTGTAGTAAACACTATTTTCTATAATGAAATACCATATTAAATTATTGAAGCTGAAAGTAACAAAGCGTTGTAAACTCATAATGATAGAATGTTTATTAATTACTCATATCCGTCAATGAAATAGATTAAAACATGACAATTACCTCTAATGTGCAAACAGCATTAATTCATTCTTTTTTTAAAAAATGAATTTTGAACTGAATTTTACATTACTTGTCGTGATTTCATTCATTTATTTAGTTGAGATTATGAAAACTTTTAGGTGAAGCACTAATGAAGCCAATGGAATTTAAGTAAAAGGCGAAAATATTCCACTACACTTGTTTTTGAATATGTTTATACTCGCATTTGTTTTTGCGATCATGAAGTGTTCATTTGTTTACTGTGCATTTTTTTGGGCATATTACTGAGAGTGTCTATGTTACTTTATTTTATACTACGGTATAGAAGATTTTTTTTTTTTTTTGGTAATCGTCTCCCTCATGGTAAATAGGTAACAATGCACCTCAATATTCTAAGTAAGACGACGATATAAACCTTATTTTTAAAAATACTGCCAAATTGATAATTAAGACGCAATAAAGTTTTAGATACTTTAGCAAATATATCTTTTACCACTTTTACAACATTTGAATTTGAGCCACCCAGTCTCAAACAGAAACCTCAAAATGAAATAATCTAAATTTAAATAATAATAATTTTCTCTGTGCATTATGAACCGTCCATATAAATTTTCAATCTTTTAATATTAGTTAAATATCCAATACTGAAGGTTGGAACACACTTATTAATTGCAATAACGGAAAAAATGAAAGTAATTCGCCTGATAAGCAAATAGAGATAATAATAACCTGTGAGAAAATCACTACTTATTCAAGTTAGATTTCTTGTGCATAGCAAAATCAATGCTTATGGATGAATTACAGTAAATATAGTAATATCCTTCAAACAATCCAAAACTTAAAATTCTTGAGAAATGATTTAACGTGGGTAAACTAATGTAGGCTATATCAAATTTAATTGTTTGTAACTTTGTATGTTTGTGTATCAAGAAAGTCAATTTTATTGATTAAAACAAGTTATGGTATTTTATAAATGCCATTTAAAGAATAATTTGGCCAACTGTTAGCAAACACCAGTGTCGGGATGAGATTTTTTTTAAAAGCCTAGAAACAACTGTTACTTTTAATGAAATTATAAACTATTTCCAAACCTTCATATTATATTTTATTAACGATGTATTAGGGCGAACGAAACAACGGTTGCTTGCTAAACAACATTGTAACAGTTTTTTTGTTGGTTTCTTTTTTTGCAAAACATAAATCTGTTCCTGATTTCAGTGTTTAGTAAAAAAAAAGCTCTGCAAAAATGTAACGGAAAAAATGCTAACAAATGTGGGAAACCTTATTCTAAGTTCAGAACGTATATTCCATCAAAATGTGAATACTGTTTAACATTTCCGAGATGCGATATTTACTGTACAGTATAGCTGAGCTTCTATGGGATTTTTTTCACAATTACAACCAATTTCTACATAAAACACGTTGATAACCGAGAGGATTTAGGCGTGTAAACAAGGTTTATTCTATTCTGTCAGTAGAGAAAGTTAGAAATATACCGCAGCTATACAACAGCCGTCATCAGGAGGAGACTTTAACGCGCGCGTAGCACAGCAACACTAGTTCTCCAAAATGTTTGTAGCTTCCAAGTTCTGCCCTTTTTATGTTTACCCAAAATCTATTTCACAATGCATTCTATTTAATGAAACGTGAACAAAGAAGTATAAGGACAAAGTATTTGCTGAAACACATAAACTGAGTGAGCTTGTGTCACGGAAACGTTAAATGTTGTCACTATAGTGTATTGACTAATGTTTTAGTATGGACGTTTAAAACACACGAAATTTTGTGATAGTGTACGGGAGAAATTATAAAAATATCTAACTCATCCTCTCAAAAATTGACAAAATCTACTACCTTCATTTAGTCCCATGTACTAATATATAATATACATGGTTCATTAATTAGTGCATGGTTTACAAAGTTTCATTTTAACTATGTATGTATGTGCTCAAAAATAGTTGTTAGATACATACATATGACAGGTAGCCGAAATATGTAATAGTGTGCTTTACGGAGGTAGGAAAATTTATCAGCTGACAGTGCAAAGAAAAGTTTTATAAGTTTCAAGCCACTTTTTCAATAAAACTTCGCTAAATAGCGGTTCGTCTTAGAATGAATGTGAAATTGAGTAACATATATATCTTGGTTTGATTCAATAGGTTTTGAAATAAAAAAATAATAGATGCAAGTAGATATATTATCAGGGGATTTATTGAATGTTTCAATGGGGTATGAAGAAATAATTATATACACAATATTCAGCAAAGTTATTAAATTCTACAGTATCTGCATGACATACTAAAATAATCAAGTCTTTCAGGCTATTTTGTCCTTTCCACTCAAGAGTCTGAATGCTGAATACATAAAGTCTTTGAAAATGTTTCTTATAGTAAAAAAGAAAAGAAGACACGGTATCCAAAATAATGTTTTAAAATTTTATATAACTAATAATTTTGGTTTAACTTACATGTAGATGGCAGCCGACCGACGAAAAAGGTGAAGCCGAATAGCACCATAATCACAACAAATAGATATCATAACATACTGATATAGGAATATATATAAATATGTATATAAAAACGCTCTTTAAACTCTACAATAAATTATAAATTTGGTCAGTACGTTGCAACGGATTACATCCGGTCTTATTTTTTTGTTTGCACAATTAACGCGTTCTCTATCACACGACACTCACTCGTTCACTATATACACGGTATCACAGGTCAGATGTGTATGGCGACGGACCTCGGCGACGTCGTCTGGTTGTTGTGACGATGCATGGCATGAGCATGCACATGGTTGTTGGTAGGCTGCGTCTGCAGAGGCACAGACGTTACTCTCCGTCGCTGGTTGTTGGGCACGTCCGGCAACGCAAAGCGCAGCTTCTCCCAAAACAATTTGTCACCCCACTGCAGGTACGTGTTCGTCTTGAGGTACAGCCGAATGTCCGGGTCGAGATCCTTCTGGGGAACTTCCCCCAGCAGAACGACGATCAAACGTCGGCGGCGATCCCTCAGCACCTGGTGATGCGCCGACTTAAACTCGAACCTGCACCACTCAGACCGGATGAAATTATCTGACAGCACCATGATAGTACGTCTGGATGATTCCACGGCTTGCGCAATGGTTTCCCCCACGTACGCGCCGACGGGAAAGTCTCGGTAGTGAAGACACAGCTTGTACGGTGGGTCACCGTGCTCTAAAATAGTAGCCAGTTCTTCAGCGACGAAAGCTTCGTCCTTTGAACTGTAGCTGACGAAGGCATCGAACAGTTTATCACGGTCCTCGTGATCCAAGTCCGAATGGTAGAAGAGGCGAATACCGAAACGAGAATGGAACCACACCCGCATCTCCTGACGAAAGATGAAGACCAGCAGGAAAGTGACTACAAGCACCAAAAGAGCGCATAGTGCACCTGCAAGCTGCGGTATGTAGTCTTGAATCACTTGCTTCTGGATGATAGTCTTTGTCAACGTTTCGTTGCCATTTGCCGTCACGTTCGTTTCGAGCGTACCGTGACAACTAGAGGAATTAGAGTCCAGGATGTTATATCCGACAAGTTCTGGGACGCTGCTGGAGTAGTCTACTTCGACATCTTCTGCGTCAAGTTCGGAAGTGCCATTGGCTGCAGTCTGGGCGCAACGTACTTTGCTTGCATCGCTCACAGCCGAGTCAGCGTTCTGTAGGAACTGTTTAAAGTTCTGGATGAATTCACAAGTGCAAGGCCAGATGTTGCCGGAGAGCGTAACTTCAGTTAGCGAAGAGGGCAGGGTCCATACCGCGTACTGACTTATCCTGTTATGGTCTAATTTCAGAATCTTCAGTCCATGTAAAGGGAGGAAGGTGCTATTGTGGATCGACGTTATCCGGTTTCTCTGCAAGTAAAGCTCTTTTAAGCTCTCCAATCCGTCGAACTCGAAACCTCTCAGTTCCCGGAGCTTGTTGTCTTCTAGATGTAATAACTCCAGTTCTTTTAGGCCGTTAAAGGTTCTGTTGTGGATGATCTCCACGTTTGAAGCATTCAGGAACAATATTTTCAATCGCTTTCGGCCGATGAAAGCGTGGCTGCCGATGTTCCTGAAGTCGTTCCCGTCCAGGTATAACTGCGTGGCGTCCATAGGGATCTGCTCCGGTAGTTGCCCCACGTAACCCGAACTGGCACAGTTCACCGCGTTTGCTGTCCAGGACTGGTCATGATAGCATGTGCAGTTGTTGGGACAAGTCATCTTGCAGTCACAAGCGTCGAAGTCACAACAGTGGCACAGTGCGAAGCAATGGAATTCATACTTACAGAGGAACTGTTTCGGCGACGCTTCAGTCAGAGGCACGTAGGTCTGGCCGCGACTATAAAGCAAATGGCAATAAATATTGTGTAAGTCCATGACGCGGGGCTGGTTTCGAGCTCCGCGATTGTCAGTATTGATGCGTTGGAGCCAGTCCATGGTACAGTCACACAGAAATGGATTTCCGCTTATGTAGAATTCCGGCAGAGGGCGAGTGTTTGGCACTGTGGAGATCCGAAGCGAGTTCGGATTGAGGCTCGTAATTTTGTTCCCAAACAAGTCGACTCTAGTCAAATTTGGCTTCTTGAAAAACGTGTACGACTGCACTTTTGTTATTAAGTTGTCGTTGAGGTACAGGAGCTCGACGCTGTCAGGAATTGAACTACCAGTTACTTCTGTAAGTTTGTTGGAACTCGCGTCGAAAGTGCTAAGATGTAGCTGGCTCTCGATCTCAAAGTAGTTGCCCAGTTCTGCAATGTGATTAGCGTGAATGTCAAGCCACTGAAGACCCGTTGGTATAAGGGCGTAGTCAAACCACGCTAAACGATTGTCAGATATATTAAGCCAAATAAGTCGCTCCAGTTTGTTGAAAAGCCCATCAATGTTCGTTAAGTAATTTCCACCAGCCTTATTGCTTGCAGATTTTTGTTGTTGTCGAAAGCACCAGATTCAACACGATATATTTTATTCCTAGAGAGGTTTAGTATTTTTAGAGCTGACATCCTGTCAAAGGTGCCTTTCGATATATTGCCAATGCTGTTATCCGTAAGACGGAGACCATAGAGATGCTGCATGTCACTGAAGCTGGAATTGACAATGTCAGTTATGTGATTCTCTCCTAGGTCCAGGGTTCTGAGCATCGAAATATCGAGTAATACCTTTGGCACCATCAGTAAATTATTTCCATTGAGATGAAGATCTTGAAGGCTGGAACTATTTCTCAGAGCAGCCGGGTGAATACTTTCGATAAGATTATTGTCCAGAGACAGGAGACTGAGTACGTAGAGGCCATTGAATGTGTAACTTTCGATTCGAGCGATTCTGTTACCGGATAGAATCAACGTGTGCAGGTTATACAACGACGCAAACGTATTCTCCGGAATTGTTTCGATGGTGTTCTCTTCAAGCCTGAGGATTTGCAGCGAATAGAGATCGCGAAACACGGAGGCTTCAAGTTTGCCGATCCTATTAAATGACAGGTCGAGCACTACCAGACGCACCAAGCCGGAGAACGTGGCGGAGTTGACCCACTCGGTAGTAAGTTCGTTGTGCGATAGATCGAGCACCAATAGCTGGGCCAGGTCATTGAAGAGTCCGGGCGCGAGTACGTTGATGGAATTGTTGCACAGGTATACTTCTTTCACGTCACGGGAGTCGGAGAACAGTTCCGGAGGTAGACTAGATAGTCGATTGTCTGCTAGTCGGAGCACGGAAAGAGAAGTGAGTCCTTCGAGAGCGCGGTCGGCCACAAACGATATCGAGTTGCCTTGCACATTCAGGTTATGCAGTCGCGATAACCCCGACAGAGCTCCTGCCGGCAGCGCGTCTATGCTGTTGTTGGAGAGGTCGAGTACGCGCAGGTTAGCTCCGCAGCGTTCGGGCAAGTTGGCGGCTAGCCCGAACTGGAAGCGAGAAATGTCTCGCAACCTGTTGCGCGTGAGGTTGAGTTCTTCTAAGCTGTGCAGCGGGCAGAAGACACCGACGGGTAGACTCCACATGTTGTTTTCGGCCAAATCGAGACGCTCCAACAGGTCTAACTCGCTGGTGAAGGCGTCCCGATCCACCTCGAGCGTCATGGCCGCCCAGTCAGTGTTGTGCGTGCGCAGCGTTAGGTTGCGCAGTTGGCGCAGCCCGCGGAAAGCGCCAGCTGAAAGGTTGCCGATCTTGCAGAACTCGATGACCAGGTCACGCAGCTCCTGTAGCGGCCGGAAGCTGCCCGCACTAAGGGAACTCTGGAAGAATAGCGCATCGGAGCACTCGAGTCGCAAACGCACGGTGTGCTGCGGCTGGATGACACTGAAGTTAGTGTTCTCGAGTTCGCTGTTGATAGTACGCAGGCGGCAGTCCAACGCGACATCGTCACCAGTACCGAGAGCTGCCCATTTGCACTCGTCCGGTGCCTGGTATCGGAGGGCCTTGCTAAGTGACGCGGACAGCACACCGAAGATGGTGCCCAGCAGCACCGCGCAGACTGCGGGGCGGAGCGGCATGGCTTCGAAGCTAGCGCGGCGGTCCGCCCATGCTGGAGAGCGCCGCCAGACTGACGAGCCTTGGCCTTGTGGCCACTTGCCCCCTCCCCGCGGCCGCCGGCTGCCACCGCCAGGCGCGCCACCGTCGCAACCGCCTGCATTATTATCTCTGCTCTTCTTATAATGACGGCCTTGTGCAGTGTCAGCTAATACGCGGCTGCGCCGGTCTGTTTGGAGCGTTTCTTCGGAAAAATGAGCTGCACCAACGAGAACTAATCACGGCGCCGCCTTTTGCGCTTGAAGTTATAAATTACCGCACTCGTTAGATACAATAACACGAGCGCTGCTGTCACTGTCATCTGATGTAATATACAGGGCTATCGAGAAATTTCGCAATTTTAGCAGTCAGAAGAAATCAAAACAATGCTTCACTGGCTACACATATAATACTGAAATGTTGTTACGCGTTTTATGTAGAAGCATAATTTACAAATAGTGTGTAGTCAGTGCTTAAATCTTTGTTTGTGCTCTATATTCACTGTTACCGAAAGAGTTATACGTGCTGATCATCCACACAAACTGTTGATTCCTGCTGATATCATTACTGTTCTTTCCATATGGGGTAATTGTCCCAAGAATTGTACCTGAAAGTTCTTTATCGTGTGGTACAGAAATATTACCCCTTGATTCGTCGTCTTTTTAAGCACGTTTCTCAAATTAAAAATAAAATAATGAGTTGATTGTCCGAAAAAAAGCTCAGAGTTGACCATATAGTCTAACATTGAACTCGTTCTATTTACGGATGAGGCTTGTGAATTGATGATCACAGGATACCGATAGGTGATCCTAAAGTTCCAACAAATTTATACCTCTGGCATAAGTTAGTGGACTTGCACATTTCTTACGAACTTAATTACCTAAAAAATATGTCTGTACGGTTGCTAAGACTACAAATACCGAGGCGTGTATCTACCTTGCGCTTTAATTTTCTGCAGTGTTTGGTTATAAAGCTCATTTTGTTAGGAAGTATGCACAAAAAGTTGATTTATACTGAATAAGACATTCTGCCCGAGTATCTGTCGTGGTGTACCTGAATACTCTATGTTCATTAAATACAGTTTTCACAATTATTAAAATTTTCGCACAAGACTATTGGGGAAAGTCGTGCTTTTGTGAAGCAATGAAAACCACATTATATGCTTTTGGGATTTTCTAAAGCACAATGACAACACTGCCCATATGCACATCACAGAATGAAAAAAATTAAAAGTTTTTGTCACCACGGCAACTTAAGAAATTTGTGGATAAACAGTCCGAATTTATTATACACCATATATTGGTTATGGACATTGCTCAGTATTACTTAAGTTAATTTGTTGGTGAATAACAATAAGACTGTCGTATAAAATATGTAGCATCTGGTTTTCATTTGATTTTCTAGGCATATTAAGAACTATGATAAATAAACATTTAAACTTTTTATCTGCTTTTGGAATAATGTTAACAGATGCATATAGGATTATGGCCAGAACTCTATAACCAATCTGCTGTTACTGTAGATACCTTTCAAATTAATATTTAATTTTATCATACTTCAAGGATTCCATCCTCACACATTTTCCATCTGCTATGGGCTTCCTGTATTGTTCTTGCCTGAGTCCATATTCATTCAGCGCCAATATATTTTCACTCAATCTCTTGTTACGTATATCATTAATATATAAAAGGGGGATATGACTTAGTTTACCATGTAAATCCTGACTACAGAAACGATCGAGTCTTGTGCAATCTTTTACTGAGCTTGAGGAGGTCATTACAGTAGCTGTTAATGTGTTGAATTTTTGTTTTTTGTAAGCATACAAGCTTCATACCCACAAAGAATTGTTGATGTAGTCACCACCTTGTTGATTTTAAGGTGTGTTTGTTGCTTTATTTAATTCCATAAGTTTTATTTATAGTGATACATACTTGCATAATGTTATTGATCTTCTACGTAAAATAAGTTTTTGCATCATGTGTGCATAGATCGTAGAGTAAATAGCTCAACTAAGACACTTGCTCTATAGCTATCCCATTAACTACGGTTTTTGCACGGACTGAGTATTTGCCTTAGAATGCCTTTGTCTAGAAATCTTTGGGCTTTATTAACTTGCAACCGAGCGTACTGTGCGAACGGTAACGCTCCGTCCTCGCATACGGCTGGACGCGACTTCGAATCCCCGTCCGGCCATCCAGATTTGAGTTTTCCATGGTTTCCCTAAATCACTCCAGGCGAATGATGGGACGTTCTTTAAGAAGGCCTTGGCCGATTTCCTTCTCATTCCTTTCCCGCCTCTAATGATGAAAAAATCTTGTTATCAGATGAAAGTGATCTGATTCTTGTTAAACAATTCTGTAGTTTTAATTTTTAACATGGGATATAATAAATATTTTTGCGTACGTGAATCATATCGTTCATATATTGAGTGCATAATCAGTACGGACTACATACGTCTCTAGATTCTGGTGACTTTTATTTACTTCTTTGTCAATCGATGATCTTATTTTGTAAATTCTTGCTGCTTGTCTTGAAGAACTGCTTCAGCTTTGGGTTTCCGCATTCTGTTTACAATTTTGAAGATCTTCTTTCCACTTTCTAAAATGCAAATAACTCTATGGCTGATTCAATTATTTTTATCACGCTGATATTTATGTTGTCCGAATTATAATGAAAGAATATTAGACCTATTTTTTGAATTGGTGAAGCGTGGAGTCGATACCAAATAAACCTACAGTTGATCATTTTGTTTGTAGCCAGACCAACTTAGAAGACATCAGAACTTTTCAAGAAGTAACATTTTTTGCTCTTCTGGGCAGTGTGACCCAAAGATATAACGATTCCCACACAGATGCGATAAGATTGTGGTCTAGTAACTGTCCAGCGGATGTGGCTTATCACCTAACAGAACCGTTGTCTTGGTTTGCTACTATTTCTGGCGTTCACCACGGAAGATAAGTGTCACACCATTTCTCTCAGAATATTTGTTTGCTTTTCACATAGTTAAACTTATCAGTGTCTTACCTCCCGGAATGACCAGTTATAGCTACTTTACAAAAACCTCCAACATTCATTCACCTGTTTACTACTGAATGACTCTGGCATTAACAAAGCAGTTGTTGTTGTTGTTGTTGTTATTATTATTATTGGTGTTTTAGGGCGCGTCGACGTCGGGGTCATTAGCGCCCTAACAAAGCAGAGATCCAAAGTTTACTCATACATATTTTTTATACACAAGAGTATTAGATAACCCCATTATGTTAAAGTTTAATGGTTATAACTTTATTGTGGAATAAAATCGAATTCGCTCAAACATAAGATAATCACTGCTTCACCCATCGAATCTGCGTAATAATATGGAATATAATTAATAATTGAAATACTGATGATTGCACATGTAAGTGATATAAATAACATATTTAATTCAAAATTTATTATTTTCTGATGATCTGAAATATTAAATGATTTTAAATGTCTGTGAGCCGACTTGAGGATGGCCGAAGCATGTCAGCAGAAACCTCTGTGCTACTCGTAGAAGATTGAAACTATTCACTCCGGCCGCGGAGTCATTCCCTTTTTTAGAAGTTTTCTTTTCTAGCATATGTAAGTTTTTCTCTGCTGATTTATACTGTGTCAAACTTTAATTAACATCTGGCAAAATTATGTTGAAGAATTCCTGAAGGAAATAAACATTCAATATAGTACAAAGATAGAATGCCTGCTCGACAGTCGGCGGGCTTGACAAATGGCTCGCCGCCCAACAAAATCACTGTTAATCATTGGTCCATTGTCCCGTTTTAAGTAGGGGTAGTCCCTTGTTGTGAGCTCGCACAAAGGAGCTCCCCCTGGAATTTGTCCTCCCAGATGTTGGCCTGCTCCAGCCATTATTCGCACGTCAGTCCCCGGGGAATATTTCTAGCCAGCGGTTGGGCTTTATGAAGTAACTCCCGGGGTGGCGAACAAAGTGTTTTCCACTTGTGTGAAACGTACAACTCTATTCCCTCTTCACTGAATTGGGCAACACCAACAGGAGCGACACGTGGGACTTTAATTAAACAATGAACATTACTTCTTTGCGCATGATAGCTGATAATCTTTTAACACAATTCATTTCAAAATATTTCCTTTTAAAGTAGCTACAGTTAATTTTAATGAATTCAGCAAACAAAGTAAAATTCGTGTCTGCCCACACCTTTCTCTATTGCATCAGTGTCTGAATATGTATCGCAAGTAACAGATTTACAATGCATATAAAATTATGGATTAAAAACTAGAAACAGGCTTTTGTAGCAGTGTGAACTAAAAAGTTAAAAATATCTGAAAATAAAAATATTGTTTAACAGCGATAGGATGTCCCACAATTCAGTTTAAATTAATTTTTTGAATAAGCTTGAAATAAGAGTAAACTCTCTGACCAAAATATTAACTTTAATGAAAAGCGTATGGTACTAGACATCAGTTGTCTTATTTTTTTTTATCCCTAGCTGTACGTAAAGGTTGAGTCATTGTGAAAAGTAAGTAGAGACCGCCTTACACTTTTCAACATTTAATTTAAGTTTTTGGTCAGCGACTTTGTTCTTAATTTAAACTCATTCAGAAAATTAATTTATATCGAATTGTGGGACGTCCCATCGCTGTTAGACAAAATCTTTATCATGAAAGATTATTTTTAACTTTTTAGTTGAAATTGTTACAAAAGTATGTTTCTTATTGTTTTTATTTTCTTCACCAATCTGTCTTTTTATTTCTATTGTAGTTTTATCTTTAATTACGAGTTATTATTTCCAGGAGTTAAATCGTTAAACCTTCCAGAGGTCCGATAGCAGAGTAAATGTAGAAGACTACTCTTGTATAATTAGTAGAACTAACTCAAAGCGATTTAGTGAATACTCACTGTTTAGAATCACATTAAGTTTCGGTTATTACTATGAAAGTAAAGGGAATACCAGGACACAGATATGAAATTATTGTATTTTTATCGGTTCTTAATACGTGTGCAAAATTCCAGACAATTCGGACTTCTGGAAGTGGGTGAAGATTAAATTAAAACTGTCAATTAGATTCAAGAACTTTTGAGTTGTTACTGTCAAGGTAATGAGAGTGAAATAATTATATTGTCAGCGGTTCTTAATATGTATGCAATGTTTCAAACAATTCTGTTCTGATGCCGGGATGTGGGTTAAAATTGAATTACAAGATTCCATCACATTCAACAGCTTTTCTGTCTCGTACTGTCAACGTAATGAGAATACCAAAACATACCAATGAAATTACTGAATTACCAACTGTTCTTAATAACTGTGCAAAATTTCAAACAATTCGTACGTCTGGAAGCAAGTGAAAATTGAAATGAAATACTCCATTACATTCAACTAATTTATCAACGTGATGGCAATACCAAGACGTAACTATGAAATTACTGTCATCGGTTCTTAATAAGTGTGAAAAAATTCAAACAATTTGGACTTCTGAAAGTAGGTGATAATTGAATTGAAATATTCCAATACATTCACACATACGTACAAGTCAAGCTAATATAAAACAAATAATAAAAAAGAAAGAAAATGTCGTTATATGTATCTTGCAGCACATAATTTAGCGTGACGAACTTGCCACAGAAGGTGAGCATGGTTGCGCCTTCAGGATAAGGCAGGATCGAGCGTGATGGGTGAGCGGTAACGTTCCGGCCTCGCATCCGGGAGGACGTGGGTTCGAATCTCCAGATTTCTGTTTTCCACACTTCCCTCCAGGTTTATACAGGGATGGTTCCTTAAAAAGGCAATTGCTGAATTCCTTCCCATTCCTTGCCTCCAGTCCTTTCCCGCCTCTAATGAACTCGATGTATGTTAAAAAATACGGCAGGAAGAAAGTCATTAGTTAAGAAAAAATGAGTTTCTGTTCATAATTAGCGACTCGGATGGCTATAGATGATTTCAGGTGCAAATCATCCTCTCAGAATTTTAGTTACCTGGATTCCAGAGTAACCATTATGCTGTTGTTCAAACCATCCCCATCATACAGTTTGCCAATGTATTCTTTCCATCGGTTAGCTCTATCTTTTGAGCTTAAAAGGGGTTTTCCAGGGGCAGCTATTATGTTTATATATCTTTTCTTCATTTCTCCAAAATTATATTTGAACTTCATACATGCCACTTTACCAACGAACATTTATTTTTCTACTTCTTCACACTATTCTTGCAGCCATATTACTTTTACTTCTTGAATTTCCTGTTTAATTGATTTCTAAAATGTCTGTGCTGCTCTGTTCCTGCTTCCGTAACATTTTTGTGTCTTTTCCTCTGATCCATCAATTCCAAAATTTCTTCTGTGATCCAAAGTTTTCGGGCTGCTTGTTTTCTAAAGCCTAATGTTTCTTTATCAGCTTTGATTACTTCTCTCTTCAAGCATTGCATTCGTCCTCAATTGAACTCCTTTCAGAGTTACTTTTTAGATCCACGTCTACCATCTCTGCAATTTTTTCACTCGTTAACAATTTATTCACTTCTCACCTGTTTTGCTTGTATTGCTTCTTTATTGTATTGAATTTCAGCCTGACTTTATTACTACCTGATTTATCAAGGCAAATACTCAAACAGGTCCCAAAATCCGGTTCATTTACTATACATTCCCCCCCCCCAAAAAAAATACAAATAGCATACAGAACACACAAAGTTACATGTTTCGCAGACAGACGGTGACACAAGACATTCCTCCAATAGATTAGTAAATAAACTAAGGACAAAGGAAACTCCCGCCTGTGCACACTTCCCGAACCATATGACTCATTTTCTTTAGCGTGAATAAGGTGTAAAACCGAAATATAGTGTATTCTAGTGTTCGTCATATATGTTCTTCACCCATCGCTGCCTTCAACTTTGATGAGTGATGAGTCATTTTCCCTTTCCTTGTAATTTATATCCTCCAATAGATTAGGTACGACATGCCTAACAAGCCCAGTTAGACCGGACAGAAACTCAGTTCCCCTCACTCTCCCCTCCCCACCTTACCGGTCATTTGATGGGGCCAGCGTCCATGTAGTCATTCGTGGCAGAATCGGAGGAAAATAAATTACAATGTTGTCTTTATTGATTTTATTTATGTAAATAAAATATATACATTTTTCCGTCCATAGCAAAAATGTAATACGTCGAAAATAAAGTACTTATTTCTTGCAAACTATAAATTGCAGTCAAATACAGTGCGCAGATACATTTGGTCAACTATTTATTACTGTGCGCATTTTATATATCACTCTTTGCTGTGCCCTGCATAGATGACATCTAGTTATATGCAGTGTACAATAATGATTGTCTGCGTGTAGCCGCTTATAAACTTTTTGTAAAACAAACTATACAAGCTGCAGACAAGGCAGCAACGATTTTTACCTATACTCTTTGAACATACTTACATTCATGTACACCAAGTATATCCACTGCAGCAAACTATCTTCATTGCAGCAACCTGTATACATTTATTTATACACTGCATGCAAGGCGCTAGTATCTAAACAGGTGGGAGTAAATATGTGTTGGTACCATTACGATGAATGCTTATGATTGCAGTCAGATGGTAGGTTGCTAGCAGATGACATAAGTTTTATAATAAAATCATAACTAGGGAGGGACTGTGAATGGTTACAGAGAGATCTAGACAGGAATTTTAGATCATCGTGGAATGAAAGTATATGCCAAGAAGCGTCAGCTTACAGGTACAGATAAAAAATAGTAAAGATTTTCATGATAATATAGGAATTGCTTGCTGAAGATCATAATGGAGCGTTCATAAACTAAGTTGTTCGGTCTAGGGGACGGGAGAGGGAGTGGGTAGAAAGATACGCTGGGCTACTTGGGGGGGAAGGCAGTGTCCGAGCCAAGCCACGTAGCTTTTCATGCATATTATTTGTCACGGTTAAGTACACACAACAGAATTTGAATATTTATTTCCTTCATTTAATTATATCCGTATGTAATTTAGATATACTATATACTGAAAGTGCCGCGTATACGTTTAACTTGAAGTCATAGCGTTCGGTTGCACGAGTCCGGCGATTTTGAACTAAATATTCCCTTACATATGTCACTAGTGATTTTCGAAGGCAGTGATAGTTCGTATTGTTTCGATGGTATGAAATAAAGTTATTTTGATTAGGATTGCACATGTGTGAGCCCACCGCTCGTTGATAAAATATTCTAATTTGTTCTGTCATGTGAATTTCAGTGTTATTTCAAGTTAGAAGTGTGGTGTAAAGTGGCGCTGTGCAATAATTTTTTCGATGTTTATCGGATTTTTTTTTTCTAACTAGTCTTCACTATCCAATGAGTTGTAGAAATCTTTTAATCAGATCAAAGAATCATCTCCTGGTAATGTAGAAAGAAAAGGGGCAGAACTGCAGCAAAAGAAAATTAAAAATGCAACTCTTCTTAGATTTTTACGTGGAAGGTATAGTTTGTTCTATTTTATCAATTAATGAACAATGATGAATGAGATAAGGACAATGCTTCTAGCAACATCTCAAGAAGAAAAGGAATACTGATTGTACCTGAGAAAGAGATTTTTTTAAAAAAAATAATTGATCATTTGCAGGAGTGCCTAGTGTCAACATTTCATAATAATATTTGTAATTATAGAAAAGTACCTAACACAAATATCGGTTGTGTTCATTATATACGCAATAAGTTGAAGGGAGGTCAAAGCTACGTAGCCCCCAAGTGCAAATATCTTGGCATAAAGTTTTGCAGTAAACTGAAATGTTCGGGACACACTGGGCAGATGGTAGTGAGTGGTTTGCAAATCCTTCATATGTTGCAGTGGGTGTTAAGTGAATGAATCAGAGATGTAGGGGAACTGTTCGGAATTTCGCTTGAATATGGTGATCCATATAGTATGGGACCCAAATTTTAGGTATCAATTGCAGTAGTTGGAGACGGTGAAAGGGGGGTAGCTATTTATTTGTTTGTGGAAATTATCGCATAACGCAATCAGTAACTGACATAACGGAGGTGGATTGGGAGACATCAGAAGATAGGTGGTGGGTGAAGAAAATGTTTGGAGTGGACAAGGCTTATATTAATGACAATGATGATATTTGGAAGGATATTCTTAGCAGGATTAGGTGTAGGGCACTACATTTCAGGTGTAAGGGTATTTCTTGTGTAGGTAACGGAGTCAGGGTCAAGGAATATATTACTAATGGAAGTTCTGAACAATTTTCCGAAAATACTAAAAGAGATTGAAACTAAAAATCTTGAAGGGAAAACGTAGGTGAATAGTGACATGCGCTGAAAAAATTTGAGGTACTAAACAACTTGAAAAGGGAAAGAAGGCGTGTTGGTCTTTGGCACCGGAGCATTTGATCCATCGAAACTGAATTAAAAATTAAAAAGTTGGAATTAGAACAATACTGTTAACTGGTGTCGTCACTAAGAAGATACGCCCATGATTTTAACACAGTGCTTTTCAGAATCTAAAATACGTTATATTCACATAATTGTTAATTCAATTTCTTATTACTGAAATTAGTTGTTATATTTCACTAAATAATCTACGATATTAATGACATTCTGAACTTTGAATAGTGTAATTGTGAAGGAGAGGTAGTTGGTGAAATCAAAACACGATTCAAACCAAATCCTGAAGATCGAAATATTATTAAACCAATCTGAACGATAGCGAGTTGACCGTCATAGCTTGAAGGAATGCAGCAAAGCGCCTAAAAAGCGCAGTGAGGAATTGTCCAGTCATCCGCTATGTTCCGAAGATCTGCAGCTTGTGTTTGCCCTCACTGCCTGCGGTTGGAGGCAAAAAATGTCTCGGATAAAGTTACTTAGAGAAATGGAGTTGATTCCTTTATAGTTCTACATTGAAGAAAAGACGGATTTTGCGATCGAAAGTTTTTTTTTTTAACATCGAACGTGTTTTGTACTCATATTTTTAATTTCTTAAATATTTGCTTTGAATGGTGAGCTATCCACTATTGTACCTACATTTCTTACAAGCCATACATCTTATTTAGATAACAGGAGTCATATGTATACGCTTTACACACGTCAGGAATGTAAAACTGTCATTTTGCCTCCAGATCAATTTGTTCAAGTCCAAGTCTGTGGAAGAAAACTGACAAATAGCGCTGGTAGAAATGAAATAACATTATTGTTGCAAGAAAGCGACATTTGGAAACGTAAATGATGGCTTCATTGAAGTTTGCATAATAATTTTCTGCACTATTTTGAGACTTCCATGAAACTCCAAAGCACTAAAATTTAAATAGAATAGTTTATAAACTAAATCAAAGTCCTTAAATAAATAATTCATAGGACGTTAAAAAAAAAGAAAAACCTGAGCCGTTTACTGGAAGATATAGTTCATTAATAAGACTTGTGCTGTCACCTAGTGTCTTATATAGTGTTCTTGATTTTTTCATTAACTTCTTTGTTCTCCTGTAATTTCCACAGCTTGCCCATAACTGCGGTTCTATCATTTTCAACATTCTTGCTCTTATTTAACTTGTTTCCAGTGACCAGAAACTTCTTTTAGCCTATTAATTCGTGTTTAATTAATTATTTATCTTCTGGGTTACTATCTGGTGCTTAATCTTTTCTGCATTGAAGATGACACATTCTATTTGCTGTAATATCTTTGTTTCGGATGAATCTAAACCATGTCTACTAAAAAAAATTGTTTCTACCATATATCTTCCAGATTTAAAATTTTGACGATGTAGTTCTCCATTTTTATCATGAAAGTTAATTTACTTTTGTTTATGTGTAGTCTAATTTCCAGTGATAATGATATTTTCGAAGAATTCAGAACTTCTCCAGCATCTTCATTCCATTCACTTTAAACAACAATTTAAACAGTGTATCTTTTCTCATAGATAAAATATTTTCATCCCACTAACTATTCATAGAACCCAATGAAAGAAGTTCAAAAGCAAATCCTTCTTCCTCTCACCCCTACTGACCCCACTAATGCTAAATGCCGGGCCACAGATCGTCCCTTGTTACTCCTCCATCAGCCAGCCAGCCCCCTTTCTCCGTCTTTTTCATTTGCTCGACATATAAATTTTTAGGATAAATTTCAATTTTTTAAATTTTAATCATCTAATAGTGAAAAAAATCAGTAATTTTTAATTTAACTATTCCACTTGCCTGGAGCCCCTCTCGCCCACCCCCCACCGCGTAACGAACATGACATAAAACTGTGGCATTCCGTTATAATATAACAGAGTTTTTTAGACGGATACCTTGAGGTCCAATGAAACAATTTGTCATACCTGTCGGGGCTAAAAGGTTTGCAGGCCAATTAGGTGTAGATAGGCGGATGCAGCCCTATTGCACTCACGGCCCGTTTGGTGTATTGCTCTATGCGTCCATAGTATGTTTCGACACACGTCTAACACTATTTCATACGCAGACGTGAGCTGTTCCCCAATTCATATGTGCACCAATAAACTTTACACCTAAGATCAATACAAAATAATGTAATATAAACATAAATAATTAAGATCGTCACTCATTTCCTGTGTGGGTGGAGTCCGTATTTTTCAGATAACCGAAGGAATTCAGGAGTACATTAAAATTGGGAAATTAACTTAAACCGACTTCCGTTCAATTCCAAAATAGAAAATCTAGTTGATATGTTTCGAAATTACAGCAAAAGATATTACGAAAATCCTGCCTTACAGAAATGAAAATCTAGAAACTAGAGACAAGATTTGGTGGTACAATTATTACTTATCACTCTTGTGAAAAGTATTCACTTGCCATAAGTAACTTCTGAAAAAATGTGAATGTATATTAAGTCGTATAATTGCAATGAAGTCTTCACGGGTATATCGCAGGATTGTGTTGAGAAAACATAATATTTCGACGACTAGCTCCGCTGCCTTCCTCAGGTGCGAAAACATCTGTCGGTCAGTAGACCATTACACATGTTTTCACATCTGAGGAAGACGACGGAGCTAGTCGAAATATCGAGTTTACGCAACACAATCTGGCGGTACACCTATCAGGACTACATTGTGTATTAAGTTGTTGAAATGAAGAGCATACTCTGCCCTGAAGTAGGAAAATAGGGGGCTTGATGTGTGACATAATCACAGCATAGACTGATTTCAGGAAACAATAGTAAACCAAAAGCGGTTGGGTAGGCCGCAGATCGAACTAGCGTCTTCTCTAATGTTAGGCCAGAATATTTAAGTTAATTCACCTCACTTGATGTGGAAATTTGGTGCATTTCTAAATTCTGCTATCACCTATAGTTATTTCCTAATTAACAACATTCGCAAGGTCTAGCAGTTATGTAATAACACTAGTATCACATGTAACTTTTTCATGTTGACTGTAAATCCAGTTTCTGGAAAATGAGGATGATATAATAAATTTTTTGCCAAACTAAGTTTAGTAACTCCTACTAGGAGTGACTAACCCCAACGCAGCACTTCTGCAAACTGCCGAATATTTATGTGCGAATTGCTAATATGGCTTGAATTAGGTAATTATATTTGTATCGGGTCAATGTGTTGCTATGTGTTACCCACTTCGCACATTTAGGAACACAAAATAAAATCTTGTCAGAAAATTATGTGTGCGGTTATTAAATTGCGATATCTTATCACATTCAAGAAATGAAGTAATTTACCGTACATATCCCTTATTGTGTAGGCACTACACAAGCTCTTTTTAATTTATTTTGGCAAATATTAGAACATTCCAATATGCCAAGTAAAGATATTACCACGTCTAGTTAATTGCAAACCTAACGGTTGTTTGATTAAAACATCATGTTCGGTCTAACCATATCATGTGTATCTTAAATACTCATTACTGCATGTTTCGCTGTTAACTTTGATGGTATAAGTGAAAACTATTGGGAATGTGTAAAAATTACTAATATTGTGGACTATCAATAACAAGTAATAATAATAATTGATAAAATTGCGATGGAGTGCACGCTCCGGTTACAATCTGCCTACATCCCATCCCATCTTTCTCCTTTCCTCTTCCAACCTACTTTTGTCCTCAATTAATTTTTACTTTAAATTCTTTCAAAGTTTTTGGTAAATTATTCATCAATTCTCTTGGCAATTTATTTCAATCCCTTACACCCTTTCCTACAAAAGAAAATTTTCCCACACCAGTCTGGCTGAAATCAAGTGCCAGCTTGTGGTCATGGTCATCTTTACCCTTCCATGCACCTCTCTTAATTTCCCACCAATATCTTTCCATGTTTCATCACCAATATAGGCCTTGTACACTCCCATGACACTCTTCACCCTCTTCTATCCTTCAATAAATCTACTACAGTTTCTTTATCATATTAGTTATGGGTCAAAAGGTAGAATGAGAAACAGCCTTCAATTCTAGTGACTGAAGGCTGTTTCTCATTCTACCTTTTGTCTGATTAATACAGTCACGTCAATATAGCGAATTATGGATAAAATTAAATTAGTTATGGGTGTTTTTCGGTAATTTCCAAAGACTAATCTGGATGTCCTTCTCTTCACCGCCTCCAACTCCTGTATTTGATACCCAAAATGAGGGTCCCATACTGCACTACCATATTCCAGCAGTGGCCTGACCAAAGTTTTGTACCCCAATTCCCTTACTTCTCTAGTGCATCCCCTCATCACTCTTTCCAACAGGTGAAGGATTTGGAACCCTTTCCTTACTACCTGTCCAATTTGTCCTGGCCAGTTAAGTCTGCTATCAAATTTGATGATAAAGAACACAGCAACCAGTTAATTTGTTGTAAATGTCTTTATTAAACCATTACCGGTTTCAAGCACAGTTGCTCATTGTCAGATGGTTTTCATTTAATTCACATCTGCAGATGCCAGTTTCAGCGCATTTGTGCGTCGTTAGGTATCACTGTTCCCGGAAGTAAGTCATATCGGTGGTGAGAAGATGTGTTGAATCTTTGTGAAGGCACAGTTTCAAAAAAAAATACATTTTATAGGCACTGAAGGTATTGTTAACAGAAGCTATACACGAGCACGCTGTAAATTTGCGTCTACATTTACAAGGGGGGGGGGGGATTAGCACATCTTCTCACCGCCGATATGACTTACTTCCGGGAAAAGTGATACCTAACGACGCACAAATACGCTGTAACTTGCATCTGCAGATGTGAATTAAAGGCAAACCATCTGACGATGAGCAACTGTGCTTCAAACCGGTAATGGTTTAATAAAGCTATTTAAGCAAATGTGACTGGTTGCTGTGTTCTTTATCATCAAATTTGATCTAACAGTCGCGCAATTCCACCGATCCATCATGGACAAAATATTATTACTGCTATCAAATGTTATGCCATGGTATTTACATTTTCAGTCTTCAATAAGTAGCTCCTTCTCCATTTTATATTCATAATCATCCTTTAGCTTTTTATCTGTGTACCTAATAGGCTGGCTCTTCTTTGCATTTGTCCTCGTCCCATGTTGACTCTGTGTTATGGCCTATTTTAGTTTGGATTGGAAGCTTTCAGCTTTTGTAAATAACATTTGATTTCCTATTGCAGGGCAACGAATAAGGAAGCTCCACAGAATGTTACCGCTCTCGGTGTATTTAAAAACATCGATTTTCTTGTTTACGCTGCAAAATGTGACACATTCCATATAGCAATACTTAAATCTATTTCGTTGTTTATAAGGCTAATATACTTTCGTAATGCGGAGAGGACTAGGTACCATATAAAGCTAAGCTGACTCGTAGCATCCAATGAATGATCTTTAGCTGAGATCGGTTATATCAAGCGAGAGAAATTGAATCACATGTATCGGCGGTTCCTAGAAGTCTTTTCCTTTCTTTGCTAGTTAAGTGAATAGGATGTAAGAGATTGTGTGGAACATTGGCGTAAAATCCGGCGTGCCCCAGGTAGTCCTCAGGTAGAAGCGAAGCCTCCCTTCACAATGGCCGAGGAAGGGCAGGTGTGTAGGTAGCTACCCCCTGAAGGTCTGCCACCACCTTCCACTTGATTTCACAGTTTCACTCCTCAAAACAAGTTGTTTGCTACAAAAGCTCTTTATTATCTCTCAGTTGTGCCCCGATCAATAAGTAACTGAGAAGAAAATGTATCTGTTCGTATCTTTGACTTCTTGCTGTGTAGTGTTACCAAAACGTAAAACGTAGTTCAGAAGTTAAATTTCAAGGTACCAACTGTCCTTGAAATTTGAAGTTGTCTGACTGTGAAAGTCTGCAACGGTTCTTATGGATGTGGCAACTACAGTAACACCGAAATTAAATACGCTACAGGTGTGATCTCGCCATGATTAAATATTGAAATTGGTTCATCAATTGTAGGACCTTTATTTAGGTTCTTAACTTTCCTGTAATAATTCAAATACAAATCACATATTAAAGTTCGCAGTTTGACAGAACCGAATATCACCAGTGAACTCTGAGAGAGTAGAATTAGTTTGTGGTGCTTTGGTGCTCCAGTTAATGATAGTTTTAAGTGCTCTCTAGGAGTCCCGTAACAATTAGTTTCTTAACTTCTTCGCCTTATGTTACGGTCTCTGTTATTTATTATGGTAATAGCTTTTTTATTAAAATTGCTGGAATTTAATACTCACTACCCGTAAGTAATTATGAGAATGGATATTACAGCATAATGACTTGAATTATAGTGAGGCAACCGAAGTTATACTTTAATTAATTCCAATCTGATGTTTTATTAGGGGGCCAAGTAGGTGAGAAGTAAACAAGGATAAAAATGTTAGATTCATTGTCATATTATCCGGAATTAGTTTTTACATAGATTTCCTACATGGCTCCAGGTCTTTCATACAATTTGTCGTAATCATTCGTGGGGAAAAAAATATATATCGAAGTTGATTTCAATCTATAAGACACCGATTGCAATTCATTCAAGTATATACTGAATACTCCTTTTCAGTCAGCATTTAAAATGAGTTGATATAGAATAAGTTATGGGGCAAAAATATACAATCTGAACCGGAAATTTTGAATGAGAGATTGTCTAATTCAAGGACAGTTGAGCGTTCGGTCAAGAACTCCAAATATCAAATACCTAACATTTCCACCCATAATCTTGAACACTAATTACAAATAAAATAAAATGTTGCTACAGGCCATATTTTTCCACAGTTTCTTAATTAATTATTTTTTTACTAATAAAACCAATGCAACTGTTTTAATGAATTCACTGTTGTAACCGTTTCGCCTCTTAAATACAGATCTTCAGCAACGAATTGTTTAAGTTGGTATCAGTAAGTTTGATACCTGGTCATTCCTGGTTTTCCACAAATCATATTGCCAAAATCGCACTAGGTTTTTTTTTTTTTTTTAAAGTCCAGCTAGCAAACCAACCCAACACTGATGTTAATAGTTTGATGCTGATGATGCCCAGAAGAGAGTACAAACGCGGAGGACAATAAATTCATTAAAAAATCAGTTGCATGGGCGTTATTTACTAGCGTAACAAAGGTAATAGTTGCAACAATTCACTCAGGGCCTACACGTCAACTGAAACCAACGAGTTTCATACTAGTTATCAATATAATATTATTAAATAAGCATGTCATTGCAACTGATGTTGGATTTTCGTCTCTCATCAAGGTATCATCAGCATACACTGTCATTGCTTACTTTTATGTTTTAGAGGTGTGATTATTGGTCATCTGTATTCTCAACAAACATGCTGCTTCCAGTATTGCACATAACTATACTATTTGGATGCAGTTGAGGCAGGGCCGGCGCTAGGAATTTCGGGCCCGGGGTAAAATGGGCGACCTTTTTTCTATTTTTTTTCTTTTTTTTTTAGCTCTACGAACTATCTGGGCGACAATAGGCGGATCCTTCGATTCATGGCCTGGGGGCCCCTACAGTCGGTGATTGGGGCTCCCATCATCCGGCGGGCCCGGGTACTTTTGACCCGCTTACCCCCCCCCCCCCCCTAACGCCGGCCCTGAGTTGAAGGCTTATAATTTATCTGATAGTGCCAATCAGAGACAAGGCCTCAACTTCATTCAAGTAGTCTAGTTATATACGATATTGGAAGCAGCATATTGATTGAGAACACAGGTTACCATTACCACACCTCGAAACAGAAATGTAAACAATAAATGTACGCTAATGATACCTCGCCGAGAGGCGAACCGCAACCGTGAACAAATAAACTCCAACAACAGTTGCATTGGCATTATTATTAAATATTATATTTAACAAGAAACCGCAGAAGCAACAGGCAACAACAATCTCTTATTAAGTATCAACAGCCCTGCATACGAGCTTAAGCGACTAGTAAGGACATTTTATATTTCTCCCTTAAGTAATAATAATAAATTCTGGTGACCGTAATGACCTGGTGGCAGGGTTTCTAGTGGCTGCGCATTCCGCCCGTATCGTGGCCACCTTAACCTAGCCCGGCAGTCCTGCCGGGTACAGGGGACCTACAGCTTAACGTGGAATCCGAACCACGGAAGCGTTCTGGCGTACTTCACATTAACATCAAACTTTGCCAGAGGTGAAGGCCGGGTTAAGTGCCTATGAAAATGCCCGCCGAGACAGGGATTCGAAGCGGGAACCTTTCGATCCCCTGTCAGACGCCTTAACCGCTGAGCCACCAAACCGCTTGCTTAGGTGATTATGGGTAGATCTAAAAAAATTCCGTCTGATTTCAGATATGAAATTATTAACAGCAGCTTAACTAAATGTTTGTATGAATCAGGTTATCATCACATTGCAGATTATTACCCTCAAAAAATATAAAAATATTTGTATCAGCTTCTGACAGGCTGGGTTTATAAGGCCCATTGGCAACAAAGTTGGAGCTTAGATAATTCAATTCAGAGCACTAGGTGATAATGGCAAAGTACAAGAGATAGATCTAACAGGTGTGCATGTTTTGTTTCTATCATAAGCCTGTATAGCAATAACAACTTACAAATTTACTGACGAAAATTTGTGACTATTACAACAGCTCCAGACAGATGTCTTCGTTTAATCAATCTATTTTCTTTCGTAATATGCTTCAGGTCGCATATTTTAAAAGTTCCCATTTAAGAGTCCCATTTTTTGACTGAATTTTGCGAATCATACAAGAAAATAACTATATTAATAGAGCGGTTGAACTGCGAATTGAAGTACACGTTTTTGTGTATTTCCTTGACACACATCCTCAGTACAGACTGCAACCTTCTTACTTTGAGTTCCAGTTCATCGGATCATTCGTTTAGACCCTAGTCTTATTCTTCATGTGAGAATAGTTCTCTGTCATGTCAGCATGACATTTCAGTAAAACACTCAAGAGGAGCGCCAGTAAGTTTACCTTGTCAAATTTATGTTTTCAATATACAGTAGAACATGGAAGCTGGTGTAAAAACATATTCGTTTCCTTGCTCTACGATTGTTTCCTTAATATGATGTCTCAAAATTTAACCCAACCTTTTCTTTTTTGTAGGAGTCATCGAGATATTCCTTTTTTTTGCCGATCGTTCCCAAATAGTTTCCTTTCTAACTTTCACGGCCCACGTAACATCTTGTATCATGCTTTAGTACTATGTTCAATATATTCAGTTTCATAAATTTAGTCGTGAGTGTTAGATTAATGTTTCATATTAAATGGTCTGCCCCTACAGTAAGACTCTCTTTACTAACGCTTATATATTTTTGCTTCCCACACATTTTTCTGACATGTATTGTAATTTAATTTAAATAATATATATATTTATTTTTACTTTTTACTCAAAATATTTTTCAGCTTCTACATGTGTAAGCCTTCCATTTGAATCAGAATGTTATCAGTTTCCCAGTTCCATCTAGGTAATATGTCAAGACGCTTCACATTATCACATCACACGAATTCGCTGCCGCAGGTATGGAGCAGGGCATTCTTGGTTTGTCGGTGCCAGTTTACCGTGGTCATGTCCCCTCACTTTCAGAGGTAGAGGAAAGGAACCAAAGTCGGTCCCCCATTTTGTGTTTTACTTGTCTCCTCTTTAAATTTAATGGTATACTTTCTTTGGTGTATTTTCAAATAGCCTGCTTGACAGAAGTTAGTAAATATCTTTTAATAGTCTTCAAATTCTTTTTTTAGTAAAAGACTGCAAAGTCTCTGAGAAAAAGGTAGCCGAAGTCGAACCCCTGAAGAATACACACAAAATTAACGGAAAAGTTCATTAAAATTTAAAAGAATATGAAATAGTTTTATTTTAACATTTAAACATGTGGTATGAACAATTTAACTTATTTGACATTCATAATATTTGTTACAAGGGGTGATCAAATGAAAAGGTACGAAACGACGTAAAAACGTAACAGTTAAATATTTGCATATTCCGCCATGGGAGAACGTGGCGAGACATCTCGGGATGCGATTGGAGTCTCTGACTGGGATCGGAGCATGCGCGGGCGCCCGCATGCGCAGTAGAGACAGAGGCTCTTATCAAAAGCTGCGTCCAAATGATGCGGCAGTCCGTATGAGGACAGGATGGCGTACAGGTGGGGGATGTGTACTGTGAGACACTCCGACGCTTACGTAGGTCCATCAAGAACAAAAGACCGGGGCTGCTCACGGAGGATGTGTTTCTGCTCCATGATAACGCGCGTCCACACGTCTCCAGAGTCACACTCATGGAACTGGTCAAGTTCAAGTGGGAGACGTTGGACCGTCCGCCCTACAGTCCGGACATGTCGCCCTGCGATTTCCATGTGTTTGGTCTACTGAAGAAACACCTGAAAGGGAAGCGCTTCAACTCGGACGACGTACTCAAGGACGCTGTGAAGGACTGGGTCTTGTCACGGCCACAGGAATTCTGGGAACAAGGAATCCTGCAGCTTGTTCATCAGTGGGATCGTTGTGCTCAGGCGTATGGTGTATATTTTGAATAAAGTCTACATTTGTACCCACCGTGTAGTTTCGTACCTTTTCATTTGATCACCCCTCGTAATTTACCATCTAAGAAAAAAGTGAAAAGTTTCAACGCTAATAAGTTCTTTCTCTTACGACAAAAATCACCACCTTTTCTCGTCAAGGTTTCTATTTGTTTTGGCAATCTGGAGCACCATTTCAAATCACTTTAAAAAATTAATGAAATATTAAAATTGATTATGGTGAGTCCCATTTAGGGAACGCCGAGTGGTCGTATATAGGACGTCTTTGTCTTAGCAGGTTCAGGCATTTAAAAATAATGTTGGGTGGATGTCAAAGTAAAAAAAACACAGTGATATAGAATATTATTTGGTAAAGACACTGCAGTCAACAGATTGTTACTTTCTCCCTTCGAAATACTATAAAAAATGCTGATTAATGCACCTCTGCCAAAAAACATTAACTCTTACTGAAATCACTAATAGCCCAACTGGCGGAAAACTTAGATTTTCCCAATTCTACAAACTATCTGTCGTTATCTATACGTTAAAATATATGTTGCCTGAATGCAGCACTATACGAGCGAAATAAAGTGGGGCTCCGACTTAGGGCTCAGGTCCGGGTTTGACTACTTTCCTCTTTATTCTTCATTGTCACTGTTAACACATGGCCGGAAAAGATTTCGGAACGACCTGTGTAGAAACACCATGTAGGTGGCTAGATTTTATACGTCATTAACTGAAAAGAATTGAAACAGGTATGTGGGCGCAGAAATGTAGAACGACATCGACCAATCAGAATCGAGTGCCAGTGACCTTATCATGCACACTCTGCTTTGGCATGGCAAGAGTAGAATTTGAGTATCAGGTACACAAAAATTTTATACTGGCACAGATAATTCAGGAATGCTAAAATCTTCGGCAAGGTCGTATGGCAGTAAGCATCCACCGGCATGTGAATTATGGAATAATACTCTTAGAATCAAGAGTTAGTAAGAAGAATCTCTGACATATATTCTGGTATCTGCTGATACTCTTTAGTTACTAACGTATGATCCTTAGATGCAGTACAAAATTACTATAACTAAACATACTATGCAAGAGCTGAAACCTAACGAAGCCACAGGTTGCCTCTTTCTTTTTTTTTCGTTTGCGTAGCTAATTTGGGAAATGTATGCTGCTACATTTTTATTTCTTCTGTGTATATGATTAGTTCAGAGATGCTTTATTAGCAATAAAAAAAATGATTTCAGTGAAACTTCAGTGTTTACTCTTTTTTGTTTGATTTCAGCAAGACACCTATTGCAAAGTATGCCTGCAGCAATAGAAATTTCATGCAGAAGTGCTTCGCGTTATGCAGTATTAGCCTAGATAAATTTTACTCTGTTTGAACTTTTGAAGCACCTTTTCGTAATTCATAACTATTTTTATATTTTTTATTTTGAAACTGTTAAATGTTAATGAAATGGTTTAGAAAATTATATCAAACAGAGGAAATTATACATAAAGGAAGAAAACAAAAAGAAAAATATATGGTCTCCAAGTATAAAGATGGGTTTATAAATTATAGTATATTTTGATGAAATTTTGTATCAGTACTTAAATGTTATCAAATTTTTGTACTTCCTTCTATTACTTGAACGGGAAGCTGTATTTAATGTTGAATTTTAGAACAAATATCGCTGCTCACAGTCATTTATTGGGCAGAATTCAGTAGAACTTAACGTAAGAAGAAAGGAGGAATTTTTGTTTGTTTGTTTAGGGTTTTAAACCTCTTTGTCGCAAGTTCATTAAAGGCGTGAAAGAAATGGGAACAAAACACGAGAAGGTAGTCAGATATCGGGTTTTGAAGGAACAACCCTGACATTCACCTAGAGTAATTTCGAGAAACCATGAAAAACCAAAATATGTATTGTCGGATAGGTATTCGATTCGAGAACGGGTCCTCACGGAAACCAGCCTGAGTGTTACAGCCCGCCCAGCAAATTGTCTGGTGACAAAACCGACAGTAATATTGTATTCTTACGGGGCATAATGTCAATGTGTTTATTTCACTCACGGTATTCTATGAACTGAATGATCACAGAACCAACAGCGAATAAGGGCCATTTAGATCCCAATTACAGTACAGTATTTTATTTGCTGATGACACTAACCTGACTGTGAGAAAAACACCAAACAGCAATCTAGAATTTAAAGTAAATGAGGTACTTAGTGAAGTATCAAATTGGTTTAAGGCAAATTCATTAAAATTAAATTTTGAAAAAACACATTATATTAGGTTTAAAACAAAAAATTATGCACACCTAGATTTACAAGTAAGCTTTAAAAATAACACAATATTAGAAACAAAGTGTATAAAATTCCTTGGTATTAAAATAGATGAGAAACTCTGTTGGCACGAACATATCACTTCACTACTGAAGAAGTTAATTAGTGCCACCTTTGCAATACGAACACTTTCTCTAAAAGAAAATCTAGAATTAACGAAACAGGTTAACTCCTCATATTTTCATTCAGTGGTGTCATATGGCATAATTTTTTGGGGAAACTCTTCACAAATTAAAAAAGTTTTCATAGCACAGAAAAGAGCTATTAGGATCTTGTGTAGGGTAAAACCAAGAACTTCTTGCCGACAACTTTTAAAAAACTCAATTTTCTTACAATGACTTCTCAGTATATATATTCTCTCATGTGCTTTGTCATAGATCATTTTAACCTGTTTACTTCTAATTCACAGGTACACAATTTCAATACAAGAAACAGAAGTAACTTGCACAAAACACAAACATCTCTGTCATTAGTACAAAGAGGAGTTAATTATTATGGTATACATCTGTTTAATAAACTTCCCAAGAGTATAAAACAGTTTGCAGTATTTGGCAACTCCTTCTACTCCATTCAAGAATTTTAATAAATTAATTAATTATATTCAATATGACTTTTGCAAAATTCAGTTGTAAAAATTAATGTTTATCGTTATTCTCTTTATTTGTCTTTTTAACGTATAATTGTTTTTACTATGATGATGACTCATATTGTATGTATGTGTATTAGCCATGACATGTTTCACATTCCATAGGTCCTTCCTCAGCAGGGATCCATGAAACAAGATTGATAAATAAATAAATAAATGGGCTTGGTGATTAGAAATGGGGAACATTTCTGCGTTTCTTCTTCTTCCTCTTCTTCTATGTGTAAATCGCACCGTATGAGATGAGGTTTTGCAACTATGAAATCGTTATTTATTGACAGACATCGAAAACGAAATACTGACAGAAATTTTAAAGCCTGATAATTGCTGTGAGCAGATGACGTGAAGAAATTTTTCAATACATTAATTTTTTAAAGATTTTATATTTATTCATATTTTTAATTTTTCTCTATATCTTTATATAGAAACTGAACACGATTTAAACTTAACGACATAAATAGTTAGTTTGAAAATAAGTGCCCCGATGTTACCTTACAGAAAAAATGTAGGAACGGAAAAATTCTGAGTTAGTTCAGAAGCACTATTATGCATAACGTAGCTATAAGTTTTATCCTAAAGTAAGCACTGGAAATAAATTCGTTAGTTCTGGAACCAATGAAATTTTCTTGAACCATCCTGAAAATCTTTTTGATTATTCATTTCTTTGTTTATGACAGAATTCTATGATTGTCACTTGAGTTATTAAAAATATTACCTATATATCCTTCGAATTTTTATACAATATGACAAAACCAAATCCAAATAGAGCGAACTTGATTGCAAACTTAGAAATTTTATCATACTTACTGTTTGAAGTATAGTAGCAGGTAGATTTATAACATGTTATTATTATGCAGAAAAGATGAACAATTTTTTTTTCCATTCGGATAGCTTTGTTAAATAACATAGAATGTGACAGAAGTAAATTACCATAAAAATTTTCTCATTTGTTTTAACCTCATCGGTGTGATTTTTTATTTTTTTTTAAATTTTTAATTCTAGTGTCAGGACGCAGTGAATATATATTCACACTCACGAAGAAATGTGACAGTAACTCTAAAATCTTAAACTAGAAACTTTTCCAGTATAATGTACGTGGTTTCTCAGTGTAAACTGATGACAGTAGAATAACTGATATACAAATTAGCTGTATCCAATAAAAACGTTACCTCAATATTTCTCTTGAAAAGGTACTCCGAGAATGATTATGTAGGTTGATAGTTTTTCAGTATTTGTAGAAAGAACATGGGTTTGGTGTTATCGCCTGTTTCGCCTGCTCCGTGGTGACACATCTACAACAGTGTGTGGCAGTTAATATTAGCAGTGTCGTAAGTTCTACAAGCTCTCTTTTTGTTTCTTAATGTGAAATTCAGCTTTTCCGATCAAACAATAGGTAAAGATTGCTTTTGTGTTTTTTTTAAACGTATTTCTTATTTCATTAGAAGTGTTATTGATCCACGCAGAATAGACAGCATAAGATTAAGACAACTCTTAATTAAAACTAGCCTGCTCCTGGCAGTAATCGAAATGGTAACGCTCTGTATCTGTATTATCCTCTATGTTAACATTACTGACTGTGTTTTGCTTAGCAAGAAGCGTAGGTATCGCATCACCGATACGCTAAACATTGTTTTTCTGGGATAATCAGCATATGTAAAGTTAAATAGTAGCAAGGTAAACTCTGAACGTAATAGGCAACTATAGACAAAGATGGTAGAGGATTGGAGGGAATGAACGGGAAGAAAATGTTTGTGAAAGAACCATCAAACAATTTGTCTCAAGTGATTTCGGCAAACAAAAGTTTGTATTGTCAGATGAGGGATCGAACCAGTGCCCTCGCGAATGACAGGCCCGGACGTTAACATCTATCTCCCCAGACTCGGTGAACGATGAACACCTTTTTCTACATTTCTAGACACATCTAGGGGCCTCGCATTTCAAAGGTAATATCAAGTAAAATCGAACTAGACGGACTGGATACGGAATGCAGCAAAAAATTCTCGAATGGTATACGATGAATAGCGAGGCGGGTGGTTTGTAGTAGGTGAAATAAGAACAGGCTCATATCCAACAACTTTTTATTTGTCAAGTGAGACAGCTACGTAGAAAAACACTGAAAACGTCTTATGAAACAGAAATGAAGAAATGTTTCCATAACAGAAACGAAACAATACGAAAAGCTTCTTACTATAGAATTTTTTAATTTTTTTTTTTACTTATGGCTTTACGCCACGTCGACGTCGAAGTCATTGAGGCGGGATAGGACTGGGGACAAGGAACGGGAAGGAATTCGGCCATGGACTTTTTGAAAGAAGCATCCCGGCATTCGCCTGGAGTGTTTTGGGGAAACGATGCAAAACCCAGATCTGGATACCCGGACGGGGATTCGAACCGGCGTCCCCTCATATGCGAGGCCATAGCGTTAACCGCTCACCCACTACGATCGTTGGAAATGTGGAGAATTACTAAGTTATAAAATTTGTGGTTACTATTTTCGCTGTCGGGAGTGAATCAAATTTATAGGATATACTGTGATGGTAGTATAGTGATTGGTGAAATGATGGATCATTTCTCTGTTATTCCTGAACAGAGCGCTACATGTTCGTTAACTCACATCTCAAGAAGTTAAAAAGAGCGTAATGTACTGTCAGAGTATTTGGCGAGCGATGCTCTAGCGATACGGGAGCCGTTCCTTTAATTGCAAGGCGCGAAGCCGGCCAATCGATTTCTCATTACGTTCCAGCTGCCTGCTAAAACACTGACTGAAGCTCATTAGAATATGCATGCAGGGAGCAGTAATTGAAATTTCTGTTTGAAGTCTCCGGCGTGCTTTACTATTGGAATATCACTAGTCATCGTACAGACAATCTTCGAGGCTGAAAAAAATTAAAAAACCTCTTGCCGAGAAGTAATTATTGTGGGCGTAGGCAGCAAGTCGGGCTGTAGCAAGCCTTCCATTCCAATGAATCAAACAAGTTGTTTCGCTTCAATTGTATAAGTAGGTGGAGTGGATTTACAAGGTGACCATTTTTTCAATCCTTTAAAATAACTTAGAGCAACCAAAAAAAAAAAAAAAAATACTTTCCCCCTTCCCTATCGCTAAATCTAAGCTGTTTACAAGAAATTGCATGATTACTTTCTATCAAGTTTAAAGTTGTTCTCTTCGCTTACTTCACGGAGAAAGACATCGTATAGCAGGATTCACAGGAACCGGTTGAGAAACAACGTAAAATAAATATCTGGATGCCGATTGAACTGCATTTTGTTATTTTGTTTCCAAAAGCGAAATCAGTTATGCTCGTATGGCATCTTTCTTTGTTTTTGGACCAAGTAGATTGATCTATACTATGTAAAAAATCAGTATGCACCGATTTGCTGATGAAATTGTCTTGTTAGCAAAAAGGGCTGAAGATATTGAGAAGTTAGTGAAATGGCATGAACAAAATCCTGAAGGAAGATTTTGGACTGAATGTAAATCAAAGCAAGACTAAAGTGATGAAATGTAGCAGAAATGATACCAATCACAGTAGATTAAATATAAAAATAGGATCGGTTGCAATAGGAGAAGTAAGTGAATTCTGTTACTTGGGAAGCAAAATTACAACCGATGATGTTAAAAGCAGAATAGCACTAGCAAAAAGAGCCTTCATGAAAAATAGAAATCTTTTAGTTTGAAATATTGATCTAGGAATTAGAAATAACTTTTTAAAACTCTATGTATGGAGCACAGCACTTTATGGTAGCGAAACATGGACTTTAGGAATACCTGAAAGAAATAAAATTGAAGTATTTGAAATGTGGTGCTACAGAAGAATGCTGAAAATTAAGTGGACAGACAATGTACGAAATGAACGAGTTTTGGAAATGATGGGTGATGTTAGAAGTTTGTGGAAGAAGCTTACAGAAACAAGAAACAGTAGAAGGTAAGAACTGTAAGAGGAAGACAGAGATTACAATATATGTAGCAGATAATTGAGGACGTGGGTCCAGATTGGTGTCATACCACCACTTGATATAGAGGTCAAAACCATAACTGTATGAAACTTTTATCGGTCTGTAGGCGCATCACGCACAAACTAGCGGACAGATTTTAGCAAAACTTTACAAAGTGCCTGCTAATGTCAATGGTTAGGATGCGAGATAATTTTAATCCAGATTAACAACGTACTTACCAATAAACAAAAGTCAAAGCCATAAAGTATGAAAGTTTCGTCTTTATGTCGTCACGTAACGCTAAAACCATTGGAGGGAGGTAGAGGGGAAGGAAAGTGGCCATTACACTTTAAGTACACACACACACATACACACACACACACACACACACACACACACACACATACACACACGCACACACACACACACACACACACACACACACACACACACATACACACACACACACACACACACACACACACACACGCCCTGATTATCTGACCAGCTGGCGTGGATCCAATGGTCTTTTCGTCGAGACTGTGGTGATTAGCGTTTCACTGGCTTGTTGTAGCCTGCCGAAAAATCAGATTGTAAAGAGTGCAAAGGTCATATCACGACACATTACGCGAAAGATTATAAAATATTTCACGATATCGGCTACTAGTAGAGACGAGAGTCAAGGAGCCTCTTAGTAGCATTCCAAAGGTCAGGTGACGACCTGAGACACCAAGAAGCAGTTTAATTAAATGCATTTGTTATTTACCTGACCAGGCATATGCCCAAGTATCATGTGATTAAATGCGAATTATGCTGTTCGATAACACAATTGTAATAATAATTTAAAAAATCTTTGTTCCACTTTCATTACACAGTTAAGGAGATACTGCTTGTTAGATGCCAGGTGTCGTTAGCGAAATTACTTATCAATTTTTTCAATTGTATGCTTAAAGTCAAAGTTATTACTGCTTGGTCAGACGAGAGACATCATGACAAATATACTGTAAGAATATTGCAACTGTCAAAAATTAAAAAGCGCTTTGATTATTTAGTTAACAGCACCCTCTAAAAATATTTATTGGAGATCATAAAAGTAGTTTACGAATAGTGCCAAAAAATTATAATGTCGCCAGCGCACTTAGATCTGCACGGCGTGACATCGCACCTCTCTTAAAGATGACGTCACAGCGACAGTGTCACTTTCTGTTGAACCATTTAAATTTTAGGTGTTTTATCGGGTGTGACTCGTCGTTGATACCAACAGTGGTGGTAGTGTGGATAAGATCCCCGGTACGACCAACCTTATACTGGGACGTCGCTATGTGTACTAACACAAATAAAGCAATGTAGTGGGATTAGTTAAATATTATACGTTGTAATACCATCTAACTTGAAGACTATAAAAAATTATTTGACACAACTCTAACGAATACGATGTCGACGAGCCACAAATGCTAATGAAATGTGCTTCATTATTCAGTCAATTCATTTCATTATTTATCTGTCCACTGATATTTATGAAACTCTTTTAATAAGCAGACGCGTAAATAAGTAACGCACAGCAATTTTCCTCCTAAAAGTATGTTTTTAAGGAAATGCTGTACTGTTAGTGGTCTTCGTTAAGTGGAGAATGCATGAACATACTTTTTTTTGTTTTTTTTTTTTTGTTTATTGGCACTTGGTTCCAGGACCATACAGCCAGTTTTTACATTGTATTTCAGAGTAATACATACATTTTAAAGGAGGACAAGTATTTTGCTATAGAGACATTTCAAAAACAATACAAACATTTCAAAGTGGTACAAAACATTTCAAAGTAATACAAACATTTCAACGTAATACAAACATTTCGACATAATACAAACATTTCAAAGTTATACAAGTATTTTGCTAAAGGATTACAAACATTTCAACGTAGAACAAGTATTTTTCTATAGAAACGTTTCACAATACATACATTTCCAGGTAATACAAATATTCTGCTTTACAAGTATTTTGTTATATGGGTAACAATACCATGTTCATCACATTTATAACTCGGGCTGATTAATATTTTTATTTGGTTCTTTTCTATAAACGTTACAATGGCCTTGTATACTCGTTGGTCTTTCATAGCTAAACGGTTCAGGATGTTTGTTGGGAGGTTTATGCCTAGTTGTTGTAGGTCTTCCAGCAGTTTGGTTGACTGCTGCCAGTGTCTTTTGCAAGAGAATATCGCGTGATTTACATCTCCCTCGCTTGTGTCGTCACAGCCGCATAGAGGGGATGATATTAGGTGTAATCTGTACAAATGCTTAGGAAAACAGCCGTGGTTGAATTTTAATCTAGCTATAATGCTCATAGTTTTTCTTGTTGTGTACGATCTTTGGTACCATTGTTTTGTTGGTATCGTCGGGTGTAAACAGCCGTAGTGTTTGCCTTTATTTTCTATCGATTTCCTCCATATGTTGTTCCATTTATCTCTTATGGTGATCCTAATCGTAGATATTATGTCTGTCGCTGGGATTAAGTGGTGGTGTATTCCTGATTTTATTGCCGTTTTGGCTGATGTATCCGCCAATTCATTTCCTGGTATGCCTGTGTGAGCTTTGATCCAGTTCAAATGTACCTGTTTTTGGGTGCCATGAACATACTTCAATAGGTTGTTAACGTAGAGGCAGCATGTGGCGAAAACCAATACATCGTACAAATGTACTGATCGATGTATTCAAATGATACAAAAACCCAGAAATTCTGAATTTTTTGAAAGATTAGTAAAATCGTAAATTTGTAATTTAAGCTAAAATATAAAGATATTCGTAAATTCTGACAAGTACTGATGTTGGTGTGACAATTCTGCATCACAGTGTGTAATCGAAATATTAGTAGCAGTATTTGTAGTATAGGTACTCTATCATTGTATAGCCGGTAGTTGCACCACAATTCCCACCCTCAACATGAAGAAGGACCAACCCATATATCACACTTCCACACTTTCACTGATGTAACACGCTGTATTATCATGGTTCTTGGGGTGGAGCCACGTCGATTTATTAAAACCTAACGTTTCAGCAATTGTGATGTGGCTTTCACCAGACGGACGACTGCTGTGTCTGTTGCTGTTATTATCTGTAAAGCTGCATGAAAAGCGCTAAACGTCTGTGACAGTGTCCCGCTGGTTACCGCGTCCAGCTTAGGCGATCCGATGGGGCCGTTCATCGTGAACCAACATAATAGAGATAAGGGACCGTCGATAAACTACGTTGTTTCGTCTAGGGGCGGGGGGGGGGGGGGGGGTTGACCGAGCTACGTAGGGGGAGGGGGGTTTCCAAGCCAAGCCACGTAGCTTCTTATTCATATTATTTGTCACAGTTAAAATAAGGTACAGAACACATAACAGAATGTGAATATTTATTTCCGTCATTTAACTATCTCCGTATGTAATTTACGATAGTGTGAAAAGAGAAAAAAGTGCAAAACATCTTCTGGAATCAATAGGGGAAAAAAGCTGTGTGTCACGCGGGGAGGGGGGGAAGGGGTAGAGGCAAAAAGTCACGTCGGGCTACGTGGGGGGAGGGGGGGGAGAGGGGGGTCCACGTGAGGCCAAAATGAAAATACGTGGTTTATGGATGGTCCCTAACAACCGTGAAAGTCTACGCAATCACTCTGCAGTCAATCCAAAATTCTTAAGTAATCCTTGATATGTAAGCAAAGTCCTCCAAAAGAGTTTTGTCAGGTGTGGGATTCGAACCCACTTATAAATAGGATACGGAATTTTATCTAGGCACAACAGACCATTCAGCCAACCGGACTGTTGGTGGCTGTCTGTCAGATGGGGGCGATAAATTCGATAGGTCATATTTGAGCCTTCCGTAAAAGCAAGCTTGATTCAGCAGCCAGCAATACTATAAATGTTGACTGTATCACCGAGTTAAAGCGTACATGTATAGTGTAATGTATCATTTGCATAGATACAGTTTCAATAGCAGAACATTACATTGGGACACTAAGGATTGCGTACTCGATCTAAGAAGTGATCGACGACGTTCATCTTGCCAGATATTTGCCGAAACACAATAGTATTATAACTTTAACGTGCCTGACTATATGGGCCGTGAGTGGCTCGGGGCTACAGTGGTTTCCAAATCTGGGAGGACACGATATATCGGAAAGAGAGATAGAGTATAGTTAAAATACCGGCACAAAATTCAGTATATAAGGAAGCCACGTAAAAGTTAAAGTCAATGAGAAGTTCGGACTGTGTAAAATTGTATGGAGATGTGATTGACCAATAAACAAGCACCAATATGTTATTATGAACTAATATTGATATTGTAACGAGCCGCGCTGTCGCCACGTTACAAGGTGCATTTTTTATTATATATGTAATAATATAAGAGTAATTTACATAAATCTTGGGCGACCACGTGAATAGATTTTTGTTGTAATTTTATAAAGTACGCAAGATTCCAAGTGAGGACTGTAATGAAATGGTGAACTTATACAGTGTATCGTAGCAAAGCGAATATTCAAGAATTATTGAGCTATGTAGGCTTGAAGCTAATCTTGGTGTTCCCGAGCCTTGGCGACGAAAAGTCGCGGATTTGGGATTTTGCCAGGACCACACACCCTGCTCCCTGGGGATGGGTCACTCACCGAGCGGGAAAAGCCTGCCGTCCGAAACCCGAATGTTCTCTCGCCCCGGCGAACTTAGCCGAATATGTCCGACCTCTGTTGGATTCTTTGGCCAAATCACATATCGAGGATATCACGTGACATTAGGTGCCGACCTGAAGGTCCAATCAAAATGAGCGTATAACTCAAAATCCTGGGAATTTTTGTTGTATGTGAGCTTCGAGACTACAAATGGGCGGAGCAAGAAGTTTCCTCGTGGACCGAAGAGCGAGGAGCGGATTTCTAGATTCTAACTTCGATCGCACCAGTCTGAGGTTGACTTGGAAAGTTGACTTCTTTCGCTAACCGCAGCTTGCCTTGCTGGAGCAAGGTTATCACCGCAACACAGCCGGTAATGCGATGATGCGCATTGCCAGACCAGAGATGCCTATAGCCGACTTGTGAGATAATCTCACATATCGTGGGTCCGCTACACTCATCACAGACATCAGACGCAGAACTACAATGGTAATTGATTACGACCAAGCCATGTGATTGTGCATTCCGTGAAACAGAACCCGTAAGCGACTTTGAGAGGATAGGTCCATGTTCTCACTTTGTAATTGTAAAAACCCCTGAGCTAGCGGCATAATTTGCCAGAACTAGTTATTTTCGAATGATATATTGTTCATTCTGGCGCCCATGATTTTCTTTTTAACTGTAAAGTCACAGTATTATGATGCCTTTGTCTGAGGTAGTCATAACTTGTATTTTTCATTGTTTCCAGTTGTCATTATTTCTTGCATTTGATTCTGAGATATATTTAAAAGTAAATATATAATTGTTTGCTTGCCCATGACGGCTAATTGTAACTCTGAGCGTTGCTTTTATGATTTTGCCAATTTGTGTTAATGTTAACGGTAAATTCGCTCAGACTTGTAATCGCCAGTGATAAGAAATAAATGTCATATTGTGACAATTTTTCCTAAATTCCAACCAACGTCGAGATTCTTGCTAAATTAGTAAATTTTCACTCCTTCATAAAAATTAAAATTAAAAATCCACAATTATTAATCATAAAGGTATGAAAGATAATTGTAACGTGGTTTGCCCACCAAGGCACCCACCACATAATGTCGCCCAACGCTGGTGCCAGATGAGACATTACTTCTTAATGTCTGCGAACTTGGTGGCACTAATTCAAATTATAAGTTTGAGCCCAAATTCAGGAAAGTTTTCATGGAATGTTGCACATGGTTTTTGGCTGTTTTATTCATTCTTGTAGTCAATAGATATTCATACAAGATTTTATTTGATGTTTCACTTATATTTTAATGCATAAAGTTCATTTTGGGTCCAATGCATAAAATTTCTTTTGTTTCAACGCATTAAAAGGAAGTTCATTTGTGCACTTCAATTGAGATGCAATACACTTTGTATTGTAACAATTTTGTGATCATTTTTCAAAATTTTTAAATGAGTAACTTCAGTGTTGATTTCTTAATGCATGGTAGCTTCTATGAAATTTAAATGACACTGCATTGTTTTGCCCATGTGTTTGAAAGTAAGGTCTGCTTTCATGGTGTTGTGTTGCATGATCAACGTTGCTTTTCTTTTGCTGTATTTTGGAGGGGTATATGTATTTGTGTGTATTGAAATTCGCGGTATTTTTGTTGTTAGTGAATCTAGATTTCGTCATTGCACAATTGCGGTGTAAATTCATTCGTTGTGTGTTGTTCATATGAAGCTACGATCTCGTACGATAAAAGATTTCGATATGGAAGATCAGTCTGATAAGCAAAAATCTCCCGAAATCATGAACGATCAGGTTCAGTTAACGGAACAAAGCGAAATATTGGCTGCTGGGGAGGGGAACGTAAGTTCTGAAGTTCCGACCCATTCATATAGTTCGCAGTCTACTTTGTCGCCACAGGAAGATATGGAAAATTTTCCGTCACCTGTCGGTGAGATGACAGAGAATACGCTCTCACATTCAGAACAGACCCCACAAATAATCACATATTCGCCGTAGAGAGTCGTCGCTCCTATCACAGCAAGTTCTAAACATGTTGACTGCACTAGGCCAATCGACTCAACAACTAATGCAGGAAGTTAATTCACAAAAACAACAATCAAGCCAGCAATTTCTGGAAATAAACAAGCGTTTTGATTCACAAAAGGAGGAAAATAAGAGAAATTCGGATTTGCTTAAGCAGAGTTTTGATGCACGATTTGATTCGCAAGCTGCGATATTAACAAATTTGGACGGGGAAATATCCACCTTCCGTTCTGAGGTCACAAAGGAAATATCTGAATTCAAGTCTGATGTAACTAAAATTGTTTCTAAGCTGGAAAGGGACACAGAAGAAGTAAAAACTACCTGTGCTTCTTTGCAAACGGGTAATAAACAGTTGACTAAAAGACTTGACGCCACCGACCTGTCCATTGAACAGATGCGAAACGAGAACGGCCAAAACCTAGGACAAATTTCGGAATTTGTTCACAAGGTCAAAGACCTTACTGAACAAAACATCCGAAAACTTGACTCGGAGGTGACTGCCATAGCAAATTCGGTCGAACTCGTTAAGACGGCACAAAACGAGTTAAAATTGTCACAGGACGAACTATCGGAAGCCACTAGTTCTAAGCTCTTACGGCTAGAAACTAGAATGAAAGAACTAAGTAGTTCTAATGCCGGCAATGTTCAAATTCAGGGTAGTGGCATGTATTACGCAGCTGCCCATATTGAATTAAAGCTCCCATATTTCGGATCCCGTAAAGACATTAATCCGAAAGCATACCTCGCTGAAATGGAGAGGTACTTTCATATAAAAGGGGTGCCCGAAGCGATGAAGCTTATCCTGGTTGAGCAGTCATTATCAGAAGCCGACCGTCTTTGGTTTCAAATCACTTGCGAACCGGAAATGTCATACGACGAGTTTCGGAAAGTGTTTCTTGAAACATTCTGGTCTAGCAAGATCCAAAACCAAGCGAGAATAAAATTGTATCAGGGCAGATATGTCCCGAAGCAAAATTCATCTATGGAGAGATATGTGAATAAATTGCTAGTCCTCACTAGGCAGTTCGATGTTCGGATGTCGGACGGGGAGTTTGTGGAAATGGCCACGGCACATTTCGGTTCACAAGTCCAATCCCTAATAAATCCAGTTCTTATACGTACTGTGCCAGAGTTGCTGGACACTTTAAGGAATTTAGATCGAATAGGACAGCAAGCATGCAACTTTGAGCGACGGGAAGCCGACAGTGATAGCTTGGAACCGCAAGTAGAGACGAGGCCACACGATAATCAGGGAAAGGGACGCTCGCATAAAAATTCCCAAAGAGGAAATTTTTATAACAAGCGACAGCCCGATGCCG